>JAHWFO010116929.1:78709-136970 GCA_023313115.1 Rhysida immarginata
TGTTGTACTTTGAATCTTTTTTTGCAAATTTAACTGACAAAAAAGGTATTTTCAATTTTCAGAGGCTGGAAATGCCACATGAATGCTAACTCAATTATTTCATATCTATATACAGGGTGATTATAATTAAAGTTTAACTATTAAAAACGCTATAAAAAAAACTTTGTAGAATGACATCCAATTGGAACAGAATGTTTTTGAAGAAGGAGAAAAGCTTATGTCATAACAAAAAAAAGTAGGTCCAAATTTTAGCAACATATGGCCTAGAAACTTGAAATTTTCTACAGAAGTTCTTTACAAATAATAAATCAGCACTAGGAAGGAGTTTTTCGAAATTCAATCCCTAAGAGGGGGAAAGGGGAGGGGTTGAATTATTGTTAACACATTAACTGGTATTGCACTGTATACTTAAAACATTAACTGATGTTGCACTGTATATTTAACACAAAAACTGGTGTGACAATACATAATTAACTATATTAATCTCTTTTAGGAAGAAGGGTAACAAAATATTATCAACAAGCATAAATATGATTATGCAATGACAGGACATAAATAAAGTAATGTTTATCAAGGAGGCTAAGGAATCACACGGGTCTTGCCTGAGCTCCCTAAAAAGGTCCAGACGACTGGCAAAAATTTGTGTTTTTGGCAAAAAACCCCCAAAAGAACCAGTATTGTTCAGTGAAATTTGAAACAGAAAGATCAAGACTATCCGGGCATTGGAAACATCTGAACAGAGAACAGGAGGGTATAAGAGATTCTAAGCAAGGGCAAGGAAAATTTTAAAAGATAGGTCTAAAGCAGGGCTATTCAAGATTTCTGTCCAGGGGCACCACCAATTAACGCAGGTATTCTTCCTTACACCCTTATTGCTGATCAGTTCCTTAAAATCGAGTTGATCAGTTCCTTAAAGTCGGGTTGCTACTTATCATTTCATTATTGTAAAAAAAACGAGACAGCTTACCATTTTATTTCTTTCGTTTTAATGTGACAATTTTCTTGATGTTTGGTAGAGTTATATTTTTCTCACAATAGGATATGATTACATATTAAGCATTTCGAATGCAATCTGTGAACACTGGAAAAGACCTATATTCTCCCATTGCAGTTGAAATCCTGGTTTAGTGATTTTATGCTTTTTAGAAATGTGTGCCTTGTTAAGTGAGATGAAAAATACGTAAGTATCAGTAACAAAAAAAATAATGCTCATTTAATGGAATCGCCCCTTAAAGTCTGGCAACACTGCATAGGAAAATTATACCCACTCCCCTTCTGAGTTTTGGACTATCTCTTTGGCTTTACCTGTGAAGTTTGTTCGTGAGCATTTTATGTTACATGCGGGCGACCTGTACGATTTGGATGGCCTAGCCTAAAGTATCCGGTGATGCTCCCTATGGGTGAAGATGGATAACATTTTAATCTGAGACAGAACAACAAGAGGGTGAGTAATCTCCGAGCATAGTGTGCAATAAAAGTAAGTTCGTTAAGAATGATGGTTACATCCCACCTCTGAGAATTATATAACAAAATTGACTTTGTAACAATACGTAGAATTTCTGTTGTTCAGGCTATTCTTAGAAGTTAAAGTTTTCTTAGCCCTTTCCAGTCAGAATTGTTTTTTTTTTAAAAAAAATTGTTTTTGCTTGAATTATTTTTTTAAGGATATCATAGATCTCAAATAATTTTTTTTTCATTCTTTTATATTTTAACTATTTAAAATATTTAAAATATTTAACCTGAGTTGTTTGCCAATTTAGCTTATGTTAGGCAAAAAAAAAAAAAATTACAAAATCACAATATTTTATTAATCTTTATGAAATGATACAAAACAATTCAAATTTTTGTTGAGACATAGATGCACTTTGCATTTTTGACACATAATAACATCCAGGGTCTTTGCATCTTTGACATATGGTCACGTCAGGCCCAGTGACCAACACCATCGTTTCTTACAGGTGAAATTGGAATTGGCTTGTTGGGCCTTCTTCTTTTTTTTTTTGTTCATATTCTTCACTCATACTGGATGATGAAGGCCTGCCTCTTTTATTCTCCGTTGTGTCTTTTCCAGTTTTTACCAGCGCACTTGCAATTTTCATGCGGAATTTCAACAGATCACGCTTCAACAGATCTTCACATGCATATCTATAGATCTATATCAATGATAAAAAATCTATGGTAAAATTTTTTAGATTTTCTAAAAATTCCGTATTGTGACAGGTTTGCATCACGAGCATCGACTCCTCCCATGAATTGATTGTAATTTTTGATCGTGTTAAGAGATAGAACTTCACTTTTTTGTTTTTGGTTCTGTTATAGCGTTTGACTGAACTTTTTGGTTCAGCGCTGCAAAATGTGCTAGCTAAAGTGACTGCTCTGTTGTCGAACCACTTTACAGCTCTAATTTTAACATCACCAATCTATGCTTCTTTCTCTTCCATAGCCCCTCGTCCTTTAGCTTTGAGAGCATTGTCTGCCATAAATTTACAGCCTGAATTCGATTGGGTCTTATTATTCCCAAACCATAAATGCCTCTTTTGTGCAATTCTTCAAAAAGAGTTAGCGAGCTGAACCAATTATTAAAATAAACTTGATAATTCATAGTACTCGGTAAAATTAATGTCAAATTTAAAACAATTGTCCACTCACTCCAATGTCAGGCAAATTAGGCAATGGTGTTATTTTTCCAGTATATATTTCAAGTTATATACTAATCCACTTATATCACACATTGCAAAGGTTTTGTAGCCCCAATTGATTGGTTTACTTGGAACATATTGTTTCAGACTAGATCAACCTTTGAAAGATACTGTTTGCTCGTCAATTGAAGTCTTTCCAGTTGTAGGAACAGCTTGAAATTTTACCAACAGTTTATCTACAAGAGATCTGATTTTGAACAATTTGTCATTTTCATCTCGTACAGCTGTATTGTCGTTAAAATGCAAAATGCTTTTCATTTGCTCAAATATACTTCTTGACATAATGGATGCAATTTCTTCCACTCTACATTCAGAAATCCAGCATAGACATATTGAATATATGTTTGAAGCAAATTCAATATAGACATGTACATGAAACACCCTAGACACTGTTCAAGTTCGGCGATAGTGAGCAATAAAAGTTTGTTTGATTTACCTGAATGGCAAACAAATTGCTTTGATCTACAATATATTGTAGAACATCAATGTCCAAATACTGCTTAAAAAACTGTATGGTGTTTTCACTTCAGTAGCAGTGGGACGATATCCCATCCATTGTGGTGGAGTCATCTCAGTATTCTCGCCTTGAATATTCTTCCGGACTCTACCTGCTCTCTTTTTTATGCCTGATGTTTAAGGAGTTACTACTGATGTAGAATCGTTGTCATCAGCATCAAAATCTTCAGAAACATGATCATAAACTTCAGAAGAGCTTGCTTCCCATTCTGAACCCGAGCTGCTTTTAGATAAGCAATCATCATCGCCCTCCTCTGGAGGTAAAGCAACATGCTAATTGTGTTTTTGATTTTTTATGTCCATAAAATGATAAAGCATTCATTAAAATAATAGGGATGCAAACAAAACACCTTATACTTTAGGAAATAATGATTATTTACAGTATACAAAAATTCTGAATTGTGTTTTTACAGTGTAATCTTGGCACAGTGGACTGTTGGAAAAAATCTCAATACACTAAAATCGCCTTTTTATGTGAAAAAATAAATATATTGAATTAAAAACGCTTTGAATTGTAACTAGATTATATATTGAATATATCAAAGTTTTAATGACTTATAAACTTATCTAGTAATATATATATTATTAAAGATAAATAAAACTCCTTTATAAAATAATTATCATTACGTAGTAAATGTGAAAATGTTTTTCAGAGTTCATAAAGTAGCTACGACCACTAGCAAGCATAGTTTGAGAAACTTTTCAATTTTTCTTTTATTTTTTATTGGCAGATACCACCACAAATTTTGAAGGCACTTCTTACATATGTGACTAATTTGTCCCACCAAGCTTCAAAGCCTCAAGCACAAATTTTTATGTATATGCCAAATTGGGAACATATGACCAGAAAATGTTTGAAATATTTAATATTGATCCATAACTGGATATAATGGAGAGTTAGCAGACTATTGAGAAACATAACCGATAACAAAGCAACATAACTGATAGCAAAGCATACATAAACCAACTCTTCAAACCAACAACCATATGGTGTTATATCCTGTAATAATATTTCCAAGGATGAAAACAATATTTTATATCTATCGAAATGCTAGCGAAAAACTGAATGAATATTGGGCAGAGATGAGAAAAAACATCTGAATAACTGCTTCGTCTGTAGAAAGAATCTGTAGAATTACTGAAAACAAATTTATTATTTAACTTCATTAGGTTGTTTTGTTTAACCTACAACTGCAATTATCTCGGACAAAGCCGGGTGTCTCTGCTATTGTCTGTTTGATAACCTGATGTTAATAATCAATGAAGTATTAACACATAATTTGTAAATATATATCAGATATGGACTGTTCTAAGTCATTCTATTACACTAAGTGCTTTAACGTAAATTAAATAATTTATGTGCAATAGATTTTTGTATGGATTGTATTAGTTTCAGATCAAGAGGGGTTTAAGCCTCATTTATGGCATATATGGCAACAACAACAAAAAAACAAGAAACAAATATGCACTATTCTCAATTTATATTATTATACATTTATATTTAACAAAATGGAAAAAATACTATATGGAAAGAAATGTATATTTATTCTATGTAACTCCAATTAATTTAAATAAAAATTATTAAACATTTTTGACATGTATTTTTTCTCAAAATATTACTTATGTCCAACATCATCAGTATGTGCAGAATTAAATAGCTATGTTTACGAAAATTGTTATACGAGTAATAAATGAAGGACAATTGAGAAATTCAATCCATGTGCCTGTCAATGAAAAAAATCCATATTCCTAATCAAACATTTTTTTCAAAACTATTTTCTACGTAAAACGGTATAAAATGTTTTTTTTTTTAAATATTATTTATTTTTTTAATGAAACTTTATTACCAATTTATAAATATCTTATTGTTATTGAGTAATATATGCTTCCTACTACAGAAATAAGAAACTAACATTGTAAAATATTCATTATATTTTTTTAATCAACTACTTAGGGAGAATCCAAAATTTCACAATAGCTGTGTCTTTCAAATTATTGAAAATAGAATGATGAATTTTTTTATCTTTTCATTTTTTTTAATATTATTTTATACAATGGGCGGATATAAATGAAAACCAAAATTCTTAGGTCGCCCCCTCCCCCCCATATAAATAAAATACTATCTTTACTTTTTTACATTCCTCAAGGCTTGTTTTCTTAGCTTAACTATGTTTAAACATGTATATTACGTTTATCCTAATAAATTAATGAACGAATATATACGTGCACACTTTTGGCAAATGCTCATGATTTTCTCAAAGAGAAACCCAAATGGGTGGATTTACAGTTTTGTGCACAATATGATGTCGTTGTCACGTTACTATTTTCTCTGCAGAGTAAAAGGAAGGACGTATTGATAGGTTTTAATAAATAAGTTTAATCTATTAAATTAATGCAAAATATACAGAAACTATAAATGAGGGTGGTAGTGTATGAAATTAAATTATTATTGAAAATTACTTTGAAAATTAATAGCGAAGGATGAGACACAAGAACCCTGGAATACAATAAATAATAGTTATTATTAAAAGTACAAAATGAATAAAGATAATATATAATATACAAAAAATAATAAAAATTGGTAAAAACAAAATCAAAATAAAAAGCTGATGTTTCTGATAGAGATTATCCTTTTTCAAAGCGAAAAGGCTAATTCTCTAAAAGCCAAATAAATTAGCTTAAACTTGAGCCTATTATCATTAGGAGTGGATCTTTACACATATGGGACACAGAACAGAGTTTATAATCAAAACCGAAACTTAGTTTTCTATATTTTTTCAAAAAAAAAAGAAAAAAGATAAAAAAAAATATCATGACAACTAATAGCCCCAAAAGACAATCTATAAATGAGACCTGACATTGCGTTGTTTTCCCTTAGACAGCGGGTTTTGTTTATTGAGATGCTGCCATCTAGATGCAACTCTAGGGACACTTCATTAATGTCATCACACAGATTAAAATAAAATGATGTCATTCCAAGTAAACGTGACTCCCCTCCCCCAGGGACGCTAATATATCGTCTCCCTGCCCTCACTGTACTCATTATTTATGTTTATTTATATATTTATAATTATTAGTAAATGAACGATTTAGTTTGTAGCCTCCCAAACTCCATTAGCATATTGCAAAAGTGTGCACTGAGCCAAGGAACAGCACTTGGGATAAGTAAGAGCAGAAGTTCGAGACCGATACTAGAAAAATGACTGATAACACCGTAATTTGAGATATACACACTTTATTCCTTTCATCTACAAGAAGGCATGCATATTATTCATTACCTTAAGTCTAAGGGCCCATCTCATTAACATGCACATTAATTAAGGCGTTAACGCAATTTCCCAGATCGTTAAACTAGCCGACCGGCACTATTGCCTTGCATAGCTTAATGCCACTGTAATCTCTCTTGAAGTGAGGTCACAACCGTTTTCATACAGCATGCTATGAATAGTACTGAATGTCAACGTCAAGAATCAAATACTCCAGACTATATGCTAATGAGAGCGCAAAGTCCCTCCTTTATTACGGCGAGATAAGGGGGAGGAACAGTGACCCCTCTTGGCGATGTGAACATCAGTGAGCTATCCTTTGGCAGCATCAACCACAGTGTGCGCATTGATACACTCTATGGGTGCATGCCATTTTTGCTAAATGAACTGTGGTTAAAATTATTGAATAACCATACTACTAGATTTACAGTGTCGCCAAAATGCGCGGCAAGGTGCCCAGTAAGTAAAATTAAACTACACAATAACAACATTTAGCTATTGTTTCTCTTAGACAGTAAGTGGCGACTTTAACACACATGATCTGGAATCAAACACTGAAAACATTCGCTGCGTCACAGATAAGGTTCCTGCAATTTTTATCTTCGCAACACAAAACAGCTGCGTCTGTTAAAGGTCTGTTATGCTCGGGGCCAAAATGGAGCAAACTCACCAAGATTCTTCCAACGCTTTTCGGTTCCCTCTAACGTAGTCCTGTTTTATGGTCCAAGTGACGTTGCGGGGCAACCATCTGACATCCATTTAGCGAGGTGTAGGCACTGGGTATTTCATTCCTCTCGTTTGTTTCCTTGCTCCTTATGCCTGGTGGCAGCTATACATTAGTGCAAAAATGTAAAACGACAAGCAAAATTATAGAATAAATTACTAAGACGAGAATGGTTATGTTTTACTTTAAAAAATATTTACGTGATGCTTAATAGCCAAAAACCTTCTATCTCCAAGCTAATGTACGATATTTTCAGATAGATCAATGTTCTTTCCACCTGTTAGAATTCTTCTATAAATATCAAGAGACTGTATAACATCGACCATCATTATGTTCCAAAACTTAGCTCAGCCAAAATTATGATAAACACTCATCGCAAAAGCCCTCCAAAAAAAAAACAAAAAAAAAATAATAAATTTTAACAAACACGATAACACGCTCATCTCTTTCTCCGAAAACGATCGCAACTATCCCTCGTTGGAAGCTGAGCAATCTTCGCGGAAAACATCCTAACAATAGCTGCTCCAACAAAGGACCATTTACAATCGCCCACGGAGAAATTTCTACTACTCATTCATACAAAAAAAAACAAACAACGCGCACTTATATTTTACTATACACTACACGCAACATACACATACAAGGAACACACACTCATTATAACTACTACACGTGACTACTAAACTGGAACGTCACAAATTTACTAGTACTTTTGCATTACACAATTAAAATTTCTAAAATCTTATAATTCACACATTACAATAGAATGCATCAATTTAGAAAAATTTCACTAAAAAAATTAACAAGCTTATTTTAAAATGCAAGTAATTATTTTCTACAAGTCTCAAGAACTTGCCTAAAAACGTTTGTGAGAAGATTATATAACTGTGAGAATAAATGAAGTATAATATTGATCACATATTTTACACACAAACACACAAACAAGTGGAGTTCAAAAAAAGTCTGTAATAAAAAACGTTTTCTAGATAATATATGTTTATCTAAAATTTTTGGAAAAAAAATTTCAGTTAAAAAACAATGATAATTTAATTGAAAACAATGAGTGTTAATTAAAAGTGATGAAGTAACGTGAACAGGAGAATATTTTTGATTGTGTATTGTAACATATTTATTTTTTTAATAGTAATTTGCATTTTTTATTAGTTTCTATTGATGGTTTGGCTACTTTGTTTTCATTCAAAATCATGTTATTGGTTTCTTTTATTTCTTGTAATTTTGTAATTATTTTTTTTGGTCAATGATTTTGAATTTATTCCAATCCGGATTATGATACTGGCTAATACAAAAATTAGCTAGATGTTTATTTTTGTCTTTGTTTCTAAGTGCTTTTTTATGTGCTTTAATGTAAATAATTGTCATTTTGCTTGACCTGTGTAAAGGTGTTGACAGTTGGTGCATGGAACTTGAAATACTATATTAGTGGTGCCCCATTTTTCCTTATTATTTAAGCAACTGTCTTGGAAATTTGTGGTTGCGTTTTTTATAATCTTTTGTTGTTTAATTTTGGTGGAAGTTATTAATGTCTTATTTTTGTTGATTGTTATTTTTTGTTATGAACATTTTCTGTTCTAGTGTTTTCTTCTGTTTGTGAAAAGTTTTATTATTGTATGGTTTTTAATATCTAGTGTATTGTTCGTGTTGAGTTGTGTTATTTGTTGTTGTGCTGGTAAATCTTCTATATATATAAAGAGGGATATGTGTTTGTTTGTTTGTGGGTTTGTTTCTTATACAGATCTACAGTTTTATTCTAATCTTGAGGTTGATTAATTTGTTCACTAAGAGGGTATGAGAGACTAACTCAAAGCCACTTTTGATATCAAGGAAAGTAACACCCGTAACCTCATTATTTTCTTTCGACGCTAGCATGCTATCGAATACACTGATAACTATTAGGGCATGATTCCAGCACTTCCTAAACCCATACAAACAAGTACGCAGGCAGGTTATTGATCTCTAGAAAGTGGTACAAGCCTTTCGATAATCTTGATAAAGCACGAGGTGAGGGCCATGTGTCTGAAGCTGGAGGGCTCCTCGGATGGGTTACCAGGTTTTAATACAGGGCGAAGTAATGTATCTTTTTACATCGAAGGTATAACACCAGTGGTCCTCGAAGCATTGATCGCGCCAGATGGAGTCCTTTTTAGCCCTCGTCCAGCTTCTTAAAGGTGCAGTTCTGGGCCCTAAGCAGTACGGCTATATTTAGGGACAGACACCAGTTCTGACACTGAAAACGGCTGTTCCCACATTAGAAATATCACCGGGAAGAAAATAAACAGGTGAGGAGTGCTAAAGCCAACACAACGGACCCGTCCGAGCTTTATTAGTAGAGAATAATGTGTCTCTGTGTGCCTGCTCAGGGTTCAGGTAAACACCATCGCTGTTTTTCACAAATGGAATACAAAAGAGGGGGGGACGCCATTGGAAAATAGGGTTTTCCAGACACTCCCCAGGCGACTGCTCCTAATCTGATTAGCCGAAAAAGAACTCTTTCACTTTGTAAGAACTTTTTCACAGAAAGCTTTTGCTTCTTTGAATGCACAGCACTTTGAAAATCTCCATTTTTGAAAGGCTCGTTTAGCTTTATTTCTGGTCTAGGCTACCACAGCACACTCCGATTCCCAGCAGCAAGTTTTCTAGGGGCAGGGGTTTCTTGCAACCCTCTTTGAAGATTTCGTCTGGAAGACTTCTAAAAGTTCAATGATGTCAATAAGATGTAAAATGTGGGCTAAGAACAAGCGGGTCCAGAGCCACCCGCAGAAGAGCATTGCAGAGATGAGCATCGAGGAGTAATATTGAAATAAGAAGGGTAACTACTCGGAGATATCCAGAGGCGAACAGACTGGCAGTTGTTCTTATAAGCGCCTGGTGATGTAATAAAATAGGAGCGGAATGGGTATTTAGAGACACTAAAGCCAAATATAAATTTGCAGTTAGCCAATCAGTCCTAGAAGCCTGGAAAGTGTGCTTAGATGTGTACAGGACGGAAAAGCCAAATTGAAGCTGGCACTCCTCCAAGTACCCACCATTAAGGTTGTAGCTCGAGCAGCCCCAGACAGAGCATTTTGCATAGAGATCTTCAATGGCAATATAAGAGGGAGTAAAGGAACTGATTATAGAGATCCACTTCTCTTTCTTTATACATATACACAATACAGATGAAGCCATATGTTAAATAGTTCATCATAGTATCAATAATGACAAAACCATCTACATGAGATGTCTAATTAGAGTAATATGGCATTTTGGGGTCGACAGAGACCAAGTTCCCCCCACCCTCATACTTGACTCTATTATTGAAATAAGTGTGAGAGTTCTTGAGATTAACAGTCGTATCGACACTTAGAAAAGTCTCGCATATTGTTAATATATAAGTTTTTTTCTTAAGAGGGCAACGTCCTCCCAATTAAACATAAGCCCTCTCACGCTCCAATGCATGATAATGATAGACTTACTGCACTTGACCAACGCCATCGCTGGTGTGGAAGGATTGGGGGCCTTGCCATTATGAAGCCGTATCAGATAGCCACAAGGGGGAGCCACCCTACCTGGTTCCTATGAGCTATTGAACTTCTTCTATCTAAGGCGGTTCACCTTGTTTGTTAGATTCCATGAAAGTCATGAAGAACAATTTTAGACAATTACCAATTAATTGTTCTGTGTTAACTTGACGTGACTTCCAGGACATCAGTCGCTGGCACCTGTTCTGCTCTGACATTTTCAGTTGCCTGTTGCTCTACAGAAAAAAAGGAGAAGAGTCTTAAGGCCACCAAGCTGCATATCCGCTAGTCTTTTGCCTCATAATGTGAAAGATGTAAGGGGAAACTATCTTTGCTCTAATAAAGGTTTCGCATTTATAGATCCTGCAGCATCTATAATATGACGAGTGGCTTCCTGCGCAGTTAGCAAAACAATATAAAGTAGATGAGCAGTTGTCTCTTGTATGACTTGCTGATAAACATTTGGAACAAGTAGCCTCATTCGTACATCTGGCTTTTGTGTGGCCCAGTTTGTGACACAGGGCAAACAGCATTGGCCTGGGTGGGGGACGGGAAATCAGGAACACTTTATGTTCAAATTTGAATTCAGCTGGCAGAATTGGGAGATTAAAAAACAGCAAAAGTTTCCCGTAGCAGGCTCTAGAATATAGTGGAGAATATTTTCCAATGTTGGAAATATGAGCACCTTGATTGGAAAGCTCTTGAATTACTTGCAATGAAACTGACTGATGGATGCTGTAACTGAGGTAGTCAATTATTTTGGAATTACGTAGGAGAGGGGGAAAAACACCTACGCCTGTGAACCTAACACAACCAGCTGCATGAGACAAGTTGAGGAACTTGACCAAGAATTTACCGAGGCTGAGCTTGGTGATGTTTGGAGATTTCCCAGTAAGGGAGATAATCAAAGATCTAAGGAGGCCTGGAGAAGTGGTCTCATCTAAGGTCGTAGTGCTGGCTTTGAAGGGTCAGGTGAGTCGCTTGTTTGGGGTTCTCAGCTGATTGAGATACCAAGAACAGCAGCCAAAGGTGAGCCGCTGATCAACAATGGGATCACCCTGAATAACCAAAGACTTAAACTTGGGGAATAAGGGCGTTGTATTAACATCAGAAGAACCTAGACCAGCAGAAAAAATAGAATCGGATGCTAGCAGAGATGACTACTTTTGTCTGATGATATTTTTTTCTTCAATTATAATATCTTTCTTCTTTTTCTCCTTTCTGGAGATAGACTTTAAAGCGAGGGATTTAGAGTAGGCACTTTGAAATCCGCTTCTTCCCTGGAGGAGAGGGGCATACTCCCTTCTACCCCTCCACATATAGTTCAAATTCCATTTCCGCCCTCCCCGTGGAAGAGGAACATCGGATGCACACTTGGAGGAGGGGGGGGGCTATCGCATTTTCCAATAGAGGGAGCAAAGGCGTAGAGCAGCAATGATCAAAATGACTTTTGCGGACATGTTTTAATAACAAAATATGAGAGAAAGAGCAGGAAAGCAAGAATAGTTACAGTACAGGCAACTTCTAATTATAGACTTAGCAGCAAAAGTGACACGACTGTAAAGACAGCCATCCCCCCAACACTCAAAATTCTTGTTCATTTGTTTCGAATCTAGTGCTTTGGGTGGCGCCTCCTTTTGGTTCTTTATAACGGGAGGATGCTGTTTCTAAACAGATGCAGCAGGTCTCGAGATGTGTCCTGCTCCGGTTTTGCTTGGACACACCGGTCTGTAGCCTACTATAAATGGCTAGTGACCTCTGATATGGTTTCTTCACAATGGTGGACCATATCGTGAAGTTTCTTGCACACATCTGATCTTACCAAAAATCTGCAGTAGTCTTTCTGTGGGGATTGAAAGTCTTCTAGTCGCCTTGATGAGCAGTTGCCTTAGCCCGATCATGGCTGAAATATTCGTTATAAACTTCGAATTACAGATCAAATATTCAGGTTTTTACTTCAAAAATATTGCTTAAAATGGTGTTTTTACCATGTTTGAAGTTAAGAAGTTTAAAATTTTAAACTTTGCCACCTGTATTCATAGCAACAGTGTATTAGAAAAAAAAACGCTTTTTGGGCATGTGAATATATAAATCTTCATATAATCGTGAAGATCTGTTTCTTTACATCAGCGCCATGCAGTTGGTCCTACATTTTTT
This sequence comes from Rhysida immarginata, assembly GCA_023313115.1. Classification (NCBI taxonomy): domain Eukaryota; kingdom Metazoa; phylum Arthropoda; class Chilopoda; order Scolopendromorpha; family Scolopendridae; genus Rhysida; species Rhysida immarginata. Next base: position 91,590 of record JAHWFO010116929.1, read on the forward strand.
CGTGAAACATTATATCTTGGATGTGGAATGAGTCCTGGACATCTCTTACGATACATTATGGATTATGGTGTCTTATCACACATTGGAGGGTCCTGCAAATACAGGGCAGAACTGCTGGGTAGCGTATATGCTTCGCTGCAGGGGCCTGCTCACAGCAATGCCAGCAATAATAAAGGACTGGGAACTGAAACTTCATACATTGATATAGTGTAACGGGTGGCTGAACTGATGGACTCACGAGGCACTTCCCATACAGAGACCTTCTGGAGAGAGAGAGGTAAACTACAAAAGAAGAGCACAATTAGCATTAGCGATGAGACACTTTCTGACTCAAGAATATTTTTAATAATATTCAAAAATGATGACAAAACCTCCGTTCAATTTGCTTGACTCGATGAGAAAGAGTCAGCTCGTTATTCTCCTGGAGAAAAAAAAGGAAATCTATGCTGAAACCTTGCGTCTGACGCAAAATTACCCGGGGCTTTATTAATTAAGGAGTTTCCCTCTTTACAAAAGTTACATCAAAAGAGGAAAGATAAAATATGAACGAGCTCTACAAGAATACTTTCACGACAGTGCGTTTTTTTTTCTGGAAATTCCTTTGCTTCAGAGAGTTTACATCCCTCGGTCTGTACATCCACATAAGTCTAAGTATCACCCCTTCTCATGGACTTAATACCTGAGCCCCTCTTCTAGACATTTAATTACTTCCTTTTCTATTACAGGTGAAAAGGGACCAGATAGCTCATCTTGATCAGGTGCATCTTTTAAACAAGACCTCCCAAACACAAACTAAATGAAGAGATTTGATCGGAGGAACCGTCGTGAGCGCTTCTATGCGCTCGAAATATCTTTTACCACAAAATGTTCACTTCAAAGTTTTGTTTTACCACCATTTTTAGTTCTATCGTTAATATTTCTTCAGAAACATGCACAAAAGTTCAAAATCCAAAGATCTGTGATCCCGCAATCTTTAAACTTCAATTAAGACAGGTAAAAGTTTTTTTTTTCATTCCCCCGGCTTACGTAGGAATCCCGGTGAGTTTCAAGAACATGCTTATTCAACTTCTTATCGCCCCAATACTTTTCATGTATGTCTAATTTTTTTTATCTTTTAATGCTTAACGTTTATTTTTATCTTCTTTTTTCAAGCCTACATCAGAGTTCAGGCAAGTAATTATTTAATAGCTTAAATTGAGTTATTCATTAAGATCGATTAGTCCCAAGCGTTAGTACCAAGCGTTGCCCGATATAATTACACATGTAAGTAAACAGAGCAATCTCAAAAAATTAAATTAAGTTTAGCAATATCTTAAAAATAAACACATGAAATTGCTTAGAATTAATACAGTATAAATTCTTAATGAAAATTCGAAAAAAATCTTTTTAAAGTCTCACAATTACTGGACCTCTCAAAGAATGCCACTGCTGGTCTAAATAATTTCTTACTCACATAATCTTACTTCAGATGTACACTTGATGTTGTTGCAATTCCTTTTCTTCTCTCGATGTCTTGAAGAACAACTTGGCCATTCATCATTTTGTCTAGTAGTTGCCGATTCGCCTATTTACTTGCTTGCCATTTGTTCAATACAGTACGAAGCTAAAGGAGGTCTTCTTCTTTTGTCTTTTAACTCTTTCTCAATATTCTACTAACTCTATATCACCAGTAACTGATCATTTTTAAAGATTTTCAAGAAATTGTTAAGTACTAAGAACATTCTCTTCTAAGAATAGCCTGAATAACAGGAATTCTATGCATTGAATTCTATATTGCACAAATATTATCTTTTGCATTTTTGGTTGATGACATATATTGTTGATCCTTGCATAGTGTTGGTGCATTGCGTGTTGACACCATTGTTGATATCTGTTTTTGGTCAAGAGAAAATTCTCATTAATATGATTTATGATATAATAGAAATTCTATGCATTCTTACAAATTGAAACTTATCCGTATTGCATCATCGTTTTATTTCATTGTTATAATTCTTAGTAAGATTGGTATATAAATATTCATGAAGATCAGAATAAAACTGTAGATTTGTATGAAAAAAACTATCAAACCCTCCCACAAACAAACATCCTTCTTCTTTCTATATATATATAAAGAAGGATGTTTCTAGGTTTGTTTGTTTGTTTGTTTGTTTTTTATACAATTCTGCAGTTTTATTCTGAACTTCATGAAATTTTGCATACTTGACCTTCAAAGCATGAGGAAGGTCAATGTCGACTTCAGATATCGAAAAAATAATAATTAATAATAAAAATTCGATATTCTTGGTTATGGCAAGGCATAATAATAAAAAATAACTCATGACCAACAATGCAAGGCAGGTTTGTGCAACAACAGGTATCAACAGTAGTGTCAACACGCAATACACCAAAACTATGAATGGATGTACAATATATATCTCATGACCAGCAATGAAAGGCAAAATGTTTGCAACATTAGGCTCGTCGTGTTCGCATCAGCAATGGTATAAATGCACAATTGACCAATAACCATGAGCACAAAATGATGATGCTATGATAAAGCAATCATTTCCAAGAATTATAACAATGAACATAAAATGATTAGTAACTGTAGATAATTAAGAGTTGACAGACAATTGAGAAATAGTGAAAAGACTAGAGAGAAAGCACTCCTTTAGCTCTGTGCTGTATTGAGCAAATGGAAAGCGAGTAAATAGAAGAATCGGCGATTGCTAGACTACAAAAAGTGATGAATGGCCAAGTTTGGTTTCAGCACATCCAGAGAAAAGTGAAAATTGCAACAACATCAAGTGCACATCTGAAGTATGATTACGTGGGTAAGAAATTATAGGAGAGTTCCATCTATTGTGAGCCTTAGAAATTTTTTTTTAAATTTTATTTAAGAATTTTTTATTTTTAATTCTAAGCATTTTCATGTGTATATTTTTAAGATATTGCAAAATTTAATTTTATTTTTTGAGATTGTTCTCTTTCCCTACTAGTGTAATGATCCCGGGCAACTCCAGGTACCTTTGCTAGTTATACATATAGATTTTATTTCTTCTTCTCATTAATAATTGTTAAGGAGTTGTAGAGAGGAAATAACATCTGTAAGTTTGTTATATCCTCTTAACAATATACCGATCGTCCCGTAAGCGAACGAAGCTAAGCAATAGCAAGAGGAAATGAATACTATGACTGAACTAAGAATGACAGGGAAGGGGAGAGAGGGGAAACTCAAACCGACAAGAAGATTCCGAATTTGAGTGGATTAGAGAGAAACTTACTGCGCTAAGTCCTAATCATATCTTATGAAATACATTGACGTTTGTTCCATCATCATTGCTTTTGTTGGGAGTGCTTATCTTCTCTCGCACGCCAGAACCAGAAACCATTGGGAAAAGTCGGATCATCGCTACATTCCATCTAGATGCCATTTCCACTGACTGAAGTCCGTTTTATTTTTTTTCCTATATGAAAAGGAATAAAAGATCAATAAAGAAAGGTTTTTTGGCCGAAGGCCCAATTACAGCTCTTAATACCGAAATTCCTGGATACCAACGCTTTCCCATCATCAATAAGAATGCACCATCATACATTATACGTCGCTAACAAAATTATTGTTTTCGTCCTTAATGCCTTCCTTAACAGCGTCCGGCGAAAGGCGCATTAAATATATCAGCAAGTCGTCGTCTTTTGCCATACTTCTCGTTGCGGCTGTCTTCTATGTCGGCCCGACTTCTTTGATGGCTGTCTTAGTTGTATCTTCTGCCTCTCTTTATTTTCATCTGAGTAAGACATCAACCTTAAATATTCAAAATTCTCCTTTGTTGAGTTTACTGTTGTGCTCGACATTGTTATCGCTCTTCAGTTAATTGAGGACCGCCAATATATAATTAATGTCATCGAGTGATTTTGCAGGATAGCTACTCCAAGCCGAAGATCAACATCCCAGCTGAAACAATGTAACGAGTAGATAAGGGGGGAGGGAGAAGGAGCAAATCTGGTAACTGAGCACCTCAGTGGGGCATTATTAATTGTATTTCCGCCAATAATAAGCCCTAAATTTGCACTTATGATAGTGATGTACCAAAAAGGTTAATGAGAGACGGTCCTGGTCACTCAAAAGTCACCTGATTATTGGAGTCTAAACAACAATTTATCTTTCATTATCTCCGTCTTCGATTTTAACAATCCGTAATTTTTCATTTATTGGAAACAATGCAGATGGATTATTGGTCAGATCTCAATGGTCAGGTGTTATAGAAGTACCCTGGCCCAAAACCACCTAAAGAGAAGTCTGCATTCAGACATTTCATACATTGTTATATCATCAGAAATGGTCATATTTTCATAAAGCAAAGTTTCACCTTTGATTAGTCAGAGCTGAAATTTAAACTGCTGCCGTCAGTTATTGTGGCTGAAATGTGAATACATGTATCATGCATATAAATACAGTAGTTTTGTGGTGGGATATTATCTTCTAATTTTAGAACAGCATACATTAATCAAGCTTTTCTAATGGAATTTCTGCAGTAATTTTAGGCTTCTCTATTAAAAAATAAGAATTTTGATGTTTGTGGCCTGACAGTCACTTTGGCGTAAACATCAGAGATTTTCCAAAAGTTAAAAAACATCTTCTACCCACAATTTTAGGCTTATTTCTTATGGTTTCATGCGAGTAAATTCTTTATTAGTGGATTAGTGGTTTCCCTGTCTTCTGTTGTTTGATGTCAATCCGCAGTTTCTGGCTCGTGTTTTTTCGTTTTATAGCTACTAACTATTGATAAAGGTTGACCTTACACAAATGTATAACTGATATGTAAGACATAAGTAATTACATGCCATAATTTACCATTGAAATCTAACACTAGTACTATAATTATACCATTAAAACGCATACAATTGAAACTTGAACCAGTTAATTTTATATTCATTAATTTTCATTCATGACTTGTCTTTCTATCTTGTTTGATGTTTTACATTTTTTATTTTAGCATTGAATGTTTCCAATAGACCAAAATAATACCTTTAAACCACATATCTTTGTACCAATTTCAAATATCAATAATTTTGTAGAGATCTTGTTTATAATCATACTTATTCAAATAAGAATAGAATTCTGAATATTCATTTATTCTTATTTCTGCTTAGTACCACTATTGATTTTTTTATTGGAGCATTATTGAACTAAAGAATGAGTAACAGAGGAGAATTTATCTCTCTTTTATTAAATTTCAGGAATTGGATAAATAATTTTGTTGTAAGTTGGAATCTCTTATTTGTCTGAAGTTTGTTTATTGCATGAGCTTGAAATGAGAATTTATAAATTATAGAAAGACTGTTTACAGAAAGCGAGAGGACTGGAAGAAGAAGAACGAATCGCGGAGGTGAGGTTAAAGCATCTAAGGAAGAAAGTTTACCACCAACAACAATTAAGAGCAGCAAAAAGCAAACTAATGACCCTTTCCCCAACAACACCATTAAATTGCAGGTGGTTGCGAGTCGACTTGGCGCCTATTCAAGAGTCTTGAAACAAGTTTTTAGGTAATTTTTAACCTCATGATTGAACCTCAAAATTCCAAATCTCTGACAACATATCAATTGATGATTGGTTGATTCCTGACCCCATCCTAAATGAAAGAACTTGTAATTTTCAGAGATTCAGTGTTCTCTGGGATCTTGCACTGTTCAGAACATTAGCAGTTTTTTCCAATTCCTGCCCTCTCATGTGTGGGCATACCGAAGCGTAAGTGACGGGGTTGGATCATTGTAATCCAACTGATAGCAACTCTTTTGTTATCTGTGTCCGGCTCACAGGTGTCCGTTGTAAAGGGAACATCAAAATTCGTCTAATTTCATTCTTTATTTTCTTTTATTCAATTCAAGGTGCAGAAGTTATAAGTTTAATTTTGATTGTTAACTGAGGCTTTTTAATCAAAGATATCTAAGTTGCGACCCAGCTTAAATAATGATAATTTTCCCGTAAAATTCAGTTAGTAATGTCTCCAAAAATGACGCAATCACGTTTGAAAATTCCCATTTGAGGCACAAACATTGGCAGATCAGCGAGACCAAATCCCAAGGAAGCAAGACCATTTGATTCGTCAAAAGAGTATGTATGATCTATATTTTCCCTTTGGCCATGAACAAATGTTTTCTTTTTATAAACTCTCATTAGTTACTTTTTGTTAATTATACTATGGTTCAGATTCATCTTTACTGTAACCTAATCAAATTAGTGGATAATTTGGAAAAAGCTATTAATTATGCAGAAGAAGAGGAGGAAATTGAACGAAGATTCGCGACGGAAAAGTATGGGTTAAATGCAGTGGGAAAAAGTGATGCGGAATTATAAGGACACAAAAAGGAATTAGATATTAATGCGTTAATCAGTAAACAAGTGGATGAAATCTTAAATTTAAAATTAGGAGAATTAAACAAAAGTTCGCGAGAGCAGCTGCCTGGAAGAATAGGTACGCGATTAATAGTAAGAGAGCCACATAGGCACAATCATAGAGAGCAGGACAGTAGAATACAGCATAGGAATTTAACAGTTATAGATGTAAGAAACAATGTACGTGGAATGTAAACGGATGTTGTTTGTTATAGCTGCCATAAACCCGGAAACACGGCAAATATATGCTATAGTCTGAAACATAAAACAATGAAGGGTTTTTATTGCCATCGCAAAGGTCACACCTGAGCTTTTTGTCGAACAAGACTAAGAGCTCAGGGGGAGAAAGCTAAAACACCTGTGAATCAACAATCTGGATCAAATCAGGGTAGAGGAAATGCTACTCAGCCAAAAAACCTTCAGCAGAGGGGAGGAGAGTAAAGAGCCAAGCTGCTCAATTACTCTTGAGTAATAACTCAGGACCTAAAGAATTAATTATCACGAGGGAAGGCAGGGCTATTCACTATTGAATTTCTTCTTGATAGTGGATCTAAGGTAACCCTACTTGATGCTAACACTTTGAGCATATTAATGGCTAATGTGTACAAAGTAAAAAATGTTCATAGACCAGAAATAAAATTAGTCGGAGTAACAGGACATAATTTTGTATGTCAAGGTCCTTGTTCACTTGATTTCAGCTTTGGGGAACAAATTTATAATTTTACATGCTATATTTGGAAATTTAGGAGTGATGTATCTTTCATTTGGGTTTATAATTGATTTTAAGCATGCTATTTTGCACGATGAAGTACACAGAATTACTTTCGAAGGGTCGCGGAAGAAGGAACATGTTAAGAGAAACACCTGTAGTGTCACTACAGTTAAAGAACAAATAGATGCTATTCCTGTGAGCTGCAAAAGAAACGTTTCTATTCATCCCTATTCAGAGGTAGTTTTTGAAGCTAATATTAAGGGCAAATCATTTAGGAATTGAATTGGTGTAATGAAACTTAAAGAATTTGGTATAGGTCTTATTGGTCCTAAGGTTTTGGCAAAAATTTCTAAATTTAACACAATTCCTGTTTGTATGATGAATTTTTTGGTGAAACTTTAATAGTACAAAAAATATTTTAGGAGAATTTTATGCAGCTAAGGAAGAGGAAGTTTAATTTAATAACGCTATTGATATTGGCAAGAAGGATAAAATTGATAGAAACGAATTTTTGAGCATGTTTAAATTAGATCATTTGGACCCTGAAAAAAGAAAAGCTTTAGAAGATGTTATATCTGCATATTCGGATGTATTCTCAAAATTTGTCTTTGATTAGGAAAAATGTAAGTTAGCATATCATACTATTGATATGGGGGATTTCCACAATTGCGTAACAACCTTACCATATTCCTTACTCACAAAGAGATGTTGTGAATAAATTAGTTGATTATTTGTTAAAAAACGGCGTAATTCGTTACAGCTGCTTGCCACTGTCCGCTCCAGCATTATTTGTTAAAAAGAAAGATGGAACTTACCGCTTTGTAGTAGATAAATGAAAATTAAATGCTGTTACCAAGGTTGACCTAAACTCTCTTCCGCAGATAAATGAAACTTATTGCAGTTAGGAAAAGTTATTTTTTTTTTAAGTTTTAGATGCTAATCAGGGTTATCTTCAGTTAGAAATAAATTAAAACAAAAAATTTGAAATTTGAATTCAATAGATTACCTATGAGTTTGTGTAAAGTGCCTGGATTATGGCAAAGAACCGCAGATTTCATAATTAGAGGATTAAAAGATAGAATATTAGTTTACCTTAATGACTGGATGTTTTTTACTGAAAAATTTGATAAACACTTGAATAGTTTGAAGGATTCATTCGAGCGTTTGAGAGACGTAAATTTAAAGTTAAATCCCCGAAAATGTCAATTTTTACACGATAAAGTTATTTTCTTGGGACACGTTGCTTCAGAGGAAGGAATTGCTCCTGATCCTGGTAAGATTGAAGCTGTTAGACATTTCCTATGCCCAAAAAATGTGTGTGATGTACAATCATTTTTAGGCCTTGCTAATTATTATAGAAGGCATGTAGATTCTTTTAGCACAATAGGTAAACGATTAACGAATCTAACAAAGAAAAATAACAGTTTTGACCAGACTGAGGAAGTGGAGAAGGCATTCCAATCTCCAAAACAATAGGCCACTTGTACCTATGTCAATTCCATATAACACATTACAAAATTTAATTGCATATAACTGAAATTCTATTATAGATAAATTGCTAATTTTTTTTCAGATACGCATTACTACTAGTATATTCCTTCAAATTTTAAAATTAAATGAGAAAATATAATAAAAAAGTAATTTTCCACAGGTGTTGTCAAAGGAGGAGGGGGGCTAAAATCATGACTATAAAAAATGCTTATAAGAAATTTCCTATTATTGATAAAAACTTCAAATTGCTTTTGTTAAATTCTTGAAAGTTTTGAAATTACCTGCAAATAAATTATATACCCCAAATTTATTATTAATCAATATTATTTGAAATTTTAGAATACCTTTGTATGGAGAAACTTAGCAATATCTGAAATTACAATTTTTTAAAAAAATTCCAGGGCACAATTGAACCATTTATTAATTAAATTATATTAAAATGATACCTTATATTTATGTTTTAAGTTTTTTTTCGCAAATTACATTTTATTTATAAGTTATTTCACAAAAATTCAAAACATTGCTATCAGGATCGTTTCTTGATGACATCATTTGAGATTGTTCTCTTCTCAGAATATGAGGAAGTTAGATAAGGCCACACCTATGCTTTCTCAAAGAAAGAGATTAAAATCCTATTATGTGATTTTCTGCCTATGGTCAGGCAAGTGTGACCCATTTAACAACAAATTACGTAGATATTCCCCAAAAAAGTAAAAATATTCTACACTCAGTTATATAAAAAATCGTTAAAAAAAACCCAATAGAGATATTAAAAAAATTTTATTTGCTTTATTTAGAAACGATTTCTCCCTAAATTTTGGCTATTATCAAATACGAAATTATTGCGTTTGTAATTTTTTAAAAAAAGGATTATAACCAAGTTTTTCAAATAGAAAATTTTATTATATATTTTAATGTACTGAAAAGAAAAACATTACTTTTAATCGATCAAAAAAATTACTATTCAAAAGCAATTATATTCAAGATCACAAATTTAAAATTTTAAAGCAGTATATCAGTTATTGACATTTTAAAAAATATTTTCTATTCCCCTATAAGAAGAATCATTTTCTCAAGAAAATAGCTGGCTGGGAAAAGGTTAAAAAGCCCAGGCTTTGAAAAAATATTTATAGTTTCTACGGATGCTAGCTCATTTGCTTTGGAGCTGTACTTTCACAAAAATTCAATGGTATAGTACATCCAATTGCATACAGTAGAAGATTACTCAAAAAAATGAAATTAATTTTAGCGTTACTGAGCACGAATGTCTAGCTGTTATTTATGCCGTTAAGCAGTTTAGAGTTTATTTAGACAAAGGGGCATTGAAATCAATGACAGATCATCAGCCGTATCGATGTTTGTTCTCTTTAATGGATGCGATTAGTCGTCTCGCCGGCTGGAGCTTAAACTTACAGTCTTATCAGTTTGAGTTAATTCATAAACCAGAAATTAAACATAAGAATGCTGATGGACTATCTAGAGTCCCCAATTCCATTGTAGCTGAGTATGAACCCATTGTTTCTCGTGACGAAATTGCTTTTACACAAGGGAAAGATTTAAAGGAAGGATATTATTGAGACTTACAAAACAAATCACAACACCCCCCCCCTCTAAAAATTGGCCAGACAAAATAGAAAATTTCTACTTAGACAAAGATAGTCTTTTGTATCATATTAGAAAATCTCAGGATAATAAAGAAATCTGGGAGCAATTAGTAGTATTTCATAGTCTAGTTAAATATATTTTACATGTTTTTCACCATCCTATTACATCTGGACATTTAAGAGCAAAAAGAATGTGTAAAAAATTAATCAACCTGTTTTATTTATGAGGCAAGATATTCAAAAATATTGCGCAGAGTGTGATAGCTGTTGACGTAGGTCACCTCAGGAGAAACACAGAGAGCAACCTTTAATGCATTTTCCATCTGCAACCCATCGATATGATGGGACCAATTCCTCTTTCTAATTCGTGAAAAAAATATATTTTTAATGATAATAGATAACTTTAGTCGCTTTGTGGAAGCTCTTTCAGTGGCTGACCAGAAAGCAGAAACAGTTGATAAGATGCTCGTGGAAAGCATATTAACATGCTATTCCATCCCGATTCAGATTCTGAGTGAAAGTAGAACAAATTTCACTTCTGAGCTGATGAAAGAAATGTGCTCACGATTAGGCATAAAAAATTACTCATGACAGCAGTGCATACATCTGGGAACGTAATGATAGAACGGAAAAATCGGACACTTATTGGAACTCTGAAACATTATGTTAATCAAAGTCAGTGCAACTAGGATACTTGGTTCCATACGTGGTATTCAGTTATAATATGACCCCGCATTCTTCCATATGAGAGAGCCCTTTCCTGCTATTCTTTGGTAGAGATCCGGTCTTGCCCTTTGATGTTTTAGAACACCAAGAAAAAGCTATTATGACATATAAAACAACTACAGCAGCGCAGTAGAAGCGAGGTTAAAGCACGCAAATGAAACTGCCCTAAATGCAGTGCTGAACAAGCTGCTAAGCGAAAGGTGTCCCATGACAAGAGGCATAAGCCATACTCATTTTAGGTAGATGAGTTATTTTATTTGGCCATTCCTCAAATCAAAAAGGTTTGACTAAGAAACTACATGCAAATTTTGATGGGCCGTATGGAATAATCAGGCAAATGAGCCCTGTCAACTTCATAATACAACATTTACAAAATGACTAAAAGAAGCTGTTGCATGCAAATAGACTCTGTCCGAAAATAGGCTACCAAACAGGGAACCCAGAGCCCAGAAGTCTCAATGAACTTTGCTCTCTTAGGGAAAACGAGCAAGAAGCTCCCCTACCTCTCCAACGATTTATGTAGAGGAACTGTTCATAGTTCAGATGCCTGAAAATGCACAAAATAGACAAATTAATCTCCTGTAATTAATTTTACAGCCTGCACGCCCTGTAATTATGAGGGAAAGACAACCGCCAGTAAAGCCACCCGTTCATGCAGAGAGTAGAGAAGCAGCTCAACCAGAAAACCCACCTAACTTGCTGCATAGTGTAGGCCCAGCATCTCCCCTACCGTGGTTGTTGGAATCGCCCCGGGATCGCAGGTCAATGGGAGAAATAATGCCCGAAGACGATAATGACTGAAATGCAGTTCTAGAACCTCAAGAACATGCAGTGGATGCCATCCATGAAACTAAAACCGCAATGAATTGGTCCGATCATAAAGAGACAGAAATATACCAGCTACAGAGCAAGCACCACAGACAGCCTTTACAAATGATAACAAGGCATTGACCGATCTTATAGGGATAATAAAGGGTTTAATGGCAATTCATCATTAAAGCATTGGCTTTTGTGTAGGCTAGCTTGTATTTTCGTTAATTAAACGTCACTGACAAATTGGGAACTCAAATTATTGATTTATGAAAACTCTACATTTTTTTTCTAATAATTTATTCTTTTTAATTGTTAAAACAATCCTGTTCTCCATTCGAAACCTTAAGATTACAAATTTTAAATTAACCTCATCTCATATTATTCTAAGTAGCAAAGAGGTTCTTAAATCAAATTTGTCTGTATTAACTGGTATCTCATCTGCTAATTAAACCCATACTGAGACAGCAAAGCATTTAAAAATCTTTACACTACTACTTACTTGCCAAAATCTTTAAAATACTTTCCTTACTTGCTTTACACTAAGGAAACCAAGCTTAAAGAAGTGTTTAAAAGACACAAAAATACTTAAAATACTTACTATAAGTAGGCAAAAAATTTATATTTAATTATGATCAGGAATATCCATAATAGCTCTAAAATTTGAAGGAAAGTTTTTATTATTTTCTAGACACCTTGTTTGAGGCTAAAAATGAAACATATTTAAATCTATTTTGTGTTGAAATAACTTGCAAGTAGTCTGGAAAGGCTAATTCATAAAATTCCCTGACCTTCCCAGACCACCGAACACAAAAAGAAATTTTTTAACTGATTTTTTTAAATTCCAGGAAACAAAAAAAAATTTTTCCTTGTTCTTTCCAGTCCCTAAGTACCCTGAATTTGATTTAGAATGCTTAAAGAATACATACATATATTTATAAGGCTCAATTATCCTTATAAATTGCATTAGAGACGTTTAATTAAAGGGCATAGTGATTCGTTAAAAGTTTACATCTTTCTAGTCGTTCTGCTGAAATCTGGCTGAAATTTTTTCTGATTAAAGTTTTATTACACTATTTGGATGGAAAAACAAATTTACATTTTAAACATGAATGGTGTTCAATTTTATGAATAGTTATTTAAAGGCTGTTTCAGTATATTATAGTAGAGTCAAAAGAGACAACTAAATTTCTATAAAATGCAGTAATTTATTTTCATGCAACATTGAAAGGAAGCCTCCCATTTTTTTTTCTAAGTGTATATTTAGAATTGAACGACATTTACATTCGTTTTATGTGATAAACTTACTGGACTAATAACCTTTAATTCGATTTTTCAATTGCAATGTTTAAAAGTCTAAGCCAAAAAGGTATAAATTATAAACAGTTCCTAGCATTAGTGAATTACTTTTGAACAACTAGTTAAGACTTGGGAGCATGCATTCAACACGAGGTGGAATTTATTAAAAAGCTGGATTCAGATTTAATTATTCTACTAATAACATTTCGATTCCATTGTGCTTAATCATAAGCAGGAGAATATTTACCTTAAGATAGGAAGCTTATAAATTTTTTTCATTCAAAAGAATCACTGGAACTATGAAACAACTGAGCTTGCATTCATTTAATGGTTACAAGAAATTCAAGTGGGTTGTTTAAGCTAATAAAACAGAATTCCATTTTATTGCCAACATTGTTTAAAGCTAAAAAGATATCTTGTTGTGAACAGCAGCCACACTTTGTCCAACAAACCAAAAAAAAAATAAATGTGTATATGTATATATGGTAAATTTCTTGGTGATACTTTTCATAACTTAATATGAATTGGATGTCTGAGCATGGAACAATAGGCAATGGTTATTTTATTCCTGAAATGGCAACATGCTTAATTATATTAAGCTAAAGGACACTTAAAAAAGATTGTTAGAACCAGAGGGCAAACCTCCCCTACTTCTGTCCATGAGAACAAAAGCTCTGGTAGGAATCGAATTAGAATAAACGTGCTGTTAATATTTAAAATGTTTTACTACTTAGCAGTGTTTTAATTACTATACTGAGATGATAAAATCATGGTATTACACGTTTACTAGAATATTAAAGGCTGTTTTTCCCATTATATACTGTATGCTAAGACTAAAGCCTCAAGACCATCAAATATTTTTGATTCTAACCTTATTTTACTTATCTATTAAATATTGAGTTTATAAAAATCTTTTATTCTACCCATATTGGAATTCTTTTGCTATATTTATAATTATTAAACATATATCGAGGCATTGAAATCGTTTATGAAGACAAAAAGGCACACTAGCATGAATCACATGGCTACAAAAAAAAATTTCTGACAAGCTGAAACTAGAAAAGCTTCCAATTATGAAGAAAAATCTGCTTTTAAATCATTGATTACAATGAAAACATTATGCTTAGGCAATATTGGTGCAGATAAAGCAGTTTTAAGCAACGGATGGCATAAATGAAATAGAGATTACTAATATTGTTAGCTTTGCATGTGCGTTACAACATTCACACTATTTCTTCAACATTTTTACGATATAAATCATTAATTCATGCGGATGTACCTTCTAAAGTAGATATTCAGTGTTTAAAAGGCATTCATGTGATTTAAAGGTTGAAATTTTGTTACTAATTTCAAATTTTAATTTCCGCACATTTTAAACAAAGAAGTTAGCATGAAACAGCTTAAATTGATGTTATTGAATGATATCTTAACTATAAAACACATAATACATTATACAAACCTGGTATTCACAGAATTATATATAGGAAACATTTTATTCACATAAATTTTTACACAAAGATAAACCACATGATCTTCGGCAATTGTCAGCCCCGAAGCAATCTAACTGTTGAATTTAACCTAATCTAAACTATTCTTTTCTATATGAAATTTACTTTAACTACTATCTGGATAATTATAAACTGTACTGCTATTTAAACATGTTTATTTAATCGCGAAAAGAAAAGAAAATTTTGTTAATTACCATTGAACGGGACCTCAGCTCTGCGTGCACTAGCTATCACCTGTGATCACTACAGCTGGAATGAATCTATCTGACTGACCAGTAGAGTGATTACGCAGTGATTATTAATGAGGCATTAGAAAAAATAAAAATAATTATACTACACTGCTAATTTTCGTATTATAAACTTTATGAAAAGTAATGCCTCCCTGGCTGTAGTAACTTTTTTATTTTTTAACCGATTTTCAAAATTCTTTTTGTATCTCATACTCATAATTCTCCTCTATGTAATGCACTATTCACTTTTCGACATAGTCTTTATCCCTTTCCACGCATTGTACAAACGCGTGACTAATCGGGTGAACCTGTCGGAGAGGAATTCCAGGGTTGTCGTCGACACTAGGATTGAATGGCAGCTTTGGATCCTCTTCTACAGCTCAAAGATAAAAAACAGCAGTTCACAAATGAAAGAGTTTGCACCTTGCTACTTTCACCACTTCACAAAGAGGAAATAGCACCATAAGAGGCATGAGTTCCATTCTGAAGACGAGGTGAAACCTGCTGTTCGGTCTTGGTGTCAACAACAACCTCGGAATTCCTCTCCGACGGGTTTACCCGATTAGTCATGCGTTGGTACACTGCGAGGAAACGGATAGGGACTATGTCGAAAAGTGAATACTTTACATAGAGGAGAAATGTGATTATCAGATACAAAAAAAATTTTCAAAATCGGTTAAAAAATAAAAAAGTTACAGCCATGGAGGCATTACTTTTCAGCCCACCCTTGTGTAATAAAAAATCTAAAAAGAATTTTAAATATGATTTCAGAAATTTTCTGAAATAATTTTTTCCCTGAAAAATTTATTTTCCACCAATGATAAGTGAATAACATTGATCACAAGCTACCTGTTGAATTATGAGGCCATGAAAATTTTTGATAATCTAATTTATTTGATTAAATCCAGAAACCAGTATTTATTACACTAGAACACTTAATTACAAATAAAAAAGCACAATACAGTTATTTAAACAGCTATGTATTACACTTAAGAATTCTGTTATCAGGAGGTCAAGTGACTCATACACCTTTTTCCCCTTGGAAGTTAAAGTGGGTCAGCCCAACTAAGGTAAGAGACCTTGTCTTTTGTCTTCGAAAGGGATTAAGATAGGGGTAGAAACTTTTAAAACGATTTTCAAAACATAATAAAATATAACTGGTGAATGAAACAAGATGAAATAAATTAAAATAAATTAAATCTAATAGTGACTTAAACTACATGATGTCACCAAAATTTGATTTGACAAAAAAATATAATAAATAAATAATTGAATAAATTATTTTTTGTCTTCATACAATCACTAAGAATTTTTGTTTGATGGCTACTTGGCAACTACCTACCTTTTTACTTTGAACATAAACACTTGCTCGCTCCATCTCGGGGCAGAGTATTAACCTAATGTAATAATTAAAAATACAATGAAATTAAGAGATTGACAAGATTGAGTTGACTTTAGATTTTTTTTCTGTTTTGAGTTGATGCTTGGAAACAAGCTACTTCTTATAATATATAATTAAGCTATGATATTAAAAAGAATTATCAACAAATGAGAACACCATTGGGTAATCCTAATAAGCTGTTTATTTTTGAATACATATAAGATACATTGAAACAATTTGACACTGATAGAAATGTAAAAGCTTAATTTAGGCAACACTTTAAAAAGTTCGAGGTAGAGGAGACATTATGGAAGTATATAACTGAACTTGCTCTTAAAAAGAAAGGAATTTGTACAGGCAACTTAATCATTTAGTCTGTCTTTAGAGTTCCTGTTCACTGATAATTGTCTTTAGGGTCTACCATTATGTTCACACAGAAATTAATTAAACCGACAGCTGCCCTTGTTCCAAACTTGATTATTTTGATATCTCTGTGTTAAAACCACACTATTAATAATAGCATTTCCTCGGACCTCTTTGACTCACATTATATACACTATTGAATCATGTTTTGACAAATAGAAAAATGACATTACTTTGTTTGTATACCTGCATTCTTTGTGGTCATTAAATGCCATGTGTTTTTATGCATAAGCTTGCAATTGGTAGTCAATTCAGGAATATTTTTTTTCTCTTAATATGGAACTTATTTGTGTAGAGAAAACTAGGTTTTTGTATTTACCCTGGAAATAATAATCCAAAATCTATTCATAATATTAAACTAGCATTTGAATAGACTAATGAATACACTAATGGATTACTTGGCAAGTTTTATGATTCTTGATAAGGAAATATCTAGTTAATAGATTCAAAAGTCTTATCATAGATGATAACTTATTAATTCGATGTTTCTCATGTCATAGTGGAAGATTTATTTCTTGGCCACGTTCTTGGGAAAAGAGTTTAGGATATGAGATTTTCTTTGTGCCAGTGATATTGATATTTGTATGTTGTGATTATTTAACTTTATCTGAACTCAACTGTCTCTAAGCATAGACATTGTTATATTTCACATATACAAATTAGTCGAACATATTTGAGATCTTATTGTTGATATCTTTGAGCACAAAAATTGGATTGTGATTGAAACTTCTAAGACTAATGAACATTTTACGGAGATTAAGAACCTCATTAGACATGATTTTGAATATGACTTTAATTCAGATCTTTTGAAACGTTTCTTTTCTTTGATGAATCTAGTAGTTCTTATTGATAGTATGCGTCGTAATAATTGCACGACTTGTATTGTGATACTTTGGAAAGGTAATATGAATATGAAGAAACTATATTATGACCCATAAATTACACACTCATTATAATGAGCTTTAACTGATATTATATTGACAGTTGTGTGATTGACATTTATTAGGTTACTAGAAGAGGTACCCGGCGTAGCCCAGGATATTTACACTTACACAAACTTTTCCTTTCATTGTTAGTCATGAGATATTGATTGTTGATCCCTGCCTTGTGTTGGTGCATTGCATGTTGGTACCATTGTTGATAACTATTGTTGCACAAACTTTGCCTTTCATTGTTGGTCATGAGATATTTCTCATTAATATGCCCTGCCATAACCATGAATATCGATTTTCTATCTATAATTATTATTTTTCCGAAATCTGAGGTAGACAGTGATCTTCCTCGTGCTTTGAAGGTCATGTATGCGAAATTTCATCAAGATCGGAATAAAACTGTAGATTTGTATAAAAAATGTACAGACAAACAGACCTACAACATCCTTCTTTATATATATAGATTGTTATCACTTAGAAAAGATTTTTTCCTAGGATATGGATAACCATTTTAATGATGTTGTTTGGTACTTCTTTTCCAATCATATGATCCTAATGAAAATAAGATTTTCCTTTTTCTTATTTGAAAGCCTTTTAGTAAAAACTCACGTAGCTATAAAAACATTTTTGTTGGATTTGAATTAGGATTCCCTTGCACATAGATGATTACAACACGTTTCATATGTAGAAGATAGAGTAAGTTTATGTAGAACGTTTAGTTGATAGAGTAAGTTTATGTCTATTATTGGTTGAACGCTTGGCTATAAAACTTTGGGGAAATAGATCACTTTCTTTACAGCCTGTTCGAAGTGGATGTTGGACCTCCTACCTTCAAGCACCTTCATGATACAGATGACCTTACTACAAAGACTGATACCTCTCCAGGTACCCTCAGCTGTTACAACTATTCTACGGAAGTTGCCATCAGATGGAATCTAAGTTGGTTCTGCTCCCGGCCAATTTCTTTGGTACTGGTTAGAGCAGGACATGCAGACGCTAAGAGGAACTTATGAAAAGGAAACGAATTTTTTCTTCTTCCTCCCAACTCGGTTAGAAGGTAATAGTGAACAATTACAAATGAACCAGTGACAGTTCATTAATTAGTGCATGCAACAGACTGGTGAACATTAAATTCAGTAGACTGATTTGATGATTTAAGAAGGATGGACCGGATTTAAACAAGTGGTTTAAATTTGTGAAAAGTGCATTTATATTACATTCTTCTTTAATATTAAAATTTATACTTAAGTCCTAATGTAGGCAACAAATGGTCAATATTAATAAAGTTTTTGCATTTTTTTATTGACCAAGTTACTAGTATTATTAGAGTGTCTAGGTTACCTTTTAAGGAATATAGTTTGATGGGCCTTTGCTGAAAGTAACAAGGAACTGTGTGTGAATAAATTGCTTCGAACAACGGAATTAAGCCAATTTTAACTACTATAATATTATGGACTTTGAATATTGCCATTTATGATTAATACGTTATGATTACATGTGACACATGAAATTAATGTTTATAATAATTGCTATTCTCCAATCCCACCTGAAATAGGTTATTAAGAAGTTTAATCCTATACTTTAAAAAAATCTTATTCATTACTATTTTTTTACTGGAACCTTGTATTCTTTCTAATATTTACTAAACTGATTATGAATCCCATCTTTTAGTAATGTTTTTGTTAATCTATAATTGCCATGAATATTCCTGGACTTTAAATATTTTCCAAAATCGTTATGTAGTCACTCTCATGTGTTTTATACTATAAACTTATTTGCTAGTGTATAGCAAGTATTTTAAGATTATACAGACTATTATATACAATAAAATGGTTTCATCATGGTCCAAAGGTAATAATACTGCTCTTGAGACAAACATTCTTAAGCAGAAGCTGGCTGAAGACAACAAAGAAGTGGGAAGAAATGGTTTCAGAGGAAATCTATTGCTTAAAGAAAGGGGCATTGTGGAGATCCAGTTTAAAATCATACCTATTCAAATAAAAATAGAATTCTGAATATTCATTTATTCTTATTTCTGCATAGTACCACCATTGATTTGTTTTCTGGAGCAATAATTGAACTAAAAGATGAGTTACAGAGGAGAATTTATCCTTCTTTAATTAAATTTCTATAATTAGATAAAAAATTTTGTTGTAAGTTAAAATCTCTCTTTTGTCAGAAGAAATGGCTCCCTCTCTTTTCAAGTTTGTTTATTGCATGAGCTTGGAATGCTCCCAGCATTCAGCCCTTTTTTCTGGACAATGATAAAAGGTCCTGTAGGATAAGTTTTTAGAGAATAACCCCGCTAGAAGCTAGAAGTCTCTATAAGTTACGACTGTTTATAGAAAGCGAGAGGACTGGGAGAAGAAGAACAAATCGCGGGGGTGAGGTTAAAGCATATAAAGAAGAAAGTTTAACCCCAACAACAATTAAGAGCAGCAGAAAGCAGAATAATGACAACCTCTCTGACAACACAAGTCCGTTGTAGCTTAAGAGTGGACTTGCTGCCTATTCAAGAGTCCAGAAAAAAGCTTTTAGCTTTTTTTTTCACCTCATGTTTGAACATTAAAATTCCAGATCTCTGACAAGATATCAGTTGATGATTGGTTGATTCTTAACCCCATCCCAAACGAGGGAACTTGTAATTTTCAGAGATTCAGTGTTTTCTGGGATCTTGCACTGTCAAGAACACAAGCGATATTTTCCAATTCCTGCTCTCTCATGGGCAGGCGAACCAAAGCATAAGTGACGGGGTTGGATCTTTGTAATCCGACTGATAGGAACTAATTTGCTATCTGTGTCTGGCTCACAGGTGTTCATCATGAAAGGAACATCAAAAATCGTCTAGCTTCATTCTTTGTTTTTGTTTTTTCCATTCATGGTGCAGAAGTTATAACTTTAATTTTTCTCCTTAACCGTGTCTTTTTAAAGAAAGATATCATGGTTGCGACCCAACTTAGATGATGAAAGTTTTCCCGTAAAATTCAGTTAATATTGTCCCTAAATATTATGTGATCATGTTTGAAAATTCCCATTTGAGGCAGAAACATCGGCAGATGATCAGCGAGCCTAAATCCCAACGAAGCAAGACCATTTGATTCGTCAAATGAGTATGTATTATCTATATTTTCCCTTTGGCCATGAACAAGCAATTCCTTTTTATAAAATCTAATTAGTTACATTTGGTTACTTTTACAATGGTTCAGATTCATCTTTACTGTAACCTAATCAATTAGTGAAGCTAGTAGTGCAAACTCATATTTTAATCTTCATTTTATTTTCATTCATTTTTTAAATATGAATAAATTTCATTGTTAATGTTAATCAAAAACTTGAGTCCCGCATTCTATTCTCGCCCTTCTCGGCAAGAACTTGTGTGGAAGAATTTTATGTAAGATTCGGTAATGGGTTTAAATATTAATTGGTAATTAGTTAGTTAACATTTTTTTCCAATAGTAATCAGATGGCGCAGTCGTTTTCTAATTATTTGGTTATGGTTATGGTTTTCCAGCCATGAATAATTTTACGTTATATTCATTCATGACAAGTCATTCCAAGTTGATTGCTATCTAACATGCCATATCTTAACATTGAATTTTTCCAATGTATGATAATGATATCCCTAAACAACATACCCTTATGCAAATTTCGAATATCATTAACTTTTTGATATATTCATTCTTGACACATAATTCCAAGTTGCTTGATATATTATAAGGCATACCTTAGCTTTAAAGTTTCTAGTGAATCATAATCTTTCATTTAAACCACTTACCATTGAATAAGATTTGACTGATATTGACCATCAAGGACAACAATCAAGTGTCTTCACTTAATTCACAAGCCTTTTCTCTGCTTTAGTTATGGAATGCCTAAGAGAAAAGTATTGATCTGTGCACAGGCCACTTATGCATAGAATTGTATAGAGTGAAAAACGTGGCCCCCTCCGTTATGTGTGACTTTTTGAGCTGGAAGTAGTTCACCGACTTTTTTTTATCAACGAACTGAGTCTTCCGATTTCCCTAAGTTGTTGAATGGCGACAATGGAAGTCGAAAATCCGGAAGCAATGGAACGCTAAAGCACCAACAGAGTGACAAATGGAAGGACACACATTGTGAAAACATAAGTATTGTAATTACCCTTTGGTTGTTTTAATTCAAAAAAAATTATCAAACAATAAAATTGAGGATTTAGTTCATTGCCATTTTTTTAAGATGAATACAGTAGAAAAACTTATTTTGGGGATAAGTTTAATAACAAAACATCGGAGATATTTCTTTAGTGTGTACAAGAATAAAACGATAAAGATATATATCGTAAGCTCAGTTTTAAACTGACATCAATGATTTATAGTAGTTTCTGTTGACGAACAATAACAATGAGACCAGAAAACCAGTAATCAACGTTTGTTAAGAAACAATGTTTTTTAGAGATTCGAAAGGAAATTGGTGATTCCAGCAGTGGCTTCGATGATGAAAGGACGCCTTGAAGAGATATTCTTCACAACGGTTGCAATTTTTTATTTTTTTATTTTCCCTCATCGATTCGTCATGATTCCATGTGACTTGTGGGACGTTCGGTGATTGTGAAAGTATAAGCCTATGATCTGTCCTGATGGTATTGATAATTAGAGTACTGCAGTCGACGATCTTCAACTATGTAGAAGTGAAGATCAGGTAAAACAAACTCCTTAATATATTTTTTGAAGTGGGACCCGATAATGAATCCCCATAATTAGATAAGCCTGTTCAATAAAGGTGTTCGAAAAAAAAAATTACGACTTTCCATTTTAAAGAAATTTAGTAATTTCAATCTATAGGAAAGAAAAAAAAAGAAAAAATAAATAAATTAAGAGGCGAAAACCCTCAAGAATGATTTTAATGGTGATTGATTGACAATCAATCAACAAGATATAGGAAATATTTCATTAGGCGATGAGTCCACTTAAGTTGCTGATTCTTGTAGTGGATGCCTTGGTGTTAGTTCCACTTCAAAAATGATATTTCGTTTTGGCATGTCACCATGATCACTTACTATTACCTAACAGGTTTATAATCCCTATTTCAGGATGATAGAGATCTGATCTCGTATTCCCTCCCTATACTGACTTACCTACCTGTCCATGAATGAATGATGATTTTCGATTGTAGCCATGAAAAGCGGTAATTTGTCTGCATTTGATTTGGATATAAATGTTTTCGGAAGATTATATGCTTGAAACTTGTAGAAGAAAAAACGCATAAGCATTTAGGATTTTCATCCTGGAAAATGAAACTCGTTTGACTACTTCTGTGTGACATAAGATTGTGCATTGTGTCTGGAGATTTGAATGAATATTTGCCTACCTAGATTTGCGTTAGGCCTTAGAATATTTTCGAGTATACGTTTATTTTTCGGATAGTTGTTAAGCCTTCTGCGAAAAAAAAAGGATTATTCAACTTATACTCTGACGTTACCCAGCTAAGTTTATGTCCAACAATTAATCAGTGTAAAAGAAAGTTTGAACTGGATTCAGAAAGCCTCGTTTTTTATGTCTCTGGAATCTATGAAGATGTCAGGCAATTGATCTCATTAATGTAGTAAATTTAAAGAAAATTGATAAACTCTATTCTTTACCCTTTTAATAAACTGACATGAAAGATACCGTTTATTATTAGTGCTGGCTAATGGAACAATTTGATAATTAAGGGAAAAAAATACGAAGTTAAACCTTGTTTAAATAGTTTTGCTTAATTGCTGTTCGTATTAGTTTAAAAGTCAGTTCTTTGAAGATTTGATTTAAGGATCATCTTAAAACTTTTAAAGTTTCATAAAGTTTTATATCTGTTTTAGAAAGAATCTTATTAACAAAAAATACAAATAGCAATTATACTGTCCCCTCCCCCCCCACCCCATTCGGGGTTTTTAAGGAACAGAACAGAGCTCATGTAATGTCTTGTAAAAGACTAGCGAATAAATGATTTCTCGAGATATTACGGAGATCTAATTCAGGTTTTGTAGTAATTTTATTCACAGAGAAGTTTTGTTCCCAAGCCCACTGGCAAAGTCCCACCGAGCATCTACAACCGTTTAGCAACAAGTGCGCGAGCCTTTACGGAAAGTTTTTTGAATTGGAGACCCTTATGAATTTGTAAGTTTCGTCCAAGTTGAGAACTAAGAAAACCGGAATTCTGACTAGCCGGATAAAGCAAAAATGAAATATTTGAAGGTATGGTTGATTATACTTTGTTTAGTTATGAAAACCTCCCTGCCGTTGACGAGATCATCACTAGCCTGGTACAGCAATGTACTCCGATGGCTTTATGGAGTGCAGAGGCCATTATAATTGTGTGTAACCGCTTGCAATTGGACTTAGAAGGCGACAAAGCACAACGATGTGTGAGATTGCGAAAAGAGATCAAGCGAATACGAGTCACTCAAGAGATATCTCCAGAGATAAGAAGATGGATGACGTACGAAGTAGGTCATTTCTTGTATGGCCCTATCGTGAAATTTTCCTTGGGAATCAGTTACACCCTAATTGTCAGCGTGAACAGAACTCTGGAACAGCAAAAACAGGTTTTAACAATACTAAATCGCCCTAAAGAAAAGACCTCAATCGACTTAAAGGAAACACTAAATATGAAACAATATACCTCGTAGGAGAACATTGATCACTATCTTTTGGATTTAGATGCCCAGGCACTGCTATTAGGAGGAACTGTTATTCCGAGTAGTACCTTTACTAATGCTGGAGGAAATGAATCTATGGGAAGCTGCGAGAATCAGAGACTTACTCTCATGGCATGAAATCAAGGTATGGCTGAAAAGACATTACGGGAAGATTACTGGTGACATAAAAGAAAAACAAAGAGTGTTTAATTGTAGACAATGCACCCAGGAAACGACGAGTCAATTCATTTTTGAAGTTCATAAGATGAACCTCCAATTAACGTACCCTTTTGCAAGAGATGAACTTTTGCGAGGCCTTCGGAGAGGTGAAAAGAAACCAAAAAACTATAAAACATGGAAATTTTATGGAAATTGATCAAGAAAATCTTGCCCAATGGGGAATTTAATAGTGATGATAATACTCGAGGGATAGTCAGAATGCCTTGGGACCGAAAACATCAATATTGAAAAGAATAGTGGAATCGAACGTATCGAACATAGAGGAGGAAAATAGTGATAGTAAGGAAACAATTCTCTTCATTTGATTACCATGCCAGATGAGGAAATGTGATTTATTGGTTTTTGGATCGTGTTTAAGGGCTTAGTCGACACAAGAGGCAGTTTTGTCGTTAATGAATGAAAATAAAGTCATAGATTTACAGAATAAAAGAATATTCCAGATGGTGCCTAGGAAGGTTACGATGGCGATGTTCATGTAAAAGAGTGCATACCTGCTTATTTTTGAGTTTAGACACTGTCAACGGAACTTGGTGACATCAAGGTGACGAAATGTAAACTGACGTTTTGGATTTGTAGTAAATGTCTGGTCTGCCTTGTGAAGCTATTATGGGCCTAGATTTACTAAAACATTGGAGAATAACATTATACCTACCACTGGCCAGACACTCAGGAGACCCTGTACTAGCTTCATTGATAGAAGAACAAAACATCTTGGAAACCAAAATATTGGCGATGATGGAAACGAAATTGGCTAAGATAAAAAAAATTTTTTCCGGATATCAATACTTCATTGATACAAAGAAAGAAAAACCCATTTATATACGGCATTACTACTCTTCACAGTCAAATCTACAACAAATCCAGACATTGTGCGCGAAATGGAATGCAAAGGAATGGTACACCATTGTGAATCACCTTGGTTGTTCCCATATTTCCTTGTGCACAAGACAAATTTAAAGAGCCCCGTTTCATACAGGATGCGAGGTGGTTACATCAGCTCATCAAGTCCATGAGCTGTTTCCCCTTGCCCTGCGATATCATCCTGCAGAAATTAAGTAAGGGACGGATCTTTTCCACTCTTCACCTTTGCTGAGGTTATTGGGAATTAGCTCCCGAGTCGCAAAAAAGACGGCATTCATGGTACTCGGAATGGATGCTTTCTGCTACCAAGTGATGCCATTTGGTATCAAGAATGCCGCACAAGCTTTCTTATCCCTGATGGATCAGGTACTTGGCCCCAGAGTTGAACTCGAATCGTTTCACTACGTCGATGACATTTTCGTCGCCAATCTCGAGTGGGATACCCATTATAAAATCCTCAATGGAATATTCCACTGCCTAATAAGATTTAATCTAAGGGTGGATTTTAAAAAGTCCGCATTCTTCCCACCCTGCAATATCCCAACCCAGAAATGTTCAAGAGGTCCATAGGTACAACGGTATGAAAGAAGTACTACCGTTCATTCATACCAGTGTTAAGTGACATTAACAGGCCTCAGAGACGACTTACTCATAAGGGGGTAAAGTGGGTATAGACTGGGGATTGCAAAAGTGCTTTTACCAGATAAAACAGCTTTTAACGACACCAGCTATTTTGCCCAACACTACTTTGGACGCTCTTCGAAATACCCACTGGTGTTAACAAGTGGGTGGTCACGGAGATGCTTACGCAAGATCACCAACTCATCCAGTATATTATAGCATATAGCAGCCGATCTCTTACTGAAATGGAAACTTGCTATAGTGCCATGGAATGGAAGAGTCTCGCTGCTCTACACGCTAAAAAGACATTCCGCCCCTGTATCAATGACACCAAATTCACCATCTACTGTTGAGCCCAGTATTTAAAGTGGATGCATCATTTTTGACACCAACATGGGAGGGTCGCCCGATAGATTCTAAGACTCCAGGCATTCGATTATGATGTTATTCACTAATGCGAAGCTCAACCATATCCCTGATGCTCTGTTCCGTTCTGTAATGATAACACTTGATGTACACCCCAGAGACTAGATCGAGCTCCAAGCCAACGACCCATGGTATACCAACAAAAAGAAGGGGAAAACGCCCTTGTATTTGTCCCTCCCAAACATCGAAGTGCGAGAATATCACAAACATGACACCCGGTTACATCCGTGAATGAAGACACGTTATATTATGATGCAAAAGATATATCACTGTCCAAAGTTGATGATAACAATTTGAGAGCTTGCCAGAGTTGTCAGCGATGCAAGCCTAACATTTACAGTGGATGGTACCCAGAGTATACCCGCCACCGTAATAGACCTGTCGACCTATGGGCTACAGACGTTTTGGGCTATTGGCGGTTACACAAGAAAACAACTGTTACATCACCATCATAAAGGATACCTTCAGCGGCTAGGATGAGGCAAAGGCGTCCCCGACGATTAACCATTGGACTGTAATCTTTCGCGCTAAAACAATTGATGAGTGTTCTAGGGGCGACATAAGTAAATGGGACCTAATGTTTAAAACTTGTGTGGGAGCATTGCACCACCTTCCAAGTAACGATACATTAGTTTCAGCCCTCGAAATCTAGAAAAACGTGCATAACGCGCCGATGAACACTCCCAATCCTTTTCTGGGGCAGAAAATATGGCTAAAGAAGGAAAGAAATGGACATTCATGTCGGAAACTTGGTATGGTTACGGAGACGAAGCATACCGAGAAAACTAACATCGCAGATAAAGTTTGAACCACTATATTATGGACTGTACGTGATTAGAGCTATTAAGTCAAACAACGTGGCAGAATTATCACCTATTTACCATTTGGATGTTTTATTTCAAAAAAAAATTATCGAATAATACCAATAAGGATTCAGTTTATTACCATTTTGTTAAGATGATTATAGTTGAAAAGCTTATTTTGGGGATAAGTTTAATAAAGAATTATAAGAAATATTTATTTAGAGTTTACAAAAACAAAATGATAAAGATAAGTTTCGTAAGCTTAGTTTTATACTGATAACATTGATATATAGTTGAACGATAATGATGAGACGAGAAAACCATTAATCGACGTTTGTTTTTTAAAGATTTGAAAGAAATTAGGTGATTCCGGCCATGACATCAACAGTGAGAGGAAGCTTTGACATATAATTCACAACGATTGTTCTGATTTCATTGCTGAGATGAAAGTCCTAATTAAGATTTCGTTCCTTTAGCGGCACTATTGAAAAGACAATACAAGATAAATCAGTACACCTCATGATGGTGTGTTCTTGATCATTTATAAATATCTCATATCTCATGACTTAGATTTAATTTGGACATTTCATTTGATTAAACTGGACATTAGTTTATAAGCCGACGAAAACAAGAAAAGAATTCTAAGATTGTTCTTACCTTGATAACTTTATAAAATTGTTGATGGATTATATTTTGTATATTTTTTTATTTTCCATCATCGCTTCATCCATCAGGATTCTACGCGAGTTGTGGGACTTTCAGTGATTGTGAAAGTATAAGCCTATGATCTGCCCCGACGGTACTGGCGATTGATACTGGAGTAGACGATCTTGCAACTGCGTAAAAGTGAAGATCAGGTATAACAAACTCTTTAATATATTTTTTGGATTAAGACCTGATAGTGAAACCCCAGTCTTAGACAAACATCAATGATTAGCCTATTCATTAAAGTCGTTTGATAAAAAATGACGACTTTCCATTTTAAAGAAATTTAATAATTATAATCAAAAGGAAAGAAATGAAAAAAAAAAATATATTGAGATAATTTAAATTTAAATGAGTTTAGTCTCCTATTTATTGGTGAAAATCGTCAAATTAATAAAAACCAAAAATTAATAAGAAATAAAGTCACCAATCTTGAAAAACGATGAAGGAACTTGTGAGATGGACGAAAACTCACAGGATGTAGTCTATTGCAGATGTTGTTGATAGTAGAAATAAAACAAGTCTATTCAGGATGCAGATGAAGTCTTGTGAAGATAATGTTGATAGGGTAAAACGATAATCTTGAAGAAAGTGTTGGTTTTTAAATACAGATGAAATTTTGAAGAGGGTGATCCAAATTTTTGTGATAAAATTTATATAAAACCAAATATTTATGAAAAAATTTATATAAAACCAAATATTTATCATAAAATTTATATAAAACCAAATATTTGTGATAAAATTTATGTAAAAAAACGTTTTCGAGAATATTTCTCATCTTCAGTTAGATTAAATATTTTTTAATGTTAAAAACAGTTGAAATAAGAATGTAACAATTGATATAAGGTGATGAAGCTAAGTTGGTTGTAATTCTTGGTTGTAATTGTTAGTTATGATTGTTGGCTATTGTATAATAGGGTGATTTTTGTTTAAAAGTAGTGTCCATTTATTGTTTTTCTCTCTTGATGGCTTGGCTAAATTTTTTTATTTGTAATGATATTTATTGTTTCTTTAATTAATCTTTTTTTATAATTTTCTTCTTTTCAATTGATTTTTGTGTTATTCCAATCTGGTGTATAGTTTTCTTTGATACAATGAATAACTAAATGGTTTTTTTTTTCTTTTTTGGCAAAGTGCTCTTTCCTGTTCTTTTAATCTTATTTTTAATTGTCGTTTAGTTTGCCCTGTGTAGTTATGTTCACAATTTTTACATGGTATTTGATAAATTATATTTCTAGTGTTCCATATTTCTTTACTATTTTTAAATATTTCTTTGAAATTGATATTTGTGCTTTTATTTTGATTGATTGTTGTTTTTAGGTTGGTGGTGGTTATTAATGTTTTAGTAATAGTATTTGTAAATGGACAGGAAAGAACCTGTAAAGGTGTCATTTCATTTCTTATCGTTAGAGCAAGCTAATGGAGCAATTTGAAAATTAAGGGGAAAAGAAGTAGTTAAACCTTGTTTAAATAATTTTGATTAATTGCTGTGTGCATTAGTTTTTCTAAGATTTCGATTTAATTATCATCCTAAAACTTTTAAAGTTTCCTAAAATTTAATATCAGTTTAAGAAAAAATCTTTTTTAAAAAATACAAATAATAATTTCACTTACCCTTTCTATTTTGCTTTTGTTCTTTAACCCCCCCCCCCCCCGCATTTGGGGTTCTTAAGGAACAAAACGGAGCTCATTTAATGTCATACTTTCCTGTAAAAGAATGGCGAATAAACGAGTTCTAGAGATATTACGGGGACCCAATTCAAGTTTTATAGTAATTTTATTCACAGAGAATAGTTGTTCCCAAGCCCACTGGCAAAGTCCCAGCGAACATCTGTAACTAGTTACCAACAAACACGCTAGCCCTTATAGAATCTATCGGTCCTAATGAGTTCTTATCCTATTAATTCACTTGGATAGCGACCAAGAGTGTGCATTCATAGACAGCAGCGAATTGAACTCCCAGGATACAGGGGAAAATCCAGGTGGGCTGGACAAATGGCTTTATGTTATCATCGTTGAGGGCCGCATTTGCCGATTTTTATTGGTATAAGTCCAATATGATGTAGACTGCTTCTCCACTCATTTCATCAATCAACGTCTGCGTTTAGTACAATAATGTGTGTAACCACCTCGTCTACTTTCTGTAAGTATCATATCTTTGCGGTTCCCCAGTCATCTTCACAATTAATCCTTGCTTCTGTAGGTTATCTCTAAACTGAAATCCATGGCTATCTATTTCATACTTCGATTAAGTTGCCAGTTATATGTTAATATCATTTTCTCGCATTTTCTTATTAGCTTTTAGTGTGGTGATTTCTTTTACCACTAATTTTCGTTTTTTCTTCTTAGTAATGTTTCTAATGATGTCTTAGTCGACTATCATTTCTTGGAAATCATTTTGTGTAGTAAAACTGATATTACTATATAATGGGCAAATTAATAGAAGTATGGACAAGATATCTATAGATTAAAGTGTGGAATAACTTACAGAAGAATGAAAACCTTGGAAGACGACTGAGAAACCACAGAGATGTTATACCTACAGAAACTAGGCCAGGTGTTTACAAATGTGAGGCTGTGTACTATGGGCAGTCGCGGAAAGCTGTGCTCACACGAATTACTGAACACCAGACGTGTATTAGGAACAATAAATTACGGTAAATATAGATTTCTTTACCATATCTTGGAGCAGAAGCATGATTTATGACGTGGAGATTTCCACATTCTCACAAGGGACCGAAACTCCTGAACTTTTTGAAGTTCTACGCGATCAACAGAGAAGACCCTCCAAGACTTGTAAACAGTAATGGAGGACCACTGGATGTTACTCAGCTGAGAGCATTGGGAAACTGATCAGTCTACTGAAACTGACCAATAGAAAAATCACCCGAACAGACGATAACCAGCAAATAATGACCAATGATATATCCATGTCTAACATTTTCTATTTTTTTTATTTATTAGTTCAATTTTTTAATCAGCTAATGTTGGCTATATAAGAACTTGTAACTTATTCACAATTAGCAGAGTATCCTGCTTTACTCGGAATAATTATACATGTAGATAAAGAGAACAATTTCAAGAAGTTAGATCATAACTCCGAATTCGTTAAATAACAACTCAATGAATAAAACACAGAGCGAAGAGACTAATCCATTCTATAAAAATTCAAAAAACAGGAATTCTAAGTGATAAACAGGGACCCTGCATACTACGTTTTGACTTACATCAGATTAGAAGAATATCCATCAACACCACTGAGGAATATCACTGTATTCTTTAGACCCAAATTCTAATTTTCCTTGACGTAGAAGCTCTTATAAACTGTTGCTCTTCGAAACTCCTGTTGTTCAGATATTTCCAATAGCTAAATAGATTTTTCAGTTTTAGCTGCAAAGTTTCTCTGTCCAATATTTGTTCTTTCTCTTTCGTTTTCAGGCATATAAACTTTTTGCCAGCCGTCTGGACGTTTGATAGGAAGCTTAAAAGAAACACGTCTGACCCTTTGCCTCCTCAATAGACGCTGCTTTATTGATGTCCTGTCGCTGCTCTATCATTTTCTCTCATTACTAGAAACTGGCAGAGGATCCGGCTTGCCCGTGAAAATTCCACTCGTAGGTAAACAGAAAAAGTCATGATGTTAAATTATAACTCAAAATTGATTAACAATAACTCAATCAATAAAACACAGAAAGAAGGAACTATCTATTGTATGAAATATCCGAAAAACAGAAATTCTAATTGATATATCCTGGTTATTTACCCTTTATTACCTCTTGTTGCCATGCCTCAGATTAAAATCATATCGATCCTCATCACAAGGGAACATCAATAGAAACTTTATGCCAAAGTTTTCTTGCAATTGATTTAGAAGCTCCTTTATCCTCTTGCTCTATTCCAAGCTCCTGTTGTTCACATACTTTCAATACCCATATAGATTTTTCTGTTTCAGCAGCAGTTTCCTTTTTCAGACTCCTTTTTTCTCATTCCTTTCCAGACACATAAATTTTTTCCAGTCATCTGGGAGTTTGATAGACAACTCAAAGAAGACATATGTAACACATTTGTCTCCAAAATACAAGACTCTCTTGCTTCCTATTTGCTGAATACAGCACGGAGTGAAAGGAGTGCCTCCTCTGTGGTGTTTCCACTCTTTCTCAATAATCTGCTAATTCTAGATTATCTCCAGTTACTGATCAATTTTAAAGATTTTCAAGACATTGTTAAGGTCTAAGAACTCTCTTTTCTAAGAGAAGCCTGAAGCTTCTTCTATTTATATAGAGTGTTTTTGAATTGAGTACAGATTTTTAGGAGATGATAGAAGAGGTCTATAGAAGTATTTTTTTCCATATGAACATGGGGTCCTCGCAGCTCCGTTTACTTACAAATAACTCATGTAAACTTTTTAAAACAAATCTTTACCTACTGCTTTCCCAGAATGCGATTAGTTCATTTACATATGGACTAATCGTATTTTACAAAGGGCTGGATACCATGGAATCTCCTTGACGAATTTTGTCAGAAGACTTTTCAACAAACAAGCACGTGCACCTTGAAATTTCTTTGCAAACAATTACTTTAAACAGTAGATTTCTTGTGTTAATTGTTAAAAATAAAATAATCTAGGCCTACCAACGCACACTGCGTCCCGGTGTCATCCGATTGTTCAATGCACTATTGTAAGTAAACAGACCTGCAGGGACCCCATATTCATATGACAAAAAATACTTCTAAGGACCCCTTCTATCATCTCCCAAAATATCTGTACTCAATTGAAAAACACCCTGTATGAAGAAGTATGTTTGTTTGTGGGTTTGTTTGTGGGCTTGTTTGTGTGTTTTGAATACAAATCTACAGTTACATTTCGATCTTGAGGAAATTTTGCATACTTCACCTTCAAAGTATGAAGAAAGTCACTCTCTACCTCAGATTTCGGAAAAAATGAATTATCTATAAAAAAATCGATATTCATGATAAAAAATCCTTCCAGTGTGGGCATTTAAATTTCTTTTTTCTATTATTCATTATAAATTTTTACTGTGCATTTTCATGTGTTTATTTTCAAAGTATTGTAAAATATGTTTACTTACAAGTGCAATCATCCCAGGCAACGCCGTAAACCTCTACTAGTCTTCTACAGTTTTATTCCGATCTTGATAATATTTTGCATACTTGACCATCAAAGCATGAGAAAGATCACTGTCTACCTCAGATATCGAAAAAATAATAATGAACTATAAAGTATCTCATGACCAACAACGCAAGGCAAAGTTTGTGCAACAATAGGTATCAATAATGGTATTAACACGCACTTCACAAACACTCTGCACGGACCAGCAATACATACCTCATGACCACCAATGCAAGGAAACGTTTGTGGAACAATAAGTATCAACAATGATGTCAACATGCAATTCACAATGTGCACGGAACATCAATATATACCTCTCGGCCAATATGCAAATGAAAGTTTAGCAAACAATAGGTATCAACAATGGTATAAACACGCAATGTACCAACAATGAGATGCATACTTTGTGCTATATAGATAATTTTCAATTTGTAACAATGCATAGAATTCCTGTCATTCAGGCTTTTATTAGATTTGAGAGTTCGTAGTAGCCTACTTAACAATTTATTGAAAGTCTTCAAAAAATCATCAGTAATTGGAGATAATGGAGGGTTAGCATACTATTGAGAAAGAGTGCAAAGACGACAGAGGAAGCGCTCCTTTACCTCCGCGCTATATTCAGCATATGGTAAGCATGTCAATATAAGAATCTTCGATCGCTACACTGCACAACGAGATAGATGGCCAAGTTTCGATTCAAGACATTGAGAGAAGAAAGGGAATTGCAATTACATCATGTGTAAATCTAAAGTAAGAATACATGAGTCAGAAATCATTTAGAGATGCAGTGGCATGCTTGAAGAAGCTCATGTATTGTGAGCCTTTTAAAATTTTTATTCAAATTTTCATTAGGAAGATTTGATTCAAGACTTCGAGAGAAGAAAGGGCATTGCAACAGCATCAAGTGTACATCTAAAGTACATTACGTTAGTAAAAAATTATATAGAGTGGCAGTGGTATCCTTGAAGAGGTCAATCCATTCTGAGCCTTTGAAATTTTTTTTCCAAATTTGTATTAGGAAGTTTCACTGTATTAATTCTACGCGTTCACATGTGTTAATTTTTAAGATATTGAAAAATTTATTCCAATAAAAAAAAGTCCAAGCCACACCGGGGTTGTCACCTAGCTTATTTGTAGCACTGCAGATCTAAACATTTCCTAAAATATATTTTGACCATATTCTGTGGGAAAGTTTATATTTTGGAAACTCAGATGCTAGTAATACGATGGCTGAATGTTCGTTTCCAAGACTTATTGATAATGAGCATAAAGTGAAGATGCAGTGACAGACCATTAATAATAAGGCAGCCTCTATTGGTGAGGCAAAAGAGTCAAGTATAGATTAGATGAAGTAGTGAGGCAAGTCAAGAATAGATTAGATGAAATCCCTGTATTTCACTTAGAATTTCTGGTTTTCGTGTTTTTCATCGAATGGAAGTCCCATTGCCCTGTGTTCTATTGATTGATTTATTATTAAACCAACTAGGAGTGATAATGTAATTTTTTTAGTTTATCTAAGTATAATTATCCCGGGCAATGCCGGGTACCTCTCCTGGTCTTTTCTTTCTATATATATAAAGAGGGATGTTTGTTTGTTTATTTGTGGGTTTGTTTCTTTGTTTGTTTGTTTCCTATGCAAATCTATAGTTTTATTCCGATCTTGATGAAATTTTCCATACTTGACCTTCAAAGCATGAAGAAGGTCACTCTTTACCCAGATTTCGAAAAAAAACATAATTATTGATATAAAAAAATACATTTTCATGATTATGGCATGGCATGCTATTGAGAAATATTTCATTACCAACAATGCAAGGCAAACTTTGTGCAACAATACGTATCATCAATGGTAACAACACGCAATTCACACGGACCAACAATATTTACATCATGACCACCAATGAAAGGCAAAAATTGCAACAATGCATTGAATTCTTGTTATTCTGGCTTTTTTTTTATAAAAAAGAGTTCTTAGTATTGAACAAATTTTTGAAAAATCTTTAAAAGTGATTAATAAACCGGAGATAATGGAAAGTTAGCAAACTATTGAAAAAAAGTGCAAAGACGACAGAGGAAGAACTCTTTTTGCTCCGTTCTATATTGAGCAAATGGTAAGCAGGTCAATAGAATAATCGGCCATCGCTAGACTACAAAGAGGGATGAATGGCCAAGTTTTGATTCAAGACATCGAGAGAAGAAGGGGAATTACAACAACATCAAGTATACATCTAAATTAAGATTAGGTGAGTAAGAAATTATTTAGGATAGCAGTGGCATCCTTGGGGAGGTCCATCTATTGTGAGCCTTTAAAATTTTTTTTTTCAAAAGTTTATCAAAGTTTCTTAAGAATTTTACTGTATTCATTTTGTTTATTTCTAAGATATTTCAAAATTTATTCCAAAAAAATATAGTAGCTTATTTGGTAGCTCAGCAGATCCAAACATTTCCTAAAAATATAATTTGACTATATTCTGTAGGAAAATATATATTTTGGGAACTGAAATGCTGTTAATGCGATCACTGAACGTTCGTTTTCAAGAATTATTGATAACGAGCATAAATTGATGATGCAGTGACAGAACATTATTAGGGCAGCGAATATTGATGAGGTAAAGGAGTCACCCGTGTTGCCTTTGAGCCACAGTATATCACCTGGACTTCCTGTTTTTAGTATTTTTCGTAGAATGGATACCAGTTGCTCTGTGTTGTATTGATTGAAGTATTATATATCCAATTGGGAGTTATAATAAATTTTTTGGAATCTAACTCTTTACCCACAAGTGTAGTTAACCCGGGCGACGCCAGGTACCTATGCTAGTACAGGAATAATATGCATTGTTAGAAATTGAAACTTATCAATATTGCATCATCATTGTTATGCTCATTGTTATAATGCTTAGGAAAATTGCTTTATCAGTGTATTATTATTTTGTGCTCATTGTTATTGGTGAATTGCACGTTGATGCTAGTGCTGAACGTGGACACGACGGACCTATAGTTGCATAAACTATGCCTTACATTGTTGGTCATGAGATATCTTTTGCTGATCCGATTTCGGAAAAATAATAATTATTGATATAAAAAAAATCGATATTCATGGATATGGCAATGAATATTAAAGAGAAATATTTTATGACTAACATTGCAAATAATAAATAGATATCAACAATGGTGTCAACACGCAATGAACCAAAACAATGCAAGAATCAACAATATATGTCCAACAATGCAATGCAAAGTTTGTGCAATATAGAATTCAATGCTTAGAATTCCTGTTATTCAGGCTTTTCTTAGAGAAGAGATTTCTTATTACATAACAATTTCTTGAAAATCTATCTATAAATATAAAGAAGGATGTTTGTGGGTCTGTGCGTCTGTGGATTTGTTTTTTATACAAATCTACAGTTTTATTCCGATCTTGATGAAATTTTGCCTACTTGAACTTCAAAGCATGAGGAAGGTCACTGTCTACCTCAGATATCGAGAAAAACATTTTTATTGATAAAATTGATAATCTTGGTTATGACAAGGCATAACAATGAGAAATATCTCATGACTAACAATGCAAGGCTAATTTAGTGCAACAATAGTTTTCAACAATGGTTTCAACATGCAGTTAACAAACACTCTGCACGGACCAACAATTTATATCTCATGACCAACAATGCTCGGAAAAGTTTCTGCCTAAATAGGTATTAACTTTTGTGTCAACACGCAATGGACAAACACCATCAAGTATCAACAATATGTATCTCATGAACAGCAGTGGAAGGCAAAGTTTTCTTCAATATAGATAAGTTGAAATGTTTAATAATGCATAGAATTCCAGTTTTTCAGGCTTTTCTTACAATTGAGAGCTCTTAGTATATAAAATTTTCTTGAAAATCTTTGAAAATGATCAGTAACTGGAGATAATAGAGACTTAGCAGATTCTTGATTAAGAGTGGAAAGACGACAGGGGAACCACTCCTTTAGCTCCTTTCTGCATTGAGGAAATAGTAAGATGAAAATAGAAGGATCGGCCACTATTAAACTACACAAAGTGATCAATGGCCAAGGATAGCTTCAAGACATGGAGAGAATGAATAGTGGGAAATGCCATAACTGCAAGTGTACATTTAAGGTAACATTACGTGATTAAGAAATTATGAGAGGTCAATCTATTGTGAGCCTAAAACAAACTTTTTTTGAGTTTTTATTAGTATTTTTTACTGCATTACTTATAATACTCTTCAAGTGTTCATTGTTAGGATATTTCAAAATTTAATAAAAAAAAAAACAAAAACACAAAGAGCCATGCTGGGGTAATCATGTAGCATATTTGGTAGTACAGTAGACCCAAATATTTTATAAAAATAAATTTTGACTTTATTCTGTGTAAATTTTAATATTTTGAAAATTGAGTTGCTGATAATAGGTTGATTGAACATTCGTTTCCAACAATTATTCATAATGAGCATAAAATGAAGAAGCAGTGACAGGACATTAATAAGCAGCATCAATTGAGGAGGCAAAGAGTAACAAATGTCTCCCTTAAGCACCTATCAAACGTCTTGATGACTGGCAAAAATTTGTGTCTAGAAACGAAAGGGAAAAAACGAGTATTGATGAGATGAGAGAAACAGCAGCTAAAATAGAAAAAACGATACACCAGCATCGGAAACATCGGAACAAAGAGAGTTTCAAATAGATCATAGGGGAATAATAGATTCTACGTCAAGGGCAAGAAAAAAATTGGATCCAAATTTTCCAATAATGTTCCTTTGCATATCATCTAGAAATATTGTTTTTCTGCATTTTCTTATAATGGCTAGTCCCTTAGAATGGATTTTTTATTCATTGAGGTTTTTATATAAACAAGTCGGAATTAGAATATCACTTTTTGAGATTGTTCTGTTTATCTACAAATGTATTTGTCCCGGGCAACGCCGTGTCTTCTGCTGGAATATATATAAAGATGGATGTTTGTTTGTGGGTTTGTAAATGGTTTTGTTTGTTTTTTATATAAATCTACAGTAATTATTCTGATCTTGATGAAATTTTGCATACTTGACGTTCAAAGCACGAGGAAAATCAGCGTCAACCTCAGACTTCGAAAAAATGATAACTATTGACAAAAAATCAATATTCGTGGTTAGGGCAAGGCATGTTAATGACAAATATCTCATGACCAACAATGAAAGTCAATGTTTGTGCAACAATAAATATCAATAATGGTATCAACACGCAATTTACAAACACTCCACATGGACCAACAATATATATCTCATGACCAACAATGCAAAAAAAAGTTTTTGCACCAACAGGTATCAATAATAAATTTGACACGCAATTTACACTCTACTCGAACCAACAGTATATATCTCAAGGCCAACGATGCAAGGCAAAGTTTGTGCAATATAGATAATTTTCAATTTGTAAAAAAGCATTGAATTCCTGTTATTCAAACTTTTCGTAGAATAGAGAGTTCTTAGTATTTCTTGAAATTCTTTAAAAATGATCAGTAACAGGAGATAACGGAGAGACAGCAGACAATTTAGAAAAAGGGGAAAGACGACAGAGAAAGCACTCTTTTAAATCTGTGCTGTATTAGGCAAATTATAAGCTTGTGAATAGAAATATTGGCGAATACTTGACTACGCAAAGTGATGAATAGCGAAGTTTTACTTCAAGACATCAAGAGAAGACTGGTAATTGCAACAACATCAAGTGTACATCTAATGAAAGATTACGTTACTAAGAATTTTTTTAGATTAACAGTGGCATACTAGAGGTTAACATAGGACCATCCATTGTTAGGTTTAAAAAAATTTTTTTTCGAATATTCCCTAATTTATAAGCGTTTTCGTGCGTTTTTTTAGAATATTGTAATATATAATAAAAAAATAAGAGACACACCAGGGTTATCACCTTGCTTATTTGGTATCACAGCATCGAAACATTTCATATAACTATTTTATGAATATCTTCTGTGTGAATGTGTATATCCTTGAAGCTGAGAAGCTAAGAGTTTTTACTTCAGGGACAAGAATAATTTAGGTCTAAAAATTCCAGTGATATTCCCGGTGTTGAAGATAGATATCATTTTTATCTGAGGCAAGTCATCAGTAAGTTAAACAATGTCCACTTATATCACCTATAATTCTTGTCTTTCGTATTTTTTCTAGAATAGATAGCCCCTTCGTTCTATGTTGTATTTAATGGGTAATATTAAACCAATTTTGAGTTATAAATAAAATTCTTGAGATTTTTCCGCTTACCAACATGTATAATTATCACGTCCAATGCAGTGTCGTCTGCTAGTAACACATAAAAACGCTTAGAATTAATACCCTAAAAATTATTAATGAATATTGGAAAAAAATGTAGGACTCTTGAGTAAATGGTGAGCATGTCAATAGAAAAAAAATCGGCTCATTCGGCCACAAAAAGTGAAGAATGGCCAAATTATGCTTCAAGACAGAAAAGGCTATTCAGGAACTGTAAACATCTGGAAACAGAGTGAGTATTGGAACAACGTATTGTTGAGGCTGGTTGTTACATATTTGGAGAGGTCTATCCATTGTGAGCGTTAAAAATTTTTTTTTTCGATTTTTCATTAGAATGTTTACAGTATTAAGCCTAACCGTTTCTATGTGTTTTTTTAATTGCAAAATTTAATCAATAAAATAGATACTGATCCACGCCGTGGTTAGTACATAGCAGCAGAGCAGATCCAAACAATTCATCAAACTACATTATGACTATAATCTGCTTGAATGTGAATATGTTGAAAGCTGAGATGTTGATAATGCGATGATTTAACGTTCATTTACAAGACTTATTATTAATGAACATATAATGATGATGGAGTGGAAGGACTGAATAAATCAGTGTCTATTGCAGGGGGAAAGATGTCACACACGTCTCTTTTGAGCTCCTATCAAACGTCCCTTACTGGCAACAATTTCTG
Organism: Rhysida immarginata; assembly: GCA_023313115.1. NCBI lineage: Eukaryota > Metazoa > Arthropoda > Chilopoda > Scolopendromorpha > Scolopendridae > Rhysida > Rhysida immarginata. The sequence continues at coordinate 131,470 of JAHWFO010116929.1, forward strand.
TTTGGACAGGAAAGAGAAAAAAACAAGTATTAGAAAAAAAACTCTGCAGCTTAAACAGAAAATGCTATTTGAGCATTAGAAACATCAGGACAACTTGAGTTATGAATAGAGCAAAAGGGTACACGCGCTTCAATGCCAGGGCAAAAGAAAATCGGGACTAAAGTATCTAATGATGTTCTCTGGTAGGGAAGATGGATAGCATGATAATAAGAGGTAAATCAAAAAGGAGCTATCTACAGTCCCGTTATATCACTTACAAATCCTGATTTTCGGATGTTTCTTAGAATGTATGTTGCATTGATTGAGTAATTATTTAACCAACCTCATGAGATTGTTCTCTTTAGCTGCAAATGTGATTATATATATCTGGCAGAGGTACCCGGCGTTGCACGGGATAAATACACCTGTAGGTAAACCAAATAATCTCAAAAAATCTTATAATAACTCCCAGTTAGATAAATAATAACTCAATCAATACAAAACAGAGCAAAAGGAATATCCATTCTGCTAAAAATACGAAAATCAGAAATTCTAGGTGATATTCTGGGACTATATATAAATTCTTCTTGACTTGCCTCACCACTGCAGAGCATGACCAGATACTTTAGACAAAAATTTTGCTTTTCCTTGACGTAGAAGCTTTTATACTTTCTTGCTCTATTATAAATTTTAAATATTCAAAAAATAAACACAAGAAAATGCTTAGAATTAACACATTAAAAGTTCTTAATTAAAATTCAAAAAAATTTTTTTAATACTCAGAACGAATGGACCTCTCCAAGGATGCCACTGCTAGTCTAAAGAATTTCTTATTCACGTAATCTTACTTCAGATATACACTTGATGTTGTTGCAATTTCCATTCTTTTCTTGAGGTGTTGAAGCAAAATTTGCCCATTCATCACTTTGTGTAGTCTAGCGGTCGACAAATTTTCTATTTACTTGTTTTCCATTTGCTCAATACAGGGCGGGGCTTCCTCTGTCGTCTTTCCACTCTTTCTCAATAGTCTGCTAACTCTCCATTATCTCCAGTTGCTGATCATTTTTAATAATTTTAAAGAAACTGCTAAGTACTAAGAATTCTCTATTCTAAGAAAAGCCTGAATAACAGGAATTCTATGTATTGAATTCTATATGGCACAAATTTTACCTTGCATTTTTGGTTGGTGACATATATTGTTGATCCTTGCATAGTGTTGGTGCATTGCGTGTTGACACCATTGTTGATATCTATTGTTGCAAAACTTTTTCTTGCATTGTTGGTCATGAGACATATCTCATTAATATGACATGCCATAACCATGAATATCGGTTTTTTATCAATAATTATTATTTTTTCGAAATCTGAGGTAGACAGTAACCTTGCTCATGCTTTGAAGGTCATGTATGCAAAATTTCCTTTAGATTGGAATAAAACTGTATGTTTGTTAAAAAAACAAACAAACAAATCTACAAACAAACAAACATCCTTTATTATATATATAGATAGAAGATAGATAATGCCCAGTTGATAAACATGTTTTGCGAGAGCTGATTTTTATGCATGCCATATTTCATGTCAGGCAAACGTTTTTTCCATCCGTTCATAGTACTTCTGGATTATACTTAATATACCTTCAGGTAATTGTTGCGTTTAAACTCATATATTCCTGATCTCTGTAGTAATGGGTTTTATCTTAAGAGTTCGCAATAATTTTAAAAGTGAGTTGGGGATTTTATGGGTTAATAGGATATTTTGTTTATTACAAATTAATCTTAGGCCTTTAATTAAAAACCTTAGTGTGTGGGAGGCTATTATACATGGGTAATTTCTTTTTCCTTTTGTTCACGTCGTAATTTTATTGTAAAAAATTTTAATTGAAATTAACTTTACACACTACTCAAAAAAGCTCTTGGACATTCTAGATTGGACTAATAATAAGCTAAAAATAAATATGGAGGAAAAAACAAAATAGGATATTTATAATAAAAATTAAAAAATATCATAATTACGTAGATAAACCAAAAAACTTTCCAATATAGGGCGGGGCTTAAAGAGTGCCTCCTCTGTCGTCTTTCCACTCTTTCTCAATATTCTGCTAACTCTCCCCTATCTCCAGTGGCTGATCATTTTTAAAGATTTTCAAGAAATTTTTAGGTACTAAGAACTTTCTATGAATTTATAAGAAGAAAGCCTGAATAACAGGAATTCTATCCATTGTTACAAATTTAAATTCATCTATAATGTAAAAATTTTGCCTTTCATTGTTTGTCGTGAGATATATATTGTTGGTTCGTGCAGAATGTTTGTGAATTGCGCGTTGATACCACTGTTGATACCTATTGTTGCACAAACATTGCCTTGCATTGTTGTTCATGACATATTTTTCAGTAATATGCCCTGCCTTGATCATAAATTTCGATTTTTTATCGATATAGCAAAGGTACCCGGCGTTGCCCGGGATAATTACTTGGATGTAAACAGAACAATCTCAAAAAATTAAATTAAATTTTGCAATATCTAAAAAATAAAATCATGAAAATCCTTAGAATTAATACAGTAAAAATTCTTAATGAAAATTCGAAAAAAAATCTTTTTAAAGGCTCACAATGGCTGGACCTCTCCAAGGATGCCACTGCTATTTTAAATAATTTCTTACTCACGTAATCTTACCTTAGATGTATACTTAGTGTTGTTGCAATTTCCACTCTTCTCTCGATGTGTTGAAGCAAAATTTGGCCATTAATCACTTTGTGCAGTCTAGCGGTCGCGGATTCTTCAATTTACTTGCTTCCAATTTGCTCAATACATCACGGAGCTAAAGGAGTGCTTTCTCTGTCATCTTTCCACTCTTTCTCAATAGTCTGCTAACTCTCTATTATCTGATCCTTTTTAACGATTTTCAAGAAATTCCTAAATACTAAGAACTCTTTTTTCTAAGAAAAGCCTGAATAACAGGAATTCTATGCATTTTTACAAATTGAAACTTATCCATATTGCATCATCATTTTATATTCATTGTTATGATTCTTGGAAAGGAATTGCTTTATCATTGCATCATCATTTTGAGCTCATTGTTATTGGTGAATTGCGTGTTGAAACCATTGTTGTTACCTATTGTTGCACAAACTTTTATTTGCATTGTTGGTCATGAGATATATATTGTTGGTCCGTGCAGAGTGTTTGTGAATTGCGTGTTGATACCATTGTTGCAAACACTTTGTCTTGCATTGTTGGTCATGAGATATTTCTCATTAATATGCCTTGCTCTAACCATGAATATCGATTTTTTATCAATAATTATTATTTTTTCGAAATCTGAAGTAGACTGTGATCTTCCTCATGCTTTGAAGGAATTTGTATGCGAAATTTCATCAAGATCGGAATAAAACTGTAGATTTTTATTTTTTTTTATATTTTTTTTTATAATTTTATATTGTCCATTTTACAATACACTTTTTATTATTGTTTAGATAGATATATTTCGTCCTTTCGGACATCATCAGTATTTTACAGTTGAGATGTTTAAATGTCTAACAATGGTATTCTTATTTAAATTTTTTTTTTGAACAATGTTTCTTCTATTCATTTTTTTTTTTGGTTATATTGTTGTCATTATTATTAGTATTTATTTTATATATTGTAGTTTGATTAATATAAAGTACAGTATTATCTTATTTTATGAATATATGTTTAATTACATAGTTCTTGTATTCTTTTGTTTTTGTTTAATAGTTCTTTTATTTTCTCCTCCTTCAGTATTTGGTTGAATAATAAATTACTATCTAATAATTCGGCATTATTTAAAATTTCTTGTGGATAAAATTTATTTAGCATAAAAATAATAAAATTTTCGATAATTATTATTTCTCTCTTATTATTTTTTTTTTCGACTAGTTTGCATGTTTCTTCGTAATTCCCGGTTTTATGTTTGCTTAATAAAATGTGTTCTGCATATTTGGAGTTTTTTAGTGCACTTTTTTTTTTATATAATATATATGTTCTTTGAATCTGGTTTCTAAATTTCGATAAGTTTTTCCAATGTAAACTTTGTTACATTCTTTGCATTTAATTTCATATACCCCGCTTTTTTTTTTTTTCTTTTTCTATAATTTCTCTTTTGTTTTCTAGTAATGTTATTAATCTATTTTTGGATTTAAAGGCTACCTTTATTTCTTTCTTTTGAAATATTTTTTTTTTTTTTTTAATTTTGTAACTTATATTTCCATGGAATGTTAAATATATTCTTTTCTTTTCTTTTTCTTTTGTATTTGTATTATTTTGTTGTTTTTCTCTTATTTCTGTAGCTATATTGATGATTGTTTTATTTATTTGATCTTCCTTGTATCCATTCCCAATCCCAATTTCTTTTATTATTCCTAATTCTTTTTCTCTATATTCTTCTTTTATGGGGTATGTTAATGCTCTATTAATTAGATTCCTAAATGCTGAGTTTTTGTGGCTCCATGGTTGGTTTGAATTTTTGTGTATACTGTTTATTGTTGTTGTGGGTTTTTTGTAAATGTTATATTCTAATTTTATTTTATTGTTTTCTTCTTTTTTTCTCTATCATTATATCTAAATAATTTAATTTGTTATCTTTTTCTTCTTCATATGTGAATTTGATATTGTCATCTAGATTATTTAAGTCTTTTAGTATTTCTTCTATGTTAATTGATTTATCTAATATACATAGGCTGTCGTCTACATATCTAGTATACATTTGTATATTATATATTTTTTTTTAAATATTTCTTTTAATTTATTTTCTTCTAGATCTTGAAGATATACTTCTGAAACTATTGCACTAATTGGATTTCCCATTCCTAGTCCTTGCTTTTGTTCGTAAAAGTTTTTATTATATTCGAAGTAATTTTGAGTTTTTATTGTTTTTAAGCTTATTATAATATCTTCTATTAGTACTTTTTCAATTTTTCTTTTTCTTTTAAGTTATTTTCTATTATATCAATTACTTTGTCTACGTTTATATTTGTATACATATCTTTTATGTCAAAAGATACTAATTTTGTATTTTCGCTTAATTTTAATTTTTCTAGCTTTTCAAATACCTCGTTAGAATTTTTTTATTGCGTAATAATAATTTAATTTCAGATTTTCTTTTAATTGTTTTTGGATATATTTTGCTAAATTGTATGATGGTGAATTAATATTGTTGATTACTGGTCTTATTGGGAAATTATTTTTGTGAACTTTGATTCTAGGCTTCATTATTGGTGCTATAGGATTATTCGTTCTTAATTGTAGTTTTTGTCCTTTGAACATCACTGATTTGAATTTGTTGGTAATTTCAATGATTTTTCTTTGAAACTTATCTGTTGGATTCTTCTTTAATTTCTTGAGTTTATTTTCTGTTATGAACTTCATTGTTTTCTCATCTAGTTCATTGTTTTTAATTATCACCATTATTTTGCCTTTATCTCCATGCGTGATTTGAGCGTTATTTTCTTTCAGTTTGTTATTGATTCCTATTATTGTCTTTAATTCGGTGGATTTCACTTTAT
>JAHWFO010116929.1:137370-167968 GCA_023313115.1 Rhysida immarginata
ATAAATACTAATAATAATGACAACAATATAACCAAAAAAAAAAAACAATGAATAGAAGAAACATTGTTCAAAATTTAAATAAGAATACCATTGTTAGACATTTAAACATCTCAACTGTAAAATACTGATGATGTCCGAAAGGACGAAATATATCTATCTAAACAATAATAAAAAGTGTATTGTAAAATGGACGATATAAAATTATAAATATATAGACCTTACAATACAACGTGTGTAAAATAATGAAAACTGTAGATTTGTATAAAAAACATACAAACAAACAAACAGACCCACAAACATCCTTCTTTATATATTTAGATAGATTATTAATTTCCCGAAATCGAAACCAACACAGAAACGAGCACACAAACAAACGTCCTTCTTAATATATAGACTAGTAGAAGTACGCGGTGTTGGCCGGGATAATTAAAATTGGTTAAATATAACTCAATCAATACAACGAAGAGAAAACAGACTATCCATTTTAAAAAAAATAACGAAATGCAGGAAGTGTAGGTGATATACCGGGACCAGATACTTTAGATTCAAGTTTTTCTTGCTCTTGGCGTTGAAGCTTTTGCTCCCGTTGCTCAGATGTTTAGGATACAGACGTTCTCTAACCAATACACCTTATTTCTCTTTTCTTTCCTTTGATGTAGAAGCTCTTGTACCTTCTTGCTCCGTTCGAAACTCCCGTTGCTCAGATGTTTCAAATGCCTTGTATAGCTCTTTGTGGTTTAGTTACAGAATTTCTCTGACCAATACTCGTTTATTCTCTTTCCCTTCCAAACACAAATTTAGCCAGTTGTCTGGATGTTTGATAGGAAGCTCAAGGAAGATACGTGTGAATCCTTTCTGACATCAATAGGCCTTATTACTGATCTGTCACTGCCTCATCCGTTTATGTTCATTGTCAATAATTCTTGGAAACGAACGCTCAGTCATTGCATTATCAGCATCTCAGTTTCCAAAATATTTACATTCACACATAATAAGGCCCAAATGTAATTTAATGAAATATTTGGATCAACTGTGCTACCAAATAAGCTAGGTGATAACCCTGGCATGACTTGGAATGTTTTGTTTTCGGAATAAATGAATTATTTAAAAAAAAAAAAAGCATGAAAACGCTTAGAAAAATTCTTAATGAATATTTGACAATTTTGTTATAAAGGCTCGCAATAGATGGACCTCTCCACAGATAGCAGTGCTAGTCTAAAAATTTCTTACTCACGTAATCTTACCTAAAATATACACTTGCTGCTGTTGCTATTCCTTTCCTTATCTATGTCTTAAAGCAAAAACTTTGGCCATTCAGCTCAATATGTAGTCTATGGTCACTGATTCTTCAAAGTTCCATTTGCTCTATACAGCACAGGGCCAAAAGATTGCTTCTTCTGTCGTATATCCATTTTTTATCAATAGTCTGCTAACTCTCTATTATCTCCAGTTACTGATTATTTTTAAAGATTTTCATGAAAATGTTAAGTATTAAGAACACTCTTCTCTAAGAAAAACCTCAAAACAGTTATTCTATGCATTGTTACAAATTCAACCTTGCCTTCTATTGTTGGTCATTAGATATATAATATTGATCCTTGACACCATTGGTGCATTGCGTGTTAACACCATTGTTGAAACCTATTGTTGCACAAACTTTTTCATGCATTTTTTGTCATAAGTTATATAATTTTGGCCTGTGCAGAATGTTTGTTAATTGAGTGTTGATACCATTGTTGATAATTATTGGTGCACAAACTTGGCTTTGCATTGTTGGTCATGAGATAATTCTCAGTAATATGCCTTGATGTAACCATGAATATCTATTTATTAATTACAATTAATTTTTTTTTGAAATCTGAGGTAGACGGTGACCTTCCTCATGTCTTGAAGGTAAAGTATGCTAAATTTCTTCAAGATCAGAGTAAAACTGTAGATTGGCATAAGAAAGAAACAAACAAATCTTAAAACAGACAGACCCACAAACATCCTTCTTTATATAAATTGAACTAGCACAGGATACGGCGTTCCCCGGGATGATTACGCTTGTAGCTAAACAGAACAATCTCAGAAAGATAAATTAAACCTCCAAATATAACTGGTTAAAATATAACTCAATCACTATAATATAGAGCAAAGGGACTATCCATACTAAGAAACATGCAAAAAACAGGAATTTACCTCTTCACTGAAAAAATCTATTCTAGTTGATATACCGGGACTTGATTTACTGAAAGAAAGTTTTTTAAAGGCTCATCAATAGATGGACCTCTCCTAGAAAGCCTTCTAGTCAAAAAAACTTTTTACCTAAGAAATCTTAATTTAGATGTACACTTGATGTTGTTGGAATTTCCTTTCCTCTTTCCATGTCTTGAAGCAAAATTGGCCATTCAACAATTTGTGTAGTCTAGCGGTCGCAGATTATTCTAGTTACTAGCTTGCCATTTGGTCAATACAGCACGGAGCTAAAAGAGTGTTTCCTCCATCGTTTTTCCCTCTTTTTCAATAGTCTGCTAACACATTATCTCAAGTAACAGATCAGTTTTAAAGATTTTTCAAGAAATTGTTAAGTACTAAGAATTCTCTATACTAAGAAAAGCCTGACTAACAAGAATTCTATGCATTGAATTCTATATTGCACAAACTTTGCCTTGCCCTGTTGTTTTTGAGACACATATTGTTGATCCTTGCATTCTCCAGGTGCATTGCGTGTTGACACCATTGTTGATACCTGTTGTTGCACAAACTTTTATTTACATTGTTGGTCATGAGGAATATATTGTTAAGCGATGCAGAGTGTTTGTGAATTGCGTGTTGATACCATTGTTGCAAAAACTTTGTCTTGCATTGTTGGTCATGAAACATTTCTCATTAAAATGCCTTGCTATAACCATGAATATCGTTTTTATTTTCGACTAGAAGAGGTACCCGGCGTTGCCCGGGATAATTACACTTGCACAAACTTTGCCTTTCATTGTTGGTCATTAGATATTAACCCGGCGTCACTCGCGCCAAATTTTATAAGTAATTTTAATTCATAAATAAAAGAAGTTAGTGAGATAATGTGATAAAAAATATTATTTATTATACTTTTATAAATTCCTATATGCCGAAATTCTTCATTCATCATCATAAATAATCATCACTAATTCATCATCGCGGAGAATGCGTCACTAGCACCAAATTTTATAACAGCACTACCCACGCTGCGGTGTTTACGCCGCACTTTTTAAAAGTGATTTTATTTGATATAAAAAGACCTCAGTGCAATTTTATTTGATAACTCAAGACATCGCAATTTATGACCGTATATACAAATTAGAAGAAAATAGGTGATTTTAAAGTGATTTTTAAGAAATCATGTTTATATCAAAGATTTACTTACATGACTGCTCGCGCAGCAGTGTTTGCACAGCAAAGTGAGACCAAGCATAGAAAACATAGCTTTAATCTACACTTTCGATAAAATGAATGATATCAACACCGGCGCTATCTGTTGCCATCAAGTTGTACTTGAAATACATGGAAGTCATCACAAGCTAGCGCCTCTGTATGATGAGCTATATCAAACAAATCAAAAAGTGCGGTGTAAACACAGCTCACGCGAGTCACGCCGGGTTAATATGCCCTAACAAAACCATGAATATCAATTTTTTATCGATAATTATTTTTTTCCGAAATCTGAAGTAGACAGTGACCTTCCTCGTGCTTTGAAGGTCATGTATGCGAAATTTCATCAATATCGGAATAAAACTGTAGATTTGTATAAAAAACGTACAGACAAACAGACCCACCCACCCACAAACATCCTTCTATATATATATAGAAAACTAGCAAAGGTACCCGGCGTTGCCGGGATAATTACACTTGGATGTAGACAGAACAATCTCAAAAAATTAAATTAAATTTTGCAATATCTTAAACATAAACACATGAAAATGCTTAGAATTAATCCAGTAAAAATTCTTAATGAAAATTCGAAAAAAATCTTTTTAAAGGCTTACAATGGCTGGACCTCTCCAAGGATGCCACTGCTAGTCTAAATAGTTTCTTACTCACGTAATCTTACCCCAGATGTATACTTAGTGTTGTTGCAGTTTCCACTCTTCTCTCGATGTGTTGAAGTACAACTTGGCCATTCATCACTTTGCACAGTCTAGCAGTCGCCGATTTTTCTATTTACTTGGTTCCCATTTGCTCAATACATCACAGAGCTAAAGGAGTGCTTCCTCTGTCGTCTTTCCACTCTTTCTCAATAGTCTGCTAACTCTCCATTATCTAAGAACTCTCTTTTCTAAGAAAAGCCTGAATAACAGGAATTCTATGCATTTTTACAAATTGAAACTTATCCATATTGCATCATCATTTTATGTTCATTGTTATAATTCTTGGAAAGGATTGCTTTATCATTGCATCATCATTTTGAGCTCATTGTTATTGGTGAATTGCGTGTTGAAACCATTGTTGATATCTATTGTTGCACAAACTTTTATTTGCATTGTTGGTCCTGAGATATATATTGTTGGGCCGTGCAGAGTGTTTGTGAATTGCTTGTTGATACCATTGTTGCAAACACTTTGTCTTGCATTGTTGGTCATGCGATATTTCTCATTAATATGCCCTGCTTTAACCATGAATATCGATTTTTTATCAATAATTATTATTTTTTTAAAATCTGAAGTGGACAGTGACCTTCCTCATGCTTTGAAGGTCATGTATGCGAAATTTCATCAAGATTGGAATAAAACTGTAGATTTGTATAAAAAACATACAAACAAACAAACAGACCCACAAACATCCTTCTTTATATATATAGATAGACTAGAAGAGGTACCCGGCGTTGCCCGGGATAATTACACTTGCACAAACTTTTCCTTTCATTGTTAGTCATGAGATATTGATTGTTGGTCCATGCAGAGCGTTATTGAATTGCGTGTTGATACCATTGTTGATACCTTTTGTTGTACAAACTTTGCCTTGCATTGTTGGTCATGAGATATTTCTCATTAATATGCCCTGCTCTAACCATGAATATCGATTTTTTATCAATAATTGTTATTTTTTCGAAATCTGAAGTGGACAGTGACCTTCCTCATGCTTTGAAGGTCATGTATGCGAAATTTTATCAAGATCGGACTAAAACTGCAGATTTATATAAAAAACAGACCCACAGACAGACCCACAAACATCCTTCTTTATATTGATAGAAGATTAGGTAATTCTTTAAAACCAATGTTCACTCATCGCATTATCAGCGTCTCAGTTACCAAAATATACACATTCGCACAGATCATATTCAAAACGTATTTTTATGAAATGATTGTATCTGGAGCCGTACCAAACAAGCAGAGTAATTACCCGTGCGTGGCTCGGGCTTTGTTTGTCTTAAATTCTGGAATATCTTAAAATTAAACAGAAGAAAACGGTGAAAATTAATACAGTAAAACTTCTTAATAAAAATTTGATAAATTTTTTTTAAAGGCTCACAATAGATGGACTTCTCCAAGGATGCCACTCCTTGTGTAAATAATTTCTTACTCAGGTAACCTTACTTTAGCAATATGTACACTTAATGTTGTTGCAATTCATCTCTTCTCTCGATATCATGAAGCAAAACTTGTCAATTCATCACTTTGTGAAGTCTAGCAGTCTCCGGATTTTCTATTTAATGCTTACCATATACTCCATACAGCATGGAGTTAAAGGGGTGCTTCCTCTGTCGTCTTTCCACTCTTTCTCAGTAATCTCTCCATTATCACCAGTTACTGATTTTTTGATATATATATTGTTGTTTCAGTCAGAGTGTTTGTGAATTGAGCCAACATTTTTGATACAATTGTTTATTGGCATTTTTGCAGAAACTTTGCCTTGCATTGTTGGTCATGAGATATTTCTTATAAATATGCCTTGCCTTAACCATGAGTATCGATTTTCTTTCTCTAAGTAATATGAAATTTTGCGTACTTGATCTTCTAAGCATGAAGAAGGTCACTATCCGCTTCAGAAGGCATATTATGAAGTAATCTCTCATGACCAATAATGCAAGGAAAAGTTTGTGCAACAATAGGTATCAACAATGGCGTCAACACACAATTTACCAACAATATGCAATGATCAACAATATATAACTCATGACCAACAATGCAAAGCATAATTTGTGCAATGTAAATAATTTTCAATTTGTAATAATGCATACAATTCCTGTTATTCACGCTTTTGTAGAATTGAAATTTCTTACTAACTAACAATTTTTGAAAATTTTTAAAAGTCGTTAGCTGCGTGCTTTCTTGTGCAGATGGTGAGCATATCAATAGAAGAATCAGCTACTGCTAGACTACACAAAGGTGATGAATAGCCAAGTTTCTCATTAAGACATCGAGAGCAGAGAAAGAATAGCAAGACATAAAGTGTAAGGAAACGGAGTCAAACATGTCTCCCTTGAGCTCCCTATCAAGCATTGTGACGACTGGGAAAATGACAACACCTGGAAAGAATAGAGAAAGGAAAACTATTGGTCAGAAAATCTCAGCAGCTAAAATCGAGATATCTAAACGGGTATTGTAGACATGTGCATAACGGAAAAATCGTATAAAGCAAGAGTGTATAAGGGCTTCCTTGTCATGAGCAAGAAAATCTTAGGTCTAAAGTATTCAGTTATGTTCCCTGGGGGGGGGGGTGTAAAGTATTCAGTATAATATGGCTATCCTTTTAATCTGAGGACTGTCAATAAGAGGTAAGTGAAGAACCGGTGTATTCCCTAGAATTCCTGTCTTTCGGATTTTTCTTAGAATGGATAGCCCCTTCCCCCTGTGTGTGGTATTGATTGGGTTTTAATTTATCCAATTTCGAATTATAATTTAACTTTTGGAAATTGTTCTACTCATCAAAAATAAGTATACTTATCTCCAGCAACAGAAGATAGTTATATATAAAGAAGTTTTGAATTTATCAGAATAGCTTGCCCATTCCGATCGAATCTGACTTGTATGCTGAAGAAGGCAGCTTCGCTGATGAAACGTGCATCCATCATCCGATTAAATATATTATGTAGATTAGTGGTCTCCTCTCCCGTCTTCTGAAGTCTGCCCACAGTATCTGGCTCCAGTTATTTTGCGTTCCCCTCTTCGTCTAATAATAGGAAATTGCAGAATTACTATAAAGTAAATTGAGTTATTATTTTTTTCTTTAGGCTGTTCTCTTTACCTAAAAGTCTGATTATCCTTGGGAATATCCGGTGACTCTGCTGATGGAGGAAGGTCATTGCAAGTCAAAGTTTGTGCAATATAAATAAGGCTCATTAAATCATGAAATGATAACTTCATTCCGCTTCTCCGAATTATAGAAAAATTTAATTTGTAACAATGATAGAAATCCAAATATAAGTTTCAATTTGTAATAATACATGAAATTCCTGTTATTCAGGCTTTTCTTAAAATTGATAGTTAATATAACTTAGCATTTTCTTGAAAATCTTTTCAAATCATCAGTAACTGGAAATAATGGAGAGTTGGCAGACTATTGGGAAAGAGTGGGTAGGCGGCAAAGGAAGCAATCCCTTCACTAGTGCAAGATTTGAAGACACAACCGATGACAAAGTATAATTTAACTCTACCTCTCAGGTCAACAACATAAACTATTATGATCCATAATAATCTGTCAAAAGATGCATGTTAATTTATCAAAAATTCACAGGAGAACTGAATGAATTCTGGTCAGAGAAGACAAAATGTTATCCGATCTTAGTGCGCAATAAGAGTTTCGATTACAGCTGGACATTATAAAATTACTGAGTGAATTGAGTGATTATTTTCCATCTTGAGATATGCTATATAGAAAAATAACATTTGAAATTTGAGATTTACTGGTTATAAGAAGTTACTTATGGAGAGGAAGTTAATTAAGTGAGATTTCTCCTAGAGTAAGCAACTTCATCGAAAGAAGCTGACGCAGGTTTCTTTAATTTTAAAGCACTTTATTCATATTTAGAAGAGCTGGTGGAAAAGTTGATTAAGGTTCCGTTAGCCAATAAAGTATAAAATGAAAAATTTTACTAGGTAATTTCGAGCAATATCAAAAAGATAGTAGCATGTAATAAAAGTAATGAACTGGTAAATATGACTTCCAGATAATAATTTTTTCAGATTAAAATCTTATTATTATTAAATATAGCATATGCAGCTTAAGCTGCTATGATAGCAAAAAAATGTATATTAGGAATAATTTAAGACCAAGGTATTAGATAACTAAATGTTATTGACTGTGATTAACTCTTATCCGACCGACAAAAAATTGTCGCACTAGCAACCCCAATAATTCAGCACTGTCTACGTTTACAATAATTCTTATAATAAATGTTATAATAATTTATAATAATTCTAAAGTTAAACAAAAACCATTTTTATAGTACAAATATCAAAATATTTCTTTTTTAAATTTATCCATAGTTTATCACAAACACATGGAGTATGCTCAGTTGTATTTTTTGACAACTGTAGTTTTTCTGTTTTACAGCTTAATTATTTCAATAATGTATTTTACAATTAAAACAATTCTGTTCATGTGAATGTTGCAAACAAAGTATCCACATTTAGAACAGTGCACTGTGTATTTGTTGTCCATTGCTCTTGGGGTACACTGAGGAACACTGACAACTTGGCTAGCTACTTGTTGAGGCACTTCGTTTTTATGTTGTCTTGATGCCTTGGCTTCTATAAGTTTTTCTCCTAATTTCATAAAGAACAAACGACGTGTTTCTTGTTTCCATTTCATTCGGGATTCATGTATATCCATAGAACGAATGCATTTAGTGCGGAAATATCTGTCATGTAATAAAACAGACATAACGGCCACCAGTTGGTTTCTCTTTATACAGAATATTTTCTTACTTTCTGATCAGTGGTATCTACACCTTCTTTAGTTTTCTTGTCTTCTATAATTACTCGTGGTTTTTTATCAACTCTTTCCTCTTCAATTTTGCTTGGTCATCTAGCGTGCAAAGAATAATGCAGACTGAGGCAGTATGCTGCTAACATAACACCATCCCTGAATGCAAAACTTTTAAAAACTGAACCCGTCCTTTAGGCGATGTAAGTTGCATTGGAAGTTCTGATCTATTCTTTCTCATTGCTCCTAATAATGTCAGTATTAATTTCAGAAGTTTTTCCGCTAACGATAAAATTGTGAAGAAGTTGTCACAAGTTACGTTTCTTCCACTTATCTCCATTCCTCTAATCATATCCAAAACCACACGTTCGCCACACGTTGATTTTTCGCTCTTAATTCACCTTCTCAACGTCCTCTGTACACCTGAATATTGTATAAGGGAGCATTCACTGTCACAATACAACCACAGTTTTATTCTATATTTGCCAGGTTTCGAAGGAATATATTGTTTGAATGGGCATATGCCACGAAATGTAAAAAGCTGCTCATCTATTGTAACATACTCAGATGAAATGTAACAGTCTTTTAAGTGGTTTGATTAGCCATCAAAAGTGTCATGTATATGTTCAAGTTTGTCATTGCCACAAATGATTCGGTGAGAGGCAGCATCGTCAAAACAGAGGACACAACCAGTTTCTTGAAATCGATTTCTTGATAATGCTGAAGCATTAGGTGCCCTTCCATTTTTTTTACTTAACAGTTCTTCAATGGATTCGTTCTTTGATTGATATGCTCCTGCGATCAGTAAAATTCTTACTAGTGCAACAAACTCTGCTACGTCCAGAATTTTTCACTTATCTCCATACATATCTGCACCTTCTTTGTTTGTCATCTTTGACTGTTTGTTTTAGTAGAAGATTTAAAGCAGATTGTATGTTATCGAAATTTCTTTGCGGATAGTTGCTCGGTCTTGGGTTATGTGAATGAAGTTCATCGCTGATTGTCCATCTTCCTTGAAGTTTTACTAGATCTGGATGACTTTTTATTACTTTATTTTTTGATACATAATACAACGCCTCTCCATCAACTGGCACGTATTCATCTTTCTTTCATCACGGAAGAGTTTTCTGAAACTGATTCATTTTCTGGAAAGTAAATCATTACTTTTGTAAAAATGGTTCAACAATAAATGCTAATTTTCAAAACTACTCTATTGAACGACTTTTTTATGCCACTTTCAAATTTTATGAAGTTGTATAATCATGAATTAAACATAAATTGATAAAAAATACTAACTTTATATGTGGTCAATTTCACTTGTTTTATCATTAAACTCAGAAATACTGCTTTCACTAGAATCCTGTAAAATGTTCCTAATATCAGATTCAGATAAACTATGCTTAGATGAGCTTGCCATTTAAAATTATCTTTTGGTAATGTAATACATGAGAAATCTATAGTAACACTTCAGAAGAAAAAGTAAAACTGAAACAGTAAAACTGAAAATAAAACATCAAAAAATATTAGTGAAACAGTAAAACTGAAAGTAAAATTTCATAGCCTAAAAATTAAGTGCTTAAAAATGGGGTCATTTGTGACCCCACTGGTTTTCCCTGTGACTATTACAGACAAAATAACATACAAAAATTAACATGCTATGTATATAAAAAATCTTACTGTGACTAGAAAATACGCCTAAAATAGACTAATTCAAATTTTTTCAATTTTTTTTACATGTTTATCATTAATTTTTCTATACATTAAAGTGTAGGATAAGCGTTCAACGGAAGGGCAAATAAAGGAATCAATATGAGATCATGCGCTATCTCTGTCAAAGCAATATAGCTGATTAATAGCAGTAAAGGTTGTCAAGAAAGAGAGGTCCCTTTGAATGTGGAAAGAAATTGATTCATCTTGTGAAGATCTTGAAGAAGGAATGTAGAATACGGATTAGATGGGGATTTTAAGTCAGCACCCAAAGCAAGCGTAAGTATTTGCTAAAGGCAGGGATAGTGGCAAAAGCAATGTCTTCTAATAAAAGGAAACTATATATTGATACAGTGATTCTGAGAGGTGAAAGGGAAAGCTAAGGTGCAAAGGTACAGCAGATGAACTTTTTGAAAGCAGGATGGAAGCAAGAGTTTTTCACATGATCAATAGAAAGCATTGTAAGCGAAAGTGTGAGCACAATCCGTCCCAAGAGCTAGAACCTAAATTGCAAGAGCAAGGCAGACGACTTTGGTCAAGAGCAGTCATGGTGATCCAGGAGAGAAAGCATCATTGGACTTGTTGCAAACGCAAGCAAGCTCTATCCATGTAAAAGCGCTGAAACAGCACATTGTCGATAAAGGCAATCACAAGAGTTTGGCGTCAATGGTGTGCAAAACGCGCAGAGCGCTCATTGGCCTTGTGTATATGTATACCCAGCAACCTACCGGGTGCGCAGCTATATTATATGTGGTTATAAACGAATGTATACCGGAGCTTCATCAGAGCGAGTTCTGATTTCTTCCTAGGAAATAAAATTTATGCCAGAACACCAATATGTCAAATCGAAACAAGAGTGAAGATGATAATTAAACATAATTGTATTATAACAGTTTTAAATAAAAATAAAAAATTAATAAATAATAAATAAAATCAAAATAAGAAGCTGAATTTTCGGATAGAGACACTTCTTTATCAAAGCAAAAAAATAATTCTCTAAAAGCAAAAATAATATTAGAGAATTATCCTGAATATATGTTCTCAAATATTCTTTTGCTTTTAAAGAATCATCCTTTTTGCTCTGATAAAGGATACTCTCTATCTATAAATTATTTAATTATTATATTTTAAGTATTATTTATTTATTTTTAATTTTTAATTAATATTATTATTTATTGTATTACAAAGTTTTTGAGTCTCATCATTCTCTCATGTATATATATGAGGAGTATGCCACTAGGAGTAATCATCACTTCAGGTGCATTCTGAGTTGGAATGACACGCATTTCAGAGAGGTTCGACAGGAGCATAAAAATGACATTCCCGAACTGATGTCTTGTGTATAAGTCTTGTAACCAGAAATCTGATGGAGCATTAGCAACAACTGAAAAGAGAAAGTCTGGAATTCTCTCAGGCAGTAATAATTACGGATGAAAAGATGTGTGCTTCAATTACTATTACTTAAAGACATTTCAAAAGTGCGAAATAATTGAACTTAATTATATGTCGGGTCTTATTTAGGCTAGTCAAAAAACGAAAAAGGACTTATTTCTATTTTAAGAAGCATTTTTTGTTACTTTAGCACCAACAGTCTTTTCCCCTTATGTCGACCCCACTTTATCCGAGATTGCCAGTTGCCCAAGCTAATTCGCATCCGAATGTGAGATATCCAAGATGGCGGCCAAAACGGGTGTTCTTTTTTGTTTTAGGTTTATGTCTTGCTTATGCAGAGCGTATATTTGTCAAATCGTTTGTCAGGCTGCATGTTTTCACCGTCTTTAGTGCTGTATTATTTTACGTCATTGAATCCTTTGTTATTTGGTATGTGTTAAACATTGTGGTTTGTGGTAAATGTACTGACATTTTTGTGTAACGCTTTTCTATTTTCTTAGTGTATACTATGTGTTAACATGAACAAGTGACTCTGTTAATTGTAGCCTGTGTTTGATTTGTCAGAAGCAGAGTCCAAACCTGTCTCTGTGACAGATTGGAAATAGTGGCAAAACGCAATTGTTGACATGAGCAGCAAAGGCATTTGACAGCTACTTCAGTCAGGCAATCATACGCATTTTGAAATTCCTGATGATGTAACATAGCAGTATCACAAAGGTTGTTATGCCACCTTTACTTCTGCTGACAAAATAAAAAAACTAAAGAAGAAAAATGAGAAAACTAATGAGAAGCAGAATAATACTGTAATAAGCAACTTAGTGACCCGATCAAGGACAGGAAAAACTGACTGGGACAAATTCTTGCTTTGTCTAAAGGAAAAAGAGAAGGAGCAATTGAAGCTAATAATAAAAACAAATTTCGACGTTGTTGTTCCACTGTCTTTTCAGTCTAGACGTTGAAGCTTCTAAAGTAAGCTGGAAGAAAAGATTGGAGAATTGTTCCATTTTTTTCAGTCACTGAAACGCGGAACCATTGAATGCCAGATGCTGTCGATTCCTATTGGCAGAGGTAAGAAACTTGCTGCAGATGGTGTTTATGATGACGTCAAGCAGATGCCTAGCTTCAAGACAGCCCTGGACAGTGAATTTTAGACGATAGTGCATGCTGCTTTGAAAATAAGAAGCGATCTGTTATCATAGCCAGATTAATCGGGATTTGAATTTACAAAAGAAGCATGCACAAAAGTCGTGCCGGATTCACTGCATCTTTTCATGAAAGTACTGTTAAAGGGGGCAAACATTTTGGATACCTTTTGCAGTGACCCGGATGATGCATTTGAGAGTGATGACGACAATGATGACGATGAATAACAGGAGCAAATAACAATTCATAAGGTTGAGAAAAAAAAGAAGTTAACTCCAAAGCATTTTGGCTATAAGGAGCACAAAAACTGGCGAATTTATTGCATGCTGCAGATCACTCTATGACCTATACAAATGTCTTGCAGTTTGGCTGCGCTGTGCTTAAAACGTTTTGATTAACAAACTTGTGTGATAGTTCCTTTGAACTTCAAACCCTCCTCAGATTTAGAAAATGATCCTATTATTCACGTACCTGCTGACAACTTTGACATTTTTATTGATACTGTAGATGGAAAAAAGGCTTTTCATGCAACACAAATGGTGCAGGTACATCTCAGTAAAATTTTCAAAGCACACTGTTCCTCGAATTCCCAAAGAATTAAATGCTCTGCCAGTTGGTTGTTCCTTTGACAAGCGAGAACCCCACTTTGATGGGTAGTAGATGAATTCTAGTATACTGCTTCTAATTGTGGTTAATTGTGGTATAAACTGGCAGGTATGTGTGTGGGAAATTGCTACATCAACAAACCACTTCTTCCACTGCTCGAAGATTGCGGGTGAATCGTTGACTGTGGTCAATTCGTTCCGGCTTTATAATGCTAGATCCTATCCCAAGATCTGCTCGGAACTAGTTGTGTGACCTGACTCTTGAAAATTTCATTTGTTTATCTAAAAATTCAACAATTCCAATATTCTACTCCTTCGTGGCGATGGATGTACACGATTGTTTGTGTCTGTGCTCTGCAATTCCAACAATTGATAAACTGTTAAGAAAATTAAGAAATTAAACTGGAGCAAACTCCAAGCATCAGGTAAATGATATTAATTTGAAAAATGGATGGAAGGTTAGGACACGTTAGGCTAGGTAAGTTTTAGTTAATTAAATTGTCATGGTCGACGCCTCTATTAATTGGACGATCGCAGACACCTGAACATCCATGCTGTCAATTAATGTCTTAAAGACAACCAATAGTTTTTATCTGATGCTTGGAGTTTGCTCCAGTTTAATTTCTAAATTTATTATTGCGTGTTCACCAAACTTTCTGATGGTTTGGATATGAGAAATTCACGATCTGTGAACTGGGTGCGCACCTCCTATTGGGCTATCCTTCTTGACAAACTGGTTGTCTTTTAGACACTTAGTGACAGCATTGCTGTTCAAGTGTCTGTGATAGCCTAATTGATATACGCATCGACCATTACAATCAACTTTTGTAATTGGTAAATCGTTGCAATTCACACTCTGCCCTCGAGGTCTTGAACCACAACTGGTCCGTTCATCACTTTATGTGATCTGGCAGTCTCAGTTTCATCTGTTGACAAGTTTGCATCGACGGCACAGGGTCACTCATTACTTGTTTAGTTTAAACAGTGTGCTAGTAAAATCGATACAACACCAAATGAAAGGGCTGTTTTCTCTGCGACCATTCCACTGTTTTTTCCTTAGTCTGCTAATACTGCATTCTTTCCATTTACTGGTCTTTTTAAAGCTTTTCAAGAAAATGTTAAATTCTAATAACTATCATTTCCAAGAAAAGCGGAAAGGACAGAAATTATATAAATTGTTAAATTTTCCGACGCCTTCTCACTGATTCTCACAGGAGGAAGACTCTTCCAGCTGTATGCTGATAACGATTACACGAAACCTTAAATTACGGTCAGGAAATTTGAAAGCCCAAACAATATTATAATTTATAAGAGGGTGGTCCTCGATTTATGCATGTAAGTCATGTGTCCTCAAAATATTTTTATTAAATGATCAGTCTTGAGGATCATTTACATCGGTTTAATGAACCTATCTTACAGATTTATTTACATGTCTTGATTTGCTGAATCTGGTGTATTTTTTCCAATTGTTGCATTTATTGCCATATCATTTTTATATTTCTGTGTTGCAACCAAAACTAAGAAGTCTGTTATTGCACAAACTTGACCTTACAGCGTCATGAGATATATTTTTTTGATCAATGTATATTGCTGAGAGATTCATCCTATCAGTATGTGCAGTCATCAATTTGAATATCAATTCTTTTCGATGAATTTTTTTTTTCGAAATCTCATATAGGCAATGACCTTCTTCTTGATTTAAATATTGAAAGTGCTAATTTAATCAAGATTGGAATGAAACTGTAGATTTATATAAGAAAGAAACACAAAAACAACTTTCATCCTTATCTATATATATAAAATTCTCGTTATGCATTTTAAAATGGCTAGACCAATCTTGACGAAATTTTTAATGGTAATTCCGATAGACTTTGGAAATTTTAGTTAGGTCTTGGATAGCATACTCTACAATGCGTTATCTTTCTCCCGAAAAGAGGTTAATTCTGTAGTGCCACCCCAGTAAGTGTGTTACGTTTGTAGTGCAACACCAGTTAATGTGTATCAAACTTTCAACCCCTCCCCCTTTGCTCCTCTTTGGGTTGAATTTCCAAACACCCCTTCTTAGTGCTCACTTACATTTTGTAAAGAACATCAGAACATAATTTCAAGTTTTTAGGACTAATGGTTTGGGCTATATATATAAGTTGGTCTTAATTAAAGTGACACCGTTCAGACTCTTCTAGCGGCCGCTCTGTTATTCAGATTTCGGCAAAACTTGAGATATATGCTATGCAGACCGTGGGGAAGAGAATTTTGCAATAAAAAATTATTTCACATTTTGACTGCTACGTCAAAATTTGTCGCATGAACAATAACAAAAATAAGTTTGAAGTAGATAAATTTATAAAATCAGAGCATTTGTTCAATGTGCATACCATTTATTTCAATAGCTTCTTCAAAGCGCATTATCGCATGTGTCACAGTAAAGCAAAGCGTTTTCTCAGGAATCGCAGGTATATGGCATGTTATGTTTGCTTTCAATTCAGGAAAAGCTAGTATTCTTCCTCCAAATATCCAATTCAGGGACATTATCTTCAAAAATCCCCACAACCAGAAGTCACAAGGGTTTAAGTCTTGTGAACGAGGTGGGCATGCAGTTGGAAAAATTCTGGAAATCACCCGATCATCTTCAAAATGAGCATGAACCAGTTCCTTCATTTATCGTGCAAAGTAAGGTGTAGCACAACCTTGCATAAAGACAGTAGTGTCTAAACAATGACTTTCTGCTGCAGAAGTTCGCAGTATTTACCACCAGTGATTGAACATCTTTTAATAGCTTACGGAGCATTCTCTTCAAAGAAGAAGAGGCCAAGAATAAAATGTGAAGTGAATCCGCACCATACAGTTACGTTATCAGAGTGCAAAAGCTTTTCAAGGAGAATCATCGGCTTTTCCGTACCTCAGATGCGACAGTTTTGAGCATTTACTGCTCCGTCTAATGTAAAATGCGCTTCTTCTTACCACAAAATATTCCATAGCCATGCATTATCGACGGCTGTTCTAGCCAAAAACTGGCAATCAAAATTAATGCGTTTTTTCGGATCTTCATGAAGCAACTTTTGAACCACCTGGATCTTGTATGGAAACCACTTTAAAATTGAATGCAAAACTTTGTAATTTAGACCACGGAATAGACAAATCACGTGATATGGCTCGACCACTAGCTGAAGAATTTTTTTTTTATTGCAAAACCTTTCTTCCCCATGGTCTTTATAACATATATCTCAAGTTTCATCGAAATCTGTTTACCAGAACGGCCGCTAGAAAAGTCTACATCTGTCTAACTAAGAGTCTAAAGTTATCACTTTAACTATAACAACCCTGTAGATTGTAGCTCTTTGAATAATAGTTTGACATCAAACGCTTTTTCGTGTTTATTTTTGAAATGTATATCATTGAAAACACATGTCTAGACACAAAGCGCTACTTTCTACGTCAAAACAAGAGTATGGCTCCTGGCAGTGTCAGGGCCGCTATCTTAGAAACTAAATTAGTTACATTTCTATAAAGTGTATTTTTGAATTCCACATGCTCAAAAACATGGGACTGCACATATTAGACGGTTTCCTAAGTCACTGGGGTACTTCACAGCACCGATTATGGGTTTCAGTGCCGTTTTTGCCGCCATCATAGAAACCTCACTTCCGTTTATGATTTCTCTTGAGCAACGGACATTTTCGGATTCAACGGGGTCGAAATAAGGGAAAGACCTTTTGCCGAAAAGTAATATGAAAATATTTTTGAATTTCGATTTTTTGAAAACTTGACTAGACTAATTGCTCCTACCCTATTGAATATTTCATTGACAACTGAATGCCTTTTTACCGAAGGTTTCTGGGCAACAACTCACGGAAACTCAGCTATTCGAGGATAGTGTTTTAGTGCTAGCGAGACCAGATTTAATGTCATTGCTATTGCACTCCAAGTAGGATTCAACAGATTATATGTGGAGTTCAGTTAAGGAAAGCTATTCTTGGTCGTTCATTTGCTTTGATGGAGGAAGCAGGGATTACTGAAGCTAAACGAATCATTGATGGTTTGCTGGATATCCTTATCTCCGGACGCTAGCATAGCTGGCAAGCGCAAAGCCTGTATTAAGTGTTGCGAGTTATGATAACATACATCAACATCAGTGTTTTGTATATTCAGTGAGTTTTTCAGGTATTGAAAATTTAAGTGTGATATGGGTAATTATTCAATTTATTCGGTTTGTTTAATACAGGATTTCATTTCACCTCTTTGACGAATCCGAGGTATTCATCAATTCTGGTTCCAGTAATATTGATCACATGGCACTAGCAGTGACAAAGAAAGAAAGAAGATAACTTGGAATGCCCAATAAGTTATACAGAATAGCTATATATTTTTCCAAATCCGTTTGAAATTAAATTAGTTGGGATTACAAAAAGTATTTACACATCATTCTCACCTTTTCATGATACCCAACATCACCCTAATCGATTTTTCGGTTAAAAAAAGTTTTCATTACGATGAGAGGCTTTACGATAATATAAAAATAAATATATTGGCCTATTTTTGATCTAGAAGCATTATTTATTAGCTTACTCATCTTTAAAACGTTCGATTTCCTACAACAGATGGTTACGAGTAAAGTTGGCTTTCATAACCTAACTTAATCTAACCTATTCTAACAATTACAGATCATATTTTCAGGTTTTTTCCCAATTTATTGGCCAAGCTATATCGATGATGTTTTTGCCGTGTAAAGAGTGTAAAATTTTCGACTTTCTCAACTTTATTAACTGCAGCTACCTAACTAGTAGGTTCACATTCAAAATAGAAGAAAAAGGAAAAATACCCTTTTTCGGCATCTGGATCAATAAATCTGAGATAAATGGATTTTGATATTTTACTGCAAACCAACAAACACCCTTTACAATTCTAACTACTGCTGGAGATGGAAAATCTCGACTTTCTTTCACATAATTGACAAATCTATTTATCTCCCTCTTAACACGGATGTTAGAGAAAAAAATCTTATACATTCAGCAAATAACCCATATGACTGTAAAAATCCACTTAGATTGACAATCTTTTGAAAAAGAGAAAGCGCAAAATAGCCTATTGCGTCCATAACCAGTCTGCAGAAACTAAACAACAGAGTAAATTCAAGTCTATCTTGTTAAATAATAACCTGGTCTGAGGCCTCAGATATATTTTTAAGGAATTTAACTTGGCATTGGCATATTTTTTAAAGAACTTCCTGGGCAATCCAAAGGAAAAGTTTCTCTCTCTCCTCAGAAAATCGGGTATATACACATCAGAAATCAGTTGCACACATGTGGCAAGGCTTACTCAGAAAATAGAAAAGAGATATTCATACCAGCCAGTAAAAATATTTTGCCCATCAAATATTTTCCCAACGGCCGACCTAACAGTTCAGCCTTCGCCAAACATTTTATTGACTTTGGACAAAACTCCTATTTCGGAATTTCAAATCCCAGTTAGAGAAAAACTTTCTTACACATCTACGAGAGCGTTGATGTACAGAAAATGAAAGCTGAGTCACTCATGAACTTCGTTAGAGGAAAAAATCATCCACTCCGCCCATATCGAATGGAATTTGTTTCGTACCAGGACCACAAAAGTATTTGGCTCTCTAAACATCGTCCTCATGTTTTTTAGTGAATGATAGAAACAGCACGTTTGAAATGCACTTATATGGATCTCGAAGTTCGTTGTGAAAAAAAAATAATCTCGTATATATTATTTCCTGTACACAGTTTTCTTCATTCTCGTACTGAGATATCCAATTTCTATTTATAAAGATCAATCGATTTTTCAGAAAGATCTTCCATTGTGTGGCACCTTGAATTGATCTGCTTAAAGCTGTATTTTTATTTATTCATTCTACGAGTTTATATTGTTTATTTCTATGTGGTATGAGAAAACGTTTCTAACTGGATGCCAACAATGTCTCATGTTAAGATAATTGAAGGTAATATATAAGATTAGGATGATTATAAAAATCCTGAGAACGTTTTTTGTAATTCTTTCCAATCTTGTGATCATCGGACATTAATCATAGATTTTCTTCACCTGTTATCATCGGATGTTCATCATAGATCTTCTTCACCTGTTACTGTGATTCTTCCTGTGTTTTTGTGTAACATTTTTTCACAAACCTTCTTTTCATCTGTGTTTTGTCTACATAGCTCCAAATGACGACCGTTCTATCAGTGTTTCGTCCACATCAACTTTGTATTTCTTCACATCGGATGACTATTATTCAGGTGTTTTTATTATTTATTTGTTTTTTATATACTTTAATTAACTTAGAGTTCATATTTTTTAATTAATTATAACTGTAGGTTGATATGAGAGAAATGTTAGGAGAGAATTGTGGTTGCTTTCTGAAATACATGAAAACTTGGAAGTTTCTGGTGAATAAAGCAAGAGAATGGCTAAAGAAATACCTATTAAAACCTTCTTGAAGGGGAAAGATCGTATTTCCCACTACGTAAACCACCTTGAAGATTCCGGACACGCTTTAAAGACGCAAGAAGATGTTATGTCTGTCCTACATATCTGCAATAAGCCAGAAAAAACTGCTAACCTCGAAGCGATCGAGATATTCAAGGCCAAGAAGTCCTCCCCCCACCTGCTTCTCAATTATCAAACAGACTTTAATGTATATGCAATACTTAACTCTTTATCCGATCTATTATGATCCCTTTTTTCTCGGATTCTTTATTATGGTTTTTGTTTTCCTTTGCATTTTGTTATTTCTTGCCTGTTTATTTTTCTGTAAATCCTCTTGTCCCCAGACAACCGGATAAGTTCTCTTTTCGGTTCGCGTAAACGCGCACCATCCCTTTGTATATTTTCTTTTTGTATAATTATTTAAAAAAAATAGCGTTTACACCCTTTTTTATATTGCCATTATATTTCAAAAATCTGTGTTTTTTTCTATTTATCCTTATTTCCTCTTTAATTCTTTTGTATCGTATTGGTTCATGTATATGCATAATTTGTACCACTGTTCTGTATATAAAGGCTTGCATGCCTCTTGCTGTGTATATCCTTGACAAAGCCGGGAATAAATGGCGAAACTAGTTGGAACTCCTGATGTCCCTCTGTTATACTGTAAGGCTACCACCTGTTTAATCAATAGGAACAGTATTATGTTCCCCCTTTCTACCACTTGAATTTGGTTAAAAGAAAAATCTTGAATTTTTATTTAATTATTGTTGTGGTTAAAGACTTGTTTCTTTTGTCTCTATTTTTATCATATCCACATTTTTTCCCATTTGTATAGTTATTTCTGGTTTCCCCTGGAGTTTAAACTTTTATCTTCTTGAAGGGATTTTCCAATGAACTGACCTTTATTTTTAAAGTTTCAAATAATCTAAATATAAGTTTATCTCACTTTTGGCATAGTGATCAGGAGGCGATAAGTTTGGTATTAATAAAACATGGTTCGCCATCTTCACCATATGTCAGGTAGAATTTCTTCTTCAAGAATCAGATAGCACCTACAGATTGCATATTGTGATTTATTGTTGCATATTTTTGGAATTTTTGCCTGAAATAACATATGTTGGCGAAAGATAATTTACAGATGTTGTCTGTATAATGTATGAAGACCTCAGTGATTAAGCTGTGCAGTAATGTATGCGCTGTTAAGTGTTTAAGCTCAACTGGTTGGGTACACTCTGTTTATTACGGGAATTCAGGGATAGTAATTTTTATTATTGCATATGAGATTTTAACTAAGATGCATTAACTGCATTTGGACAAACATATTTTTAATGCATTATCAAGTTGACTGACTATGGACTCGGGTTAACATGGTTTGTTGTATAATCCATATAAGAATAGATGTATAGCGGCTATAATCACAGCGTAAAATCCGATGCAAAATTGTATGGACACATGTTGGCTGCAACTAAACTTAAAATTGAATTGATATGACGTATATGTATTCTGAATAACTGAATTGCTCCTCTATATATTTTGATAAAAAGGGCTATCACTCCGTAATTACTTAATTTTAAATTTAATTAAAGAAGATTATTGTATACAAAATGTTTTAGTAACATGTTGTGGTACCAAATCTTCTTTATCAGGGCATTTTTGACTATGTTTTTACATCATCTAACGCGGCAGACCACAGTTGGATCCTTTCAGAGTTAAAGAATGCTGATATTAATGTAGCGAGAATATTTTTATGTATGATCGATCAGAGATTTTAATCTGATTGACTTGCACATTTGCCATAGGGGTGATGAATCATCAGCAGAGCAAAATTGAATAAAGGAAGCTAAATAGGATTCGATTTGTTTTTTATGTTTGCATCAATTTTATTCAATAAGACTTCAGTAGAAGATGGATGGTTAGTGAGTATAGCTAAGTTAGTATAGCTTATGAATTTTTTAGAATTTATCGATATTACTAAGAATATATATGTATGTGTTATCTCTAAATGCAAGAAAATAAACCGTTAAAGATGTAACTTTTTATAACAAATAATTATTACAATTTAAGCAAAACATAATTAAGAAATACTTCTATCAACATAACACATTTTATAAGGGATGTACATTTCGGCAACTATGTGGCTGGGGTGGCCTTACAATATAACAGAGGGACATCATGAATGCCAACTAGTTTCGCCATTTATTCCCGGCTTTGTCATGGATATACAGCAAAAGGCATGCAAGGCTTTATATATACAGAACAGTAGTACAAGTTAGACAATGAGCATAAATACATACAAGAATTAATAGGATATAAAGCAAGGAGGCTAATGAGTTCAAAAAGGATATAATGGCCAGTAGAATAAAATATAATAAATACAAAATTTACACGAAAGAGAAGTTGTACAGAGATGGTGCTTTTAACGCGGACCGAAAAGAGAACACATCCGGTTGTCCGAAGACAAGAGGATTTACATAAAAACAACAAATTAAAGTAAAGAGGTAAGAAACTTACAAAATGCAGAAGAAACATAAAATAAAGAAATCGAGAGAAAATTTTCGTAGATCAGATAAAGAACTAAGTATTCCATACACATTAAATTCCGTCTGGCAATTGAAAAGCAAGTGTGGGGTAGACTTCTTGGCCTTGAATATTTCGATCGCTTCGAGGGTAGCAGGTTTTTCTGGTTAATTACATATGTGCAAGACAGACATAACCTCTTCTTTTGTCTTCAAAGTGTGTCCGGAATCTGCGAGATGGTTTGCATACTGGGAGATATGGTCCCATTTTTTATATGAGTCAAGGTGTTCTTTGAATCGCATTTCAAGATTGTGGGTCGATAATCTCACAAAAAACATATTGCAAAACACACAATTTAAGCGATAAACTCCGGACTGGGAATATTTGTCAGAGGTGACAGATGTGGGTGGGTTCAGGGTGCGAGCACTTGGGGTTGGAGTACGAAATGATATTTGGAGGCCAAGGGACGATAAGTAATCAGAAAGCTGGCAGAATTTAGGTCCCAGATATAAATCATTGGACCTTTTGCTTTATATCCTATTGGTTTTTGTATGTATTTAGCTTATTGCCCCTCTGTTATACTGTAAGGCCACCATCTGTTTAGTTAATAGGAACAGTATCATGATTCATCATTCCACCGATATAAAATGAAAGAAACTGAAATGAAATGAAGAGCAAATATTAACAAAAGAATAATCAATCAATCAAATGTTTAGATCTGCTCCTTGGGTGGGAGGGAGCTCCCTTCTTTTCTTGCTGTATTCATTTGTGTTGAGTTAATCCATGTTTAAATAGAAACAAAAACTCTTAAACTACAACGAAAATAACAAGAAAAATACAATCTGTATGCATTTCGAAAGCAAGGCTTTCATCATTCAGCAGGATTAGTGAGAAAAGAGAATTCTGAAAGGTAAAATCGACAACTGAACAATGAAGTGTGCATTTGTTAGAATGGGTCGAAAGCTCATCGAACCAGAATAAATTCCAGATGAATTACTCTGAGATAGTCAAGAAGCCGGATCAACCCAAGTGGTCTTCCACATTACATAAAAAAGAAATAAGATTGACAATTGTCAGAAACAAATACAAGCAAAGTAAAAAATACAGCGAGAGGGAAGATTATCACATCTTCCATTAGTCCGGGAAATAAACATTGCTAATATCTTCAAAATTGACGTCAAGAATGTGCCTTGGTTTACGATACTTCGTATGCCAGTTTATATTCATTGAGTTTTGCAGTATCCCATTCACAAATTTATTGTCGTGAGTCTTCATTTTCTGTATCACAATCAAAATGAGGTCCTGTATAAACTTTCCGATATGGGCCTTGTTTAAATCCGGGTGGATGGATTGGCTTTTTACTGTCCTTCTGCCAAGATGGGCAATGGAGCTCTGCGTAACATTCTGAAACGACTGTAGTTCACTCCATCTGGATTTACAGATAGTCGCCCACGCAGCCATGCCATAGAGAAGTATGGTCCGGATGATAGACTTATACAGAAGTAGCTTGTTGTCAATGCTGAGGGCGCTGTTGCGACCCTTGAGAGCTATGATACTGTATTTAGCCCTCTTTGCTTTGTTCAGAGCATAAGACATATGCCGGTTTCATGAGAGTCTTGAGCCAATGATAACTCCCAGATACTTGTAGTGGTCCACTCAGTCCAGTTTCCTTTGAGCAGAACAAGAGAATCTGGGGGATGCTTGAGCTTCCTGTAGGGGTACAATGCCTTGCACTTTCCGACATTAAGGTTCAACTTCCAGTATTTAAACACTCTTGAAAATTCTTCAAGACACACTGCAGCCGAGTGATAACGTGAACCGATTAGTGTGCCCAAGTCATAATGGCAGTATCCTCCGCATAAAAGTACAGACTACAATTATCGGGTTTCGGAAAATCATGTACAAAGTAATTACTTAGCACAGGCTAGAGGATAGAACCCTGAAGGACACCGGCCTTTACAACACGGGGTGTGGAAATATTTTCTCCACTCTTGACTTGATAGTATCTGCCATCAAGAAAGGATTTCACCATCAAAATTAAATCGGCAGAGAACCCGTCTGTGATCATTTTGTAGACAAGGCCCTTATACCATACCTAGTCAAAAGCTTTACTGACATCGAGAAATACCACCCCACAGTATCTGGAAAAGTTCATATCTTTAGGTCTTCAACGAGCCTCCATATCTGCATCGGACAAGAGTGGGCAGCACGAAAGCCAAACTGGTCTTCCCAAAAAAGGTTATTTGCTTGACAGTGGTCTTGGAATCTGACGAGGATCGTTTTCTTTAACACACTGGACATCATGGGTATCAGGCTAATAGGTCGGTAGCTCGGAGGAATTGCAGGATTTTGCCCCTGCTTGGGTATACTCAATACAATAGGTTGCTTCCAAGCCACAGGGAAGTAAGATCACATCCTCGTGATCACGAAAATTATTCGCGAGGGAAAACTAGCTGCAGACAGTGATAATCACGTGGAGATTTTTTAATTAACATTTATTAAAACAATATATACCCAACAATCACTGTCTTCAAAACAGTAAAATAAACTTAAAGAATGAAAAAAATAGAATAAATAATTACAAAAAAAATTATATCTAGGATGTTCACTGCTCCTTCTAGGGTGAAATGTTCTTCGCCTGACCATAGAATGTTCTACGGCCACAGCACATCAACAATCATCTTCTCCAGAAAGCGATAAGCAGGTATGGTCAATTCGCGTATTGTTGTTGAAGCAGAAAGTTGAGAAGAGGAAGCTCTGTCTACCATTGCAACTGCTACGTCCTCAACAATTTCGTCTACTATCCTGCGTCGTCCTCTTTCTGGTGTGACAGTTAAATCGCCAGTCGATTACAGTTTCTTTATCATTTTGTGCTACCCAGTATCTGACATGGGCCTTTTCACTGTCCTTTAGACAACGATATGCTCAAAATGCAGCTGGACAGCTGCTATCATTCTGGTAAAAATCTTCAGCAACAGTGCGCTTTCTTTCTTGCTTGAAACTATGATATCACGTGACAGCCTTTCACTAAACATAATGAATGATTTGTTCAATCCATTCCATACTGAGTACGTTGATTTAATATTTTTTCATAACTTTTCTGCTAATAAGGCCGATATTGAGAACGAACATATGGTATTATAAACTAAAAACCTTATCTGCTTGTTTATAATCCCCGATTGTCATTCCAAAGCGCCACATTTTAACCTGGTGGTGAAAATTTCCACTAATTGTTTTTTTTCTGGAATTCTCTCTCTCATGATCTGAATAGCGTACATTTCAATTTATATGACAATCGGTTCATTAGATTGGGCTCTAGAGGGCTCTGAGTAGACGAACTTATTTTCTAACCATCCTGTACATTAGGAAGTACATAAACAAAAAACAGGAATTCAAGAGGGTAGATCATTGGGACCTTATTTAAATATAGCGGTAGTATTTATAAACGAGCTTACATATAAACTAAATGGATTAAAATATAATTTAGCCAAAACAAAAATGATGACTTTTACATAGAAAACCAACCCCTTTTTCTTTCAAATTAAAGACTAGGGAATGATCAATAATAGCAAATCGTCACCTTATATCTAAAACATCGTAAGTCTAATTTAACAAACTTTTCAGAAGAGCAAAAAAAATTTTTTGATATTGCATATTATTTTTAAACTATTTTTTTCTTTTCGCTTTATCTAATTCAATTAAACTCTAGATTTACGAGAATTTATTACATCGAAGAAGGCTTCCATAATGAACAAAAATTAAGTATAACCTGATTTTCAGAAAAATTTGAACTTACGAGTATTTAGAAGCAAAGTGAGGAAATTCTTATTTGGGTCTCAAGTAGATGAGCTATTGCCCGGGCATTACAGCGTGTTGGGCTTATTGGCAGATTAGGAAGACATATTAGGAAGAAAGACGGTTTTGTGTACATATGAAAAAATAATGTAATGATTGCTTGGATGATTTGGTTATTGATTTTTTAATTTTTAATGGCTTTTTTTTGTATTGTGGTTTTATGTATTTCAGTCCAGCTTTCATGGCGTAAGCAATTTTAAACCTCGATTTCCCTTCAGAAATAAATGATTTCATTCATTTATTCATTATGATAATATAAGGTCGTTGCATATCAAATGTCGAATTGCAGAGGTCATCTCTATTAATCCTCTAGAAAGGATATATTCACACATGCTATTCGATATAACCCCCATTGAAATCCAAACGTTGTTGCCAACGATTTGGCAGCTTCTCGAGCCCTCTCTGATAAAATTCATGGTCACGGAATTCAATAAACTCCCGGATTGCTTTTTCGACTTCTGCTTGAGTTAGGAATGTTTTCCTCTGGGGAAAATTGTACAGGCTCTGGAAAAGATGCCAGTCAGTAGACGAAGAGGTCCAGAGAGTACGGGGGTGTGGAAGCACATCGTAACACAGAGACTCTGGTGCCTGCACGGCCGTTCGTGCAGCGTGCGAACGCGCGTTGTCTTGCAGCAGAAGGACGCCTTTGCGATGCGCTGACACAGTAGGTCGCAGCGGTGATTGTCTCCCCCTGCTGCTGAAAGCTGTGATTCACTACAGCATGGATGTAACACTAAACGGTAGCCATGAACTTCCTGGGGTGTAACGGGGATTAGGGAACTGTCGTGGGGGTTCATCAGCATCCAGCCACGAAGCTGACCGTTTCCTGTTCTCATCGCAGATGACAATACGGTCAAGAATCCCCATTTCATCATGGTGCAAAAGCAATTCCGCACAACCTCCAATAAACGCTGTTTTTGGTTTTCATACGTTCATGTGGGACCCATTTGTCCTGCTTTTTCACCTGGCCGATGATCATAAGTATCTGCTGACAGTCGACGCTGATAAGCATGATCTCCTGTAAAGCCCCGAACAGTTTTTGACGAGTCCTTTTCTACAGGTAACCTCACATCACCATCATTCAACACGTTGGGCGGTCCGCCGTATGGGTCATTTACCTGGTCCGTCACTCCCGCCCGGAATTTTCGGAACCAAAGTTGGACAGCACGTTCGTTTATGGTACCGACACCAAATACCTTATTCATATTTCGAGATGCGTTGGATGCAGTGTAATTCAACCTGAACTCGTAATGCATTATCACACGTAATTCGGATGAAGTTATGACTATCTGTGCTTGGGCTCAAACGCTATTAAATATAATCGCAGACATGCAAATTTCTGGTAGCTGGTCGCTGATAGCTTTATCTCTGGGAATGTACCACTTTGTTATAGGAACTTGCTACTACACATGGATACCGTGCTGAAGCGCGGAACCCACCTCAAAATCCGACATTTGATATTCAACGACCTGATATTATAATAATCTAAACAGTTATTTATGATAATATTAAATACTAAAATATTATTTTTATTTATGATAATAAATTTTAATAATTCAATTCAATTCAATTCAATTCAGTTTATTTCACCTAACAGCCTAAAGGCCAGAGACAGATGTCGAGATTTTTACAGGTTGAAAAAACAAAATAAAAACATACAAATGTAAAGAGAAACGAGTGAACAATGTAAAGTTAAATTGTGAAATAAGGTAAACATTACGAGAAAAGTTCAACATTGACGGATATGTCGGTACATCTCCTGCTTTCGGAACATTGGTGATCTGCGAGCATGGAAATTTCGCTTAAGTGCTGGGTAGAAAGGTAGATTTTTCTTTTTTTGATGCATGGGAACGCGAAAGTAAACTTGCCTGAGTAGGCAAGAGTCGTTAATTTTTTCTACTGACGAGTTTTTTTTTATAAACTTGTGGTCGGCTAGGCGTCGTCTTTCTTCAAGTGACTGAAGTACAATTTGACAGTTATCTCCAAATCTACTCCGAATAAAACGTTTGAAAATTGATTGGACCTGCTCCAGTCGCATAATCTGTTCCAGTGTACAACCATTCTAGGCTTCTGAGCAGAACATCAAAATTGGAAACACCAGTGAATTATATAGGCTTAGAGAAGTGTTGAGATCTTTGAAGCTTCTGCTGTTGCGTATGATCGTGCTCAGGGTACAAGTGGCCTTTAGTCTAATTGTACGCGTGTGTTCATTAAAATCCAGCTTGCTGTCCAATATAACAACTAAGTCACGCCAAGTAGAGAGCGCTCAAAGATCGGTGATAGCAATTTTGTACGCTGTACTAAATGGATTCGTCTTTTTTGTGAAATAACAAAAACAACATTTGGAGGTGTTTAGATGAAAGCCATTGGATTGACTCCAACTAACCAGTCTGCTAAGCTGTAAGCTGGTCTTGCTGTAAGCTGACAGCATCTCTATAGCTATTGATACGGTAATACAATTTTCTGTCATCTGCATAGAACAGCAGGTTTGATTTCAGAATGACCAAAGACAAATCAGCCGTATTGACAGAAAATAGAAGAGGGCCGAACACCGAGCCTTGAGATACCCCTTGACTGGGTAGTACGAGGCAGAAAGATTGCCGTCCAGTTCAACTTAACATGTCCGTGATGAAACGTAACTTCTGGTGAAATTCTCAAAAACCACAACAATGCCTAGAATTTT
Organism: Rhysida immarginata; assembly: GCA_023313115.1. Classification (NCBI taxonomy): domain Eukaryota; kingdom Metazoa; phylum Arthropoda; class Chilopoda; order Scolopendromorpha; family Scolopendridae; genus Rhysida; species Rhysida immarginata. The sequence goes on from JAHWFO010116929.1 coordinate 166,600, forward strand.
GAGTTTGTGGATGAGGATGGCGTAGAGAAACATATGGAAAGCTTTAGAATAGTCTAGAAAGATGACATCAGTTGGCCAGAACATTCGTACTCATTAAAACAGTCACCTAAAGAAGTTATTAAGTTTGTCTGGACTGAACGCCCCGGGCAGCTGAATGGCAGGTAAATCTTGGGCACTGACGAAGTCGTACAGAAGTTGGTCGAAAATGTTGGCAATCGTAGAGAGAAGATCAATGGGCCGGTAATTGGTAATTTGTAATCAAATTTCTTGCGCCATTTTTATATACTGATATAATACGTGTATGCTACCATAGGTCCGGATAAGTTTCAGTTTTAATACAGAGGTTGAAAATGTGTTTGAAGGATGACGAAATGAAAGGGCATATTCCTTTAAAAATAAGAGTGAATATCCTGTAGAGAACGGCTGCGTTTTGTGCGAATATTCATGGTTGCTTTCGCGACATCGTTGATGGAGGCTTCAGTTAGGAGGAATTGTCCGATAACGTTAGAGATGTTTTGGAATTCGTCGTTATTATGTGGGAGGACAGACAAAGGTTGATAAATGTCGTAAGTCGATTTGAAATGGTTTGCGAAAAAATTTCACGCTTCTGTTAAGGACGTAAGGGGCCAGATGAGTGAAGCTTTTCTTTGGTTTTAGCGTCAAAGGAAAACGAAAGCAGCAAGAGAATGACTGTCTCTATTATTCTTATGCTGTTTATGAATAATATTTTCCATTCCGATGCATCTAATGAGTTCTTAGCTGTACCAGCTAGGGAACTTTTTACGCCAGGAAGAAGCAATGCCTTAATAATAATAATAATAATAATAATAATAATAATAATAATAATAATAATAATAATAATAATAATAATAATAATAATTAATAATAATAATAAACAAAGTGACTTACATAATTGATATCTCCATCCCCAACACACACAATTTGCAAAAGACATACACTGACAAAATCACTAAATATACGGATCTTGCACATGAAATAAAACGCCTTTGGGGAGTGAACAGAGTATACATTGTTCCTGTCGTTCTTTCTGCCACTGGGGTTATTCCACACTCGCTACACAAAAGCCTGTCAACACTAAATTTAAACCCACACTTATACAAAACCTTACAGAAAGCCACAATTCTAAACACCTGTCACATAGTTAGGAAATTCCTACACCCAAACATCAATACTCCTACGAGTGCATAACTTTTCCTCCCTCGCATTCGAGTCCCTTGGGCTTTGGCCCTCTTTTGGGTCCGCCTCTGAGATTGGCTTCCGGACTTGATCCGAGTTTGGCTTCCCCAAACAATGATAACAATAATAATAATAATAATAATAATAATAATAATAATAATAATAATAATAA
>JAHWFO010116929.1:167978-209010 GCA_023313115.1 Rhysida immarginata
AATAATAATAATAATAATAATAATAATAATAATAATAATAATAATAAAAACAATAACCCTCGTGTGGCCCTACGTTCGCGTCGTGCGAGGGGGGGGGGCAACATCTTAGAGAGATGGACCTGGTTAACACTACCCTTAGATTAATCTTGTGAGTCCAGATGACCCAGTAGGGCTGAAGAGCTGATTACATCGACCAAGGGTCTGCTGATAATGGCGATGGCTAACAGGACCACCCAGATATTGGTGATCATTATGATTAGTGCAAGTGTGTTATCTGATACTGGCTCGGACGTTACCCGGGTTACCAAGGTCCGCGCTCGTGGGTCAAGCAGAGGCTCACGTTCGAAAAATATGCCACAATCTCCCAGGGCCACTGGTGGCGAAAGCAGCACCAACCCCAGTTCGGTTACTGTCTCTAGTGTTTCAAGAGCTTCTTTGCCTTTGACCACTAAGGTGGGCAAGCCACGCCAACGCATGAAATGGACCAATAACAAAAACTGTTTTATCATGCGCGAGTACTACGCAGTCACTTAATTTGAAACCGACACTACAGCGTACAGACAACGTTTATATAACATTTTCAAAGAGACATATCCTCACATCACAGTTACTGAACAACGCTTTGCAGATCAGCGTCACGCAATTGTTATGAACAATTTATTACCCTTACCCACGCTACAGAAAATAAAGCAAGAAATTACACAGCAGCTACAAGAACACGAGACATCTACAAAACTGAGACTCAACACACAGAATCAAACACTAACATTGACATCACAAATGAACTTGTAGAACAAACACTCAACAATGAACCTCACCATGATATTCATCCACAACACAACATGAATACCAATCTTACTGAAACATTAAATGACACAGAAACCTTACAGTTTACACGGGAATAGATCCCACACAAAGACCAGGTATACCTAAAATAAACATAAACTGCAAAACATGGGAAATCTTATCTTACATAAACACATATATCTTACCATAGTACATTGAAAAAAATCTATCTTTAGAATAAATACACCTACTTATTTATGTTGGGGCTCCTACAGTTATATCCACACTGGGTAGGAAACCAGACCATAAGAACACACAAAAATTATACACCCAACAGAAATCTAAATGGCAAAAGCGGATTGAGTCTGAGATTGACGATATCCGCAAGCATTTAAGTAGACTTACACAGAATACTAAAAAGTACACTTCATCAAAGCAGAACAAATGCCGCAGACAATTATTTAAGAAGATTAAAACACACTTCAGATATGACACAATCAACATATTACAGATTATATGGTCACATGAACACAAAAGTTAGCTGCAAAAACACAACGCCTGAAGAGATAAAAAACTTGCACTCAGCGCAAACAGCAGAACAAGGTATTCGCAAACAATGAGAAGAAATTCTATAAGCAGTTAAACAAAGATTATACACAGACACAAAACACTGGTCTGCCAACACAAAGAGCGTTCCAACATTATTGGCAGTATCTTTGGTTTGTCTCAGTTGAACATAATAGAAAAGCTAGCTGGATCAAAGAAGAGGAGCAATTAACATCCACACTATCAAACATGCCCTATACTGACATAACAGCGTACTCACAATTCGAATGCTCTAGGTGTAGATAGGATTCAGAACTTCTGGTATAAGCCTTTCACCTGTTTGCATCTGGCTCTTGCAAAACAGATCTCTAACACTTTGCAAACACCACAGACATTGCCACATTTCCTCACAGAAGGAATAACATACATGGTACCAAATTCATATAACACTACAGATCCTACACAAGATAGACCCATCGCATGCCTGCCTACACTTTACAAAATAATAACTGCCTGTATCGCAAACATTTATACACACAGACACAAACAACATTCTACTGAGCAACAAAAAGGATGCCGTAGAAATCACATGGGTTGTAAGGAGCAACTCTTGATAGTCAGTGTGGTCCTACGGCAAACTCACAATAAACATCGACACCTCCATGCAGCCTACATTGATTTCAAAAAGGCTTTTGATAGTGTCCCACACTCATGGCTTTTATATACACTAATATTTTATAAAATAAATTTTACACTTATTACATTTTTTAGAAATTACAGTGCTGCATTGGAGAACTACACTACACCTCACCCTTAACAGTGAAACCATCACGACTGACAAAATACAGATAAACCGGTGCATCCTCCAGGGTGACTCACCGAGCTCTTTCTGGTTTTGTCTTGCACTAATGCACTTTCCAACAGACTGAATAGCACAACTTACAGCTATACAATTAAACATAATAAAAGCTGCCACTACACGCTTTCACACTTACTCTACATGGACGACATGAAAATCTACCCCTCCACACAAACACAATTGCAACAATTACTTGATATTACACAAACCTTTACAAAAGACATATAAATGCAATTTGGGTAGGACAAATGCAAAACCATTCACATTGTAAATGGAGTACTTTGGAAAGGGGGCTTCTCATTAGATGAACCATAACACATTGATCCTATGGAAGATGACGAATTTTACAAATATCTAAGTTTTAAGAAAGCCAAGCATCTGGAGCACAAACACATAAAGAATATCCTCACTAAACAATATTTTCATAAGCTAGATACAATACTTAAAACGCATTTAAGTTCCAGAAATTTAATCAAGGTCATCAATACTTAGGCCACGCCAATACACTCCTACTCCTTTAGAGTCATACAGTGGACACATAAAGATATTCAAGGGCTTGAAAGGAAACAACGTAAATGCTTACAAAGCATAGAACGCATTATCCACACACAGCTATTGAAAGACCCAGCCTGCCTCGTTCAGAGGGCGGCAGAGGTCCTATTGACATAACAGATCTACACCAGAAACAGACTCAGTCACTCAGAGAATTCTTTCGCTCCTAACAACACACATCACCATTACACAAAGCAGTCTGCATGGCTGATACTAAATACACACCTCTGAATCTGAACAGCATGCAGAACACCCAAAAAATTTTTACAACATGCACTAAACTTCAATCATGGCTCGGAAATCAACTCCACGATAGACATCCTTAATGAGCTCAACTGGCCACACGTCGACAAAAAAGCGTCGAACTTTTGGTTGAGTAAAGAGAGTCTCTTTGGGGAAACTGAAGGAACCATGATTGCCTTACAAGACCAGGTTATTAACACTAAAAGCTACAGAAAACATATTTTCAAAGATTCGACTGACGGGTCTTGCAGGAAATGCCATATCGCAGAGGAAACCATCCAACACGTCATATCCAGTTGCAAAATACTCACGCAAACAGATTATTTACTCAAACATAACCAGGTACCCAACATCATACTTCAACATCTAGCTAAGATACACAAGCTAAGGGACATTCACACTCCATACTATAAATATATCCCCGACAATGTCTTAGAGAACACCACAAATAAACTATGTTTTGACATAGCTATCATCGGTGACAAAACTATCCCTCATAACAGACTAGACATTACACTAGTACATAAGCAAAACAAAGTGACTTACATAATTGATATCTCCATCCCCAACACACACACAAATAATAAAAGACATACACTGACAAATTACTATATATACGGATCTTGCACATGAAATAAAACGCCTTTGGGAAGTTAACAGAGTACACATTGTTCCTATCGTTTTTTCTGCCACTGGGTTATTCCACACTTTCTACACAAAAGCCTGTGAACACTAAATTTAAACCCAAACTTACACAAAACCTTACAGAAAGCTACAATTCTAAACACCTGTCACATAAACTCCTGCCACGAGTGCATAACTTTCCCTCCAACTCATTTGATTCCCTTGGTCCTTAGCCCTCTTTTGGGTCCGCCTCTGGGAATGGCTTCCGGTACTTGATCCGAGTTAGGCTTCCCCAAACAATGATAATAATAATAATAATAATAATAATAATAGTAATACATTTATTGCCCATAATGATGGAATATAATAATATTCGAAAGATAAAAACCTTTAAAAATTTCTCAACAACTGATTTTTATAATATTTAAAAATTTATTTATGATGTTATGTATGATAATATTTTTAATTTAAACAGAAAATTTATTATTAAAATATTTTAACAAAATTAAAAAGTACTATGAATTTACGCACTACTCATACAAACTACAAATTACAATGAATAATTAAGGTAAAAAAACATGGCCTGCTATATGCATTTATATATTTTAATGTATAGTATTTTTAGTTAGGTTAAGGCTCTACAGAACCAATTTATCAATGACGTATATTAAAGATAGACTCCGAATCCTATTGTTTTAACTTGAAGCAAATTGGGAAACTCCATGCCCAGAACTGTCATGGCTGAAAGTGAGTGAAGATGATGGAAAACACATGGCTAAACACGAGAGTAGCTGATTAATAATAACTCATTTACACGCCGATCACGGAGTGATAAGCTTATCTTTTCGTTTACTTTGTATTTGAAATAATTTATTATATTTTATAAACAATTTTTCGATCATTGTTTTAATTTCAATTTCGTTTCGATTGTCTTTCAGTAACGTATTTTCTTTTTAGTTACGTATTTTTGATTTATTTTTTAGGCAAATGATTCCTGATCCTTTTTCTTGTCTGTTTGTACAGTTGTACGCAAAACAACTTTGAATAATGAATGGTTTTGAATTAAGTATTTCTCGGGCCCAAAATCTTCAAAAACAAAGCAGCCAGACAGCTAATTACTCCACGGCTCACTTCTGCCCAGAACTGCCATGGCTCAATTTGCTTCACTTTTTGCCGCTGTTAACAAAAGGATTCGGAGTCCATCTTTAATATACGCCATTGCAATTTATGTAACTGAAATACATTATTGTTAATGCATAGTTTACAACAATAAAAGAAAGCACTGGACATAGTTATAGGCTGTGGTTAATGAATCGTTATTTTTGTGGGGCAACCGAAAATCACAAAGGGAAATATAACTCACGTCGCGCACGTAGCTCCGTGAACTCTATTCGTCAACGTGATGTTTAGATGCGGAATTGACGTTTCTGCAACGACATTTACGTATTGTAACGTCACTGCGTTTCACGTTAATGTGTCAAAAAAAATCTCTAATTTGGTATCGAACCAATCCACGGGTAACCAATCAGAAACACAGGTCCCGAGCCGAGGCGAACAGCTAAGTCCCCCTCTCAAATACATTTATGCATTTTTACATGTACATGTTGTAACGGGTCGTTATATTTTTTTTTTCGGTTAAGATTTAGTAGCCGTTCTATGAAAATTTTTGGGCCTCCACTTCAACTTTTTCGAGATCTCTCTAGTTAGATCCCCTTTCCCACTTTAGTAGAGTATACCTTAAACGTTCCCTTCCGGCGCTGTGTCTTTCAAGTTTCCCATTTTTTACCGATGTTCCTGGCTCCTACCGCGTGTAGTCTATCCCAAAACTGGGTGATCACCGGTCGTCTCGGACGTGAGCCTTATGAATTAGATTCTTAATTAATTATTTTAACGGAGGTTACTGTGTTCCCCCTCCTTTTTTTATGTATTAAAGGGATCACTCGACGCGTTCTGTTCGCGTTGTTCTTAGGTTAATGATACCTCGTTTGGGGAGTTATTTGTTCTGTTTAATTTTGTCCTCGCGCCAAATAAGTTTTTTCTTCCAGTGGGATTCATTTATATGCTGACCGAGATCGCGATTCCTCGTATATTGCGTCATTAATGTCGCCATTTCGTGTCTTCAGAAGTTTATCCTGTGTTAATTTTTTTTTTTGCACTTGACGGATAATTGAATTTTTATTTTCTCACTGAGGCAATTAGTTTTAGCGCCTAGTTTTGGCGCTTCTTTCATTGCGTCATTTGTTGGACTCGTCTTGTTCGAAGTCCGTTGAAACATTTCTCGTCATTGATTAATGATCTTTAGATACGCCCGTCCTTTGGATTTCTCAACTTACTATTAGATTTTTGTCGTTTAACTATTTCCTTTAATTTTTGTAAAAATAAGGATTGATTTTAGAGTTTGCTTTCTTTGGCGAAAGATAAAGGATGTCTTCGCCCTCCACTATAGATATTAGTGTGTTATCTATCGTTAAAAGAAATATAACTATTTCATTCTTTTGGGTTGCTTTGGAAGCTAGAAAAGATTTTTTTTATTACTATTTTAAAATATTTTTTGTTTGCTATATTTCCTTTACAGGGACTTCTTATCAATGCTATTGTTGGTTATTCGTGCATTCCCGTTGTTCGCCTAGTCTTTCATTGTTCAAACGTCGTTTTAATCGACCGCTCGTTTTCTTAGAGCAACTAGCTATCTTCGCTTCCTAGAACTTGGATGCCGTGTCGCGTGCACGTGTTATTTAAATTTTTCTTCTGATTTTGTAATTTCTTGGTTGAAGAAATTTTTTCTTGAGGCAGATTCAGCTAGACCTTCAAGAGAGGCAACATCAGCTCCTCTAACAAAAACAAGTGTTTTTGCTTCGTTGTGTGAGTGACTTTATTTCCTGGACTTGGACTTAGGTTTATTCTCGCTGCAACTAGTCATCTTCATTGCGTGCGGGAATAACCTTGTGACTTGAGTGACCCTCCCCCCGGCAACCCCGGGGGAGGTTTCACCCCCCTCCCTGAACTTTTCTCTCATCATGGAGAACATGGTGCTCATGATTACCGACGGTCCATTAGCCGTCGGTATGTTTATGAAAGCCCTTTATGCTAAGACAGACATCCCGCCTGTGTTGCCTTTGGGCGATCCTGCTGTTTCTGTCATGCAAAGATTTTCTTCAACCGAGTGGAGGATGCTTTGCCGACAGCGAAACATTGCAGACCGTATCGTGTCTGCGGGCTTTGTTAAGGTCGGACAAACCACCATCTGCCTGGTCTACGCTGAGCCCGGATATCTGCCCATCTTTATCCGGGATGCTTTGCCGCTGATGGAGGAAGATTACCTGAAGCGCTACATGTCAGACTACGGTCAGGTCAAAAAAGTCGGGTATCCAACCCACCCGGACTCTCCTCTGCAGAGGACTGGTGACCTCGTAGTCGAGATGAACCTTCAGAGGGACATTCCTGAAAATCTTGTAATGCATGGCAACACAGTTCGTGCATCTTACAAAGGTCAAAGGCAGTGCTGCTGGTACTGCAAGAAAACGTCTCACGTCCGGAAAGACTGCCCTCTTCTAAAGCAAGTTTCACCAGTGCCAGGAGAGGGTGTTTGCAGCACCAGCAGATCTTCCATCGTCGCCTTCTAGAATGTCGTCCCAGCAACAACCCGTGATGTCATCACCGGCCAAGTCTACAGTGGCAACTAAAGCTTCGTCGCCGTCATCTACCTTGCAAAAGAGCCATTTGACCACGGCTCTTTCGACTCTTCCCGAGGTGCAGAAGGAGATGATGCCGCCACCATCTCGATCATCGTCGACTCCAACTACATCTTCGGAGCCTAGGAGGGAGAGGTCATCATCGTCTCCTACCAAGCTCCCAGAGATAACGCCTCTTCCTCAGTCATCTCTGGATGTGTCGATGGGTGAAGACGAAGCTTCTGGTGTGGACGACATAGGAGCAGATTCTGCCTTCTCAGTGGAGGAATTTCCACCTCTTCCTCCACAAGTGCTGTCAACATCTTCACAGCCTGCGCAGTCTATGCATACGTCGTCACCTTCCAGGATGGCATCTTCTGCTGGCATCTCGCTTCCATCAGCGCAGAAACAGCAGGATCTTCTTGTGAGGACGAGGAGTCCCCGCAAGAAAAAGTCCAGGCGGGATTGTGGCAAAAGGGACGAGAGACGTGCAACTTCTTCATCCGAGAGAGACAGCCGCGCGAGTCACCAGCGCAGCCCTTCTTCTTCATCAGGTCGTCTGCGATCTCCGACGAGAAGATTGATGGAGCCTCCCGTATCGTCTGGGAAGCCCAAGTCTCAACTGGATACAGGTCAGCAGGTGCGCCATTAAAAATCCTCAATGAGGGTCATCTCCCTGAAAGTGCGTTCTCTCGGTTCCTCTTTTAAGCAATCGGTGTTGTCATCGTTCATTGCCCTGTACAGGCCGGACATCTTATTACTTCAAGATGTAAAGCTTGCCACTTCACAACACTGCTACTATCTTCCGGGCCTTCGCAGTCAATATACCAACGGACAATTCTTCATCAACTCTTCGTCGCCAAATGAGAAAAGGGTTGCCTCCATCATCTTCAACCCCTCAACTCTTTGGACATTTCAACATCTGGTGTCAATTTCCGATTGCTTAATGTATATGCTCAGTGTAGATCAGCAGAGAAACCAACGTTTTTCACAGACTTAAATAACTTTTTGTGTTCATCGTTGCCTGTGGTGATTGCTGGAGATTTGAACTGCCATCCAGACGACAACAACATCTTCTCGTCTGGTCATGTGTATTGTCTGTGCCAACAAAATGTATTGTTCGACCTATGGACACACAATCCACAGAGTAATCACATTGGGGCTACTTTCCATCAAGGGCCCACTACATCAAGATTAGACCTTTTTCTCGTCGACAATGCTTTTGTTGGTATGCCGGGTAAGATGGAGGTAATTCCATGCTCATTCTCCGACCACAGTGCCATCATGTGGTCATGGAATCCTCCATTTTCAGCATCATCCGCAGGCTCTGCAGTCCATTGCAAGTGGTCCCTAAATGTTTCTCTGCTCGACGAAGAGGAATACCAGGTTGCGTTCGCTCAGTTCGTCGACAAACACCTTTGTAATGTGCCTCCTACGCTTGCCTCGTGGTTGGAACTAAAAACTAAGATCAAACTGTTCTTTCGGAAGATTGGGTTAGATGCTGCTCGTCGCCGGCATTGTCATCTTCTCATGCTACAAGAGATCCTCCGGCTCCTCCAAGTATCCACCCCAAAGGAGTAGTTCGAGATGGAGATTCGTCAGTTGAAGAGTGAGATCAACGCTCTAATGATCCGGAAGGCGGCTGGCGCAGTGCTCAGAGCCAAACTTACCTGGGCGTTTGACGTCAGGACTTTATCATCTGCCGCTTTCGCCGAGGAGAGACAATGTGCCAACAAAAAACGATGTCATCGACTAGTGGTGGAAAAAGGGGAAGTGAGTTCAGATCACGACATCTTGTCAGCCTTCCACGCCCATTTTTCATCCTTTTTCGACAACCCAATCATTCCGTCAGTCGAAACGAAGCAGTGGATCGAGGCGCTAAGACCTTTTTCTGAAGATGCTGACCTGTCTATCTCTCGTCCCTTCACCGAAGACGAAGTCAAAAAGTTCCTGTCAGCGAACGGCCGTCATCAGTCCAGCCCGTGTATGGATGGCATACCATACTCGTTCTACAATGCGACATGGAAACTTCTTAGCCCTTTTCTGGTGCAAATGTATAATTCGATTATTGAAGACCCCTCTTCCATCACATCGGACTTCACTGTGGGGAAAATTATCTTTCTCCTCAAGGTGCCGAAACCAGAGCTTGTTACCCAGTGGAGGCCAATAACCCTCCTTAACACCAACTACAAGGTCTTCACTGGTGTATTCCAACAAAGACTGAAATTTCTCGCTGAAGATTTCATCAGTCCCGGTCAATCCTGCTCAATTCTATCGCGCAGGATGTCCAATAATCTAATTAAGATTCAGTGTGTGATGGAAGAGGCGTGTGCTCGTCAGCAAACTCTTGCCGTTTTAAGCCTTGACCAGGAAAAGGCTTTCGACAAAGTAAACCACGAGTTCCTCTTTGAAGTGTTTCGTCATCTTCGTCTTCGGACTTTTGCCACAATTATTTCCGCACTGTATGTTTTGGCCGCATCATGTGTGGCGATTAATGGTTCCGTATATGCCACCTTCAATTTGTGTAAAGGTGTCAGGCAGGGGTGCCCTCTTTCCCCCCTGTTATACATCTTTTATTTGGAACCATTATTGCAATACTTAAATCGCCACCAAGATGTTCGAGGATACGATCTGCCACCTGCATCCATAAACATCAGGACTTTGGCATATGCAGATGACGTAGTACTATTTGCGTCTGACTCGTACTCCTTGGGCGGTAAGAAAACTTCGACAGGGAGTTCCATCAACCTCGTCAAGTCTAAAGGTATTGCTATTGGGAAGTGGACTGTGGACTATCTCAAAACCTTCCCATTAACATGGTGCGACCGAATTACAAGTGTTAGGTTATGTCTTTTCTCTTCAACCGACCATGGACTCCATGCACTGGCAACAAGTGGTTGAGAAGTGCATCTCTCGCCTTGATAAAAGTCTTCGTTTTCCAACATCGATGTTTGTCAAGGTGAGATTCATCAAGTTTCATGTGCTTCCAGTTTTATCATCTAAATGCCTTTCCACCTTGCCTTCGCATGATCTTCTCATGAGACTCCGTGGGGCCATTGTGAACTGTGTTTGGGGGACGACTGCTCAGCAACGTCATCCATTGAGAGCAGCATTCCTCTTTATTCCCTTAGAGAGAGGGGGGTTGGGTTTACCCGATATGAAACGATATCTCATTGCGGCCAGGCGGGCTGCCTTGATTCGGGTATTCCTTAGCCCTCCCCTCTTTATGGGCGAACTTCCTTTTCTTACATCTAAGGTTGTTCTTCAAGGTGAATAGGCTTCCATTATCCCCCTTGTTCCCAGTTATAACGTATCAACAACAACCAGACTTGTATAAAACTATCAACTCGGACTTTGAACTAATTTTTCCGATGCTACGCCGTATCGATGCTCAGCAATGGGGAGTGCTTCGGCTTGCATGGTTCTTCCAGCAGACTGACCCTGGTGAATCGACGGAAATCGTTCGATTCCTTCCCGATCGCCCGTGGGCAGCAGTCATGAAGCTTTTAAAGCCATTTGTCTTTGAAAGGACACTGTTCAACTATCAATGGCGCTGATGCATCACAGGTTTTATTTCCGTCAGCGTCTGTTTCAGTGGAAGGTGGTCAGGTCTGCTGGATGTTCCGTGTGCGGCGTAGCCGAGACCATTAATCATATTTTTTTCGAGTGCCCGTTTGCTATGTCGATCTGGGATCGTTTGAGGAAGCATTATGGGCTGGTAAATTTCTCATATCAGTCCGTGCGCTTCCTCTTAAATGATTCTACTGGCAAGGTTTTAAAACCGGACCTAGCCATTGCGATCGCCTTCATGAATAAAGAACTCTGGCTGGCCCGTTGGAGTCGATAGCAAGGCCATCCTCTATCAACTTCGATCGTATGGAGAAAAGTGGCCATTCAGCTTCGATCTTTTCTGCTCCTTGAATGGCCACGGCTAGGTTCGTTTACGTTTAAAAAACGCTACTCATCATCAAAGTGTTTATGCGAGGTCATCGGAGAAGACCAGACTTTCCTTTTCACCTTCCCGATGGCCTTTTGATACCTTGTCAGTCGTGAACGGGCCTCGATTTTGAAGCGTTTGTATAAGCCACGCAGCCCCATGTGGGCTGCCCGCCACTTATTGCATGTGCGCCTAGACGCCTAGATTCTAAGATCTCACGATTAGGCGTCCGCTGAGGCAATTTCATCAGCCTCAGCTCCAACATCAGCTCCTCAGCCCTCTCTTGAGATAGGAGATGGCTTTCCTTTGGAAAACGAACTTATTACTTTCAGTCATCGCCAATTTTAACTCATGAGCGATTAGTTCATGTTAGCTTTCTATATCGGATCTCAACCGATTATAGCTCAGGTCTATGTCATTGTTCATAGTTTACTTCCAAGCTTTTATCTTTTGAGTGTTTATGAAGGACTCAACGTTACTTCTAGTTTGGACCGCCAATCGCTTTCCCGTTGACCGATTACGCTGGTGAACAAGTTCATCTAAGATGCGCCCCATAAGCCTTCTGCAGAGTTGCGAGATCGGTTTTTCGCCCGTCATGGATCGCACACCTACGTTATGGTTTATCTTCTCGTGATTTGACTTTACGCCTATGAAGCGCCATGCAGTTTTTTTATAGCAATGATACGTTTACTACGTTTGATTTGACGGACCTTTTCCTCAATCTCTCAAAGTTTTAGTTTTACCTTATGTATTTTTTCCCTTTAAATCGTATTATCCGATTGTATTATTGAAATCGGTTCTTCCTAATAATTGGAAATGATACCTCTGTTATAATCAATTATTTTTAATTATTTTGTTTTCTTTTCCAGGACCTCATCCATGTTATCGTCGCTGTCTGTGCTTACTCGTCCCTTTCGTTATCCATATGAGCCTGTTTGTCCGTCCCGACTTTCAATGCCTTGTGTTACCTTGTGTTATTGTTTCCGCTGTCTATATTATAGTGTATATTTTGTAACTCGTCTTTAGGATCCTTGCGGAGAAAGTCCAGGGTTTGTGGTTTCCTTTTATTTTATCTTTCTTGTACCACTGTTATTCATTTATTTAATTTTTTTGTGATTATAATTTTTTCCCACTATCTCTATTTTGTAAAATCAAAAGAAGACGAAAATTATGTTTTTTTTATTTCCAGTTTTATTTTCCTTTGGCACTTGCTGTTGATGGTCTTGTTTAGTTTCAGTGTGGGTGCCTCCGCTTAACTTTTCTGGCCTCAGTCGCTCATCATGATCTTCCAAGCTTTGATACGTTCTACCCTCGCCTTTTACCGGACTTTGACTGTCGCTCCTTTACATAGGTCGTTGTCCCAACGGCTTTGACTTTACAAGAGTTGGTTCACCCCGCTTCTCTTTTGAGACCATTCTGTTTTACTTTATTCTGTTCTATCCTTGTTCGCCTGTAGTAATAAAGGAAAATATTTTTTTGGAATTCGCCTTTTCTATGTTAAGTTTTTTTTGTCTTAACTTTGGGTTGTTTTGGATGGGAGGTTAGCTATCGCAGTATTTAATTAGGGTTTATTTCGTAGTGAGGGTTTTCTCCTGGGTTTCTCTCTATCTTCACCTTACTTGAGGGATCTCTTTTGTTCTTTCAAGTAAGCGTAACCTTGTTATCTCCGCGACCACCTTGGGTTCTGGTTACTGTTTTCATTTTAGTCAAGGGAAGGTTTTTTTGGGTTTTTACGCTTTATTTTTGAAGCGTTAGCTGTGCGTGCGGGTAAACGCGGTTCGCTTTTACTAGAACGTTACAATGTATATTTATATAGTTTCCTTATTACTTGTAAAATCTTGCTCTGATGAAGGTGTAAGCCGAAACGCGTTAGCAACATAATAAACCGTTATTGCATAACCGGATCAATCATTATTTCGCATTTTGCAAAGCAGTAACGGACCCAACTCTGTCAATTTAGAGATCTCCCTTCTCTCGAAGTTTCTCACTAGTTTTCCTTGCTTTCGATATGCATACAGGTTTTATTTTTCTTATTTTTTTTCTGGTTTAAGAGTTTTTATTTCTATTTAATCATCACTATCCTCATTCTTTTTTGTTCTGGATATTTTTCCTTTCTGTTTCAGTTTTATTCTGTGGATTGTTACTTTTCTTTTTACCTTTTCAGATCTTTCTATTACATACTAGAAAATAGTCTGGTAATCATTTTAATCTATGTTTTCAGGGATGAGTCAATTATGGATTTTTATCTTGATTCTCTGGGAATTCTCTTTTGGTTTTTTGAATTTCCATACTTTCAAAAACTTTTAACATGATCTGATTATTGATGTAATGCAAAAGTTTCAAATGTTTTTATTAAAAACTAGCAGAGGACCAGGCGTTGCTCGGAATTATTACGTTTGTAGATAAACAGACCAAACTCAAAGGACTAAATTAAACCTCCAAATTGGTTAAATTATAAATCAATCACTACAATATAGAGCGAAGGCACTATCCATTCTAAGACAAATCCGAAGGACAGGAATTTACCTCTTCACTGAAAAAATCCATTCTAGATGATATACCGGGACTGGATTTACCGAAAAAATTTTTTTTAAAAGCTCACAATGGATGGACATCTCCAACGATGCTTTCCAGTCTAAATAATTTTTACTCATGTAATCTTACTTTAGATGTACACTTGAACTTTTTGCAATTTCCTTGCATCTTTCGATGTCATTGATGCAAAACTTGGCCATTCATCACTTGGAGTTGTCTAGCAATCGCCGATTCTTCTATTTACTTGTTTCCCATTTGCTCAGTACAGGGTGGGGCTTAAGGAGTGCTTCCTCTGTCGTCTTTCCACTCTTTCTCAATAGTCTGCTAACTCTCCATTATCTCCAGTTGCTGATCATTTTTAATAATTTTCAAGAAATTTTTAAGTACTAAGAATTCTCTATTCTAAGCCTGAATAACAGGAATTCTATGCATTGAATTCTATATTGCATAAATTTTACCTTGCAGTTTTGATCATGAGACATATATTGTTGATCCTTGCATAGTGTTGGTGCATCGTGTGTTGACACCATATTGATATCTATGTTTGCAAAACTTTGTCTTGCATTGAAGGTCATGAAATATTTCTCATTAATATGACCTGCCTTAACCATGAATATCGCTTCTTTATCAATAATTTTTACTTTGAAGGTCATGTATGCAAAATTTTATCTAGATCGGATAAAACAAACCCACAAACAAACCGACAAACAAACCCACAAACAAACAAACATCCTTCTTTATTTATATAGATAGAAGATAGATAGTGTCCAGTTGATAAACATTTTTATGCCGGTGCTGATTTTTCATGCCTGCCATATTTCATGTCAGGCAACCGTTTTTTCCATCTGTTCATAGTACTTCGGGATTAACCTTGATAAATCTTCGGGTACTTGTTGCGTTTAAACTCATATATTCCTGATCTCTGTAGTAATGGGTTTTATCTTGAGAGTTCGCAATAATTTTAAAAGTGAGTTGGTGATTTTATGGGTTAATAGGATATTTTGTTTATTAAAAACTGTTCTTAGGCCTTTAATTAAACGCTTAGTGTATGGGAGGCTATTATACATGTGTAATTTCTTTTTTCTTTTCTTCAGGTAGTAATAATATTGTTAATATTTTTAAATTGAAATTAACTTTAAACACTACTCAACAAAGCTTCTTGGACATTCTAGATTGGACTAATAATAAGCTAAACCAAATATGGAGGAAAAAACAAAATAGGATATTTATAATAAATATAAAAAAATATGATAATTACGTAGATACACAAATATAATTTCCTATAGAAATTTGTCACAACAAATTAGAAAAAACAATGCTAAATGTAAATACCAAAAACTGCAAGAGGTGCAATATATAAAATATTTAGGCTTAATTTTTTTAAAAAAAAGTTAAATTGGTAAAAATATAGAAGAATTAAAATTTAAATTACGTAAAACAATACATTTTTTACAATACATTAGACAATATACTCACATCAAAATTAGGAAATTGATATATAAGGCACTTTTTGAATGCACAATAATATACGGAATTACACTCTGCAAATATTCTACGGCATTTACAAAATTCAGTCAATTCAAAAAGCAATAATAAAAAACAAAATATTAATTCACAACTAAAAACATTAAACTGCAATCAACAACTTAAACAACTAAATATTTTATAAATAGGCGATATATTTGATTATAGAATCATAATACTGTGACGTAAGCATTGTTTATTGTTACAGTCCGACGGCTAGCCCAAACTAGGGTGGAGTCAAACAATAGAGCCATGCTCTTTTGGGCTCCGCCATTATTAATAAAAACCCCTATAGGCCTCTAATCCCAACTCTACCACCCTGAGTTGTATCTTACCTGTGATCGTATAGTGCTAATTCTCATAAAAACATAATAAAAGATCTGTGACCGCAATAACTTTATAAATTAAACAATTCCCTTCCCCAGTTGTGATTATCCTACCCTCTTGAACAAAAGAAATAACAACTTTAAGAGTGTCACGTGCATGTCTATACTAGAAATAAGGCGCATGGAAAACTGATCACCTTCAAAAAAATAGTTTTATTGAAAGACAAATTTGCTTTAAAAAATCATTCTAAAATTACATAAAAAACAAACAGTTTAAATACACAAATGGCAATAAATGGGTAATTTGATTATAATAATAACTAAGTGAAACAAAACAAAAGGCTCTAAACCGGGTTGTCCCCCCTTTCCTTTCTCTCTCAATTAAAATTCACTATACGTCAAACAAAAAAAAAAAACTATTTCAAATAGGCCTGATTTCTCACTGTCCATGCTTTTCAAAGTTATACCCGAGCTCAGATAAAATTCCGTCCACTTATCTTTCCGTCACCAACATCAAATTCACAGTCCCTAGTATATCCTCTCTCCTCGTCTTCCTTGCCCAAGATGACGCTTGCCATCTCCGACGTTGCCCGTGTCCGCTGCCGCTGCCGCCGTCGTGGAGCCGAACTTCGAAAAAAAATACTACTTTCCTTTCTCACTACTACATAGAGATATCTCTACACAACCTTTTTAAGAGAGAGTCGTCGATTCAATCACGCCAGGGAAGAGGGACAACGGGAGGCGAAGTTCGTAACTGATTCAATGCTATTCTGGTGTTAAGAAAAGCAGCGCCACTGAGCTTCAACGTCTGGGACATGAGTTATCTGACTGTTACGTCGCACCCCCTCCATAATGTGGCTCGGGGCTGTTCCAGGAAGAGGATGGCTGTAACAAGCTCCACCCTTTTCCCTGGCTGTTCTCTCCTCCCTGGCAGTTCTCTACTTCCCACTATAAATTAACTTTTCAAAATAGAATTAACTTTTTTAAACCTTCTTAACTTTTTAAGATAAAAATGGGTTCAAGTGTTTAAATTAATTTCTAATATTTTTTTAATACATTAAAAATAAACATAAAAATGACAAACACAGTAATAAATGCAAGCACTTTTTAATTTTCGAATTGAAAATTAAAATGGTTAACAATCATACAAATAATGAAATATGCATGTCAAGTATACGTACAGAATTAGAACATTAAATTAAGCACGATTGGAATTTCTGCACGTTTTCGCTGCACAATACCTTGCTAAAAAAATTTTATCTATGGAAAAAAATTATAAAAATAACATAAATTCACCTGCACTGACGGTAGTTGCAGGCAGGCAGTCACTTTGAAATTGAAAGTAAAATGTTCTTCATGTCCGGGTTAGAGGTTAAAACAGAAACTTTCTTTAACTCTCTCTGGGTTGAAGGTTGCAGAGCCTAACGTTTCATGTCCCAGACGTTAGGATCGCTACGTGTATTTTTGTTTCAACAAAAGAGCATCACTTCGCTTCCCGTTGTCCCTCTTCCCTGATCACGCTTTTTCCCCTTTTTTAAAATTCCCACCTCGTTTTCGTTTAAATTTTACTAGTCCCGCACTTTGAGCCTCAGCCAATCGGTAATTCCAGCACTCGCTCCCCGGCTCCACAGTTGGGCGGGAAAATCATTTTTTTAATTGTATTGCGACGAATGGTCAGAGCAGCCAGCTCCGTCGCTGTGGCAACTTCCGCTCAGCTGCTGGTAACCCCCCCCCCCTTAAGAGCTTACTTCTCATGCTAATAGAACAAAGATCTGGGAACAAGGCCTAAATCGCTGATTGTCTTACTAACTAACTCTACAAATTAAGTGTGAATAACTGAACAATAAATACTGATGATTCTATACTATAAAAAAATACATAAAGAATTGTGTGTAGTTGCATTGGAATATTTTGTTTCATAAATTTCCATTTAAAGAGTTGCACGTCGTCAGTTCTCCATCGCCTCCCCTTTCAAAGGATTACTTAAACTAGACATGTTTAGGAAAATATTTCCTAAACATGTTTCGGAAAACTAGACGAATGCTGATAACTGCGCGATTCATGGTGCCTAATTAGTCCTTAATTGGGTGGTGTGATGTTCCAAACAGGAAGACTACAGCCCTGCCATATCGCGCACCACGCTATGCACGTCATTACCTATTTTTTAAAAAAAATTAATGCTAAAACCTAACCGATCGTATAGTGGTATATTCATTTAATTATATCTTACTACAGATAACCTACCTTGCGGCCGAAAAAATTACCAAAAAAAACCCCTTAACCTACCAATCAAGAGGCCAACCCCCCATCTTAAATAGCATTAAATCCAAAGACGACCCAGCTAAAACCGTTATGCGGAATTAATTAACTGGCAGCATGGAAGATTACGTAAAATTTTAAAGAACAGCTTTATTTAGAGCTAACATAAATTAACTAAATGCAAACATCATCATCATAATGAATACATGCGATAATAATAAGTAAAAGAAAGGAATTTGGAATTTACTTAATAGACCAGTAACTAATTTAAAGAAGATACATTATTCTTTACATCTCAAGAATTTAAATAATACATAAGAAACGTAAATTGGAATCCCTACCCCTTTGATTTGACCCCGTTATGCATAACACTACTTCACTCAGTTGCGATTGAAAGTTATTTCGTTCTAGAAATACCCTGTAGTTCTGAACTATACTGTCACTTAACTGGATTTATAACAGAGTTCCGTTCAACACTTTGTTGGGGTGTCAATACACTGTTACCTCCCAAAAGGGATCCATGTTCTCCACCGCTGCCGCCATTGTCCAATCCACATTGCTCGGCTCGCCTGGCTACCAATTCGCTATGCCGCTGTACCGCCACAGCGTGCCCACGAATCCCACTGCCAACGCGGCCTCCCTCCGATTCACTTCTAGATAGTGGACAGCTGGTGGTTTCCACTTACAGCGTCGGGAGCCGCAGTTGCCATCTCCGCCGTCGCTAGGTGCTTCACGGGCTCTGTTGCCTCGTGGTCGCTGTGTTTTCTGCCCATAGCTGTCGCACACTTTCCATTTGACACCATACCTGTCCGGCCTCCACGCCGAGGCAAGCCGAGTCTCGGCTGCCCGACGTGGAGCCGAACTCTGCTATGTTGCTTCGTTATCTTGCAATCACATGGTCTCCAAGCTCTCGATCATTCAGCTGTATCACACGTGATTTCTTCTCTTTATCTCCTAAATCTTTTTTTTCACAACAGTCCCGCAGAAAGGAAAAAAAATAATAAAAACTTCGCCAATCGGTGTTTCATGCGCTCGCTCCCACACCCGCTTCTCCAAACCATATGGGTTGTAACAATTTCGGATACACTGGAGCATGTGTCACGTGACCTCCGCTTCAGCGCCAATCAGAAATGAAATGGCTGGTTTCGATCAGTCACCTTAATCGAAACTAAAACAGAAGAGACATGTGAGAGGAAAACGACCGACCAAACACAAAGTGCAAAAGATGCAGTGTAAAACCTTCAAGGAATTTCTAGATATACTTAGAAATCACGTAGATATACTTAGAATTTCTAGAATACTTAGATATACCTAGAAGTACTTAGAAATTTCTAGATATATAAATTTAATACTGTAGTGAAGTAAAGGATGTGAGACTATGAGTACATAGGTTTTACAAATATAAACTCAAAAATCATTAGTAAAATGTAGTATTGAATGATAAATTGATCGTTATTACATATTATACTGAAATGTTATGTTGATTTCATATGATAGTTTAACAAAAACTTCGACACTATCGTAAATATTCCGAATCCGTGAGAATAACACAATGAAATAATACCTATAATATTCATAGTCTTGAGTTTGGAAAGATGGAATTACAATAATTATAAATTAAAAAATAAATGCGGAGAAATGCGGAGAAAAATTTGTGATGACCGAAACGAAAAAAACGAATGAAAACGTAGTAGTTGATGGATGTTTATAAGCAATAATATTTTTTAATAAAACAATTGGAAACATTTTCACAATGTTTTGCAACAAAGTTCACTTTTGATTGAAATTAGACGTTCATAAAGTAAGTTTGAACCAATATGTACATCATAAAATAAAAAAATAGTGACTTTAATTAATAAGCATAACTAGAGGAGTATAACTAAATATACTTGGAATTATAGGCCTACATAAACTAGGAATTAGCCATATACTTATTAATAAGTTAAATTACCTATTAAATCTAATAATAATAATATTAATTATACCTCAAATCCCCACTTTAGAATTCAATAAACTGAGAAATGGTGATACGGATTAACGTCACTAGATGTCACACACAGTAAGGAGTTTCAGGCGGAGGTCACGTGACACATGCTCCAGTGTATCCGAAATTGTTACAACCATCCAGATGACTAATCGCCTACCCCCTCTTTTTCCTTCTTATCAACAAAATTTTCCTGCCAAAAGAACAAAGACAAAAGGCCAGTAACGAGGCCTAAAACACCGACTGACCAAAGTAAAACTCTTCAACAGTAAATTTTACGGAAAATATCCTTGCCAATAATATATTTTGCAAAATGAATAACAAATTTTTAATAGCTAAATAAATACGAGGAGTCAATCTTCCATGCCGCCTGTTTTAATAATCAGAAAACAACACACGTTTGAATAAATTATTCTAAACACGTAGTGATATATTACAACATGTCACATAGCTTCACCCCTCAATTATGACAATAAGGAATGATATTTTTTTTTTCAAAAATTGTCTGTCATGGTTATATTATATAATGGCTTGATGTTTACAGCTATTGGTTATGTACACCCGAGGAAAAAGAACAATATTGTCTCTCGGTCATTGTTCAGTGTTTTTTTTTGGGGGAGGGGGGTGGAACGTTTTTCTGTGATAATAGAAATGCTGAATATGTGTTATGCTAATAGCATGTGCTAATTATATTAAAGTATTTAACAAAATAACTTATTTCACTGAACAACAAACTGGTAGCAGTCCGTGGTTTTTCCTGCCATGGTTGGTAGTCCAGAAGCCAGTCGTTACGTCTACCGGTGGTTCAACTTGTTCAAGCGCGAAAACGAACGATTGAAGTGGAGATGGAAGAATGGTGGAAGCGAGCGGAATTGAAATTGGTCGAATTGGGCTACTTAGACTAAAAATTATACACTATGGAATATAATGGCAGGAACACTGTTAAAATAAAACATCTTTGCAATGTCATTGTTGATGAGGAGCCTAAGAATGTATAAAGTATCCAATCCGGTGTAGATGAACGGAAGAAATGGTCATTACTAAATGATGAAGTATATGGAATGATTATTTTGACACTATCTCCAGAAATAGGCCATTGAGAGATATTATTAATTCCTGTAATCTACTGAAAAGGCTCCACGAATGGATTGAAAAGCCTAGGAGAAAAAACTGAAAATAGACTTAGCGAAGATAGAGAAAAACGTAAAAGCGTCATTAGAACAACATTAAATACGAGCTTGTTCAATGGCTAAAGAAATGAGCGAGCTAGGAATGGCGATTGAAGAAAATGAACTGATAGGATATATAATAGGAGGTCTTCCGAAAAGTTATAGTGAAGTAAGTACTGCAATTTTATCCAATCCAGATATGTTGTATGAAATAATGTGAGAAACAATATTAAGATTTGAGAGAAAAACAAAAAAAAAAAACATCAGTCTCTATAAGACTTTCTCCAGTTAATTATTTTTTATTATTTCATTTTATTTTTCAATTTTTAATTAAAAGGAGTATTCTTTTTTAATTAATTGTATTTACTACAACTCCAACTCTTTTATAATTAGATAACATTGCAATTTACTCCAAAGAAATTCAGCAACAAGATTAGGTTCCATAAAGGGCAGTAAATGAAGTTAATGACCATGATGATGAATCAATGTGAAAACAAAAGGAGTCAGTTTGGGAAGAAAACTAAGAGAAAATTTTACAAGAAGCAAGTAAAAATTATATAAAAGCAGGACGTGATCGTGGAGATACCAACGAAATATCGAAAGAAAGAGGAAACGCAAAAGATGGGAAATGAACAGGAACTTTTGAGACAGGGAGTGAGAAGGTTTTCTAGAGAAAAGAATCCAAATCCTACGTATGCTGTAAATATAATTCAGAAGAAGAACAAATTCCTAAAAATTATAATGACGAGTTAAGATCAAAATCTTCATATTGTGATGATCCCACCCCCCCGGTAATGCCCCTCGTCTGACACTAATAGGGGGTCTATTTTTTTCAAGAAAAAGCTGGGAGAGCATTAATGTCATAGTTCCTTTCCTTCCAAAAATCAGAATCTAGGACCTCTTGACCTTTTCGATTCTGTCTCTAGCCCAAGATGCAAGAAGTTTTACCGTTAAAAGAGATACCTATGTGCTTTAGAAGTACGCGCTTGTTTCATTATTCCCGCTGTACAATCTGAGTTAATGATTGGGTAAGCACTTTGCGCCTCTCTGAGAATGTCTTCAGTTAAATTTTCTTCATATTTTCCCTAAAGGCTCTGTGCATTTATGGAGCGCACGTCGTGATTATACTGGCAAATACTCTCCTGAGTTGCTTTGGGAAACACGTAACAGATGCCTCTGCCAATGTCGTGTCCCAATGTTGATCGTTTTCAAGCAATCCGTGTTTTGACATGATTCTCTGTAGTTTTCACACTCGTGTTTCTCAGAGATTCGCACAACGTGAAGCAACATTCTCAGGTAGCAGCATTCAGCATTGCTGGGATGAACAGTTTAGACACGGCCAATGGCGTCAGTTGCGCATATTCTGGTTGACGTGGAACTTGGGCTCCCTTCTTCCTCCTGCAGTAAATTTTGCGTTGCTCGTTCCAGGTGCAGTATTTTGGTATATCGACATAGAGTAATGTCTTTGCTGGCACAACTGGAAAAATTCTGTTATTGTTGTGTTTGGAGGCATTTCCAGTCTCTCTCTTGAGCATTCTTTTCCGTAAAGTATAGTCTCTCTCCGTTCTCTATATGAACGCTTAAGTGAACAACCATTGAGTATCCTTCGTGGATTTGAAAATTTAAGAGGCGCCAAATAGAATCATTACTGCTAATATATCTCCGCAAGTGGTACTGAGTCACTTCATCCACCTCATTTTTTTTTGGCTAACCCGAAAACGGCCATGTCACTGCCTTTTAGGGACGTATTTGCAAATGAACTTAATCGATTTAACAGAGAGGCAGTACTCGACGTTTTTGTGAAGAGAGGGGAATAAGGCACAACCCACCTGTTATCAGTTTCGATATCAATCTTAACTTGTTTTTTTAGTCATAAGTTTGATAGTTTAAGTAGTATGGTGCTGGAAACTGGTTTTACTGTGAAAGTAGTGTTGTGCATTGGGAGTGTGCAACGAGTAGTGACCCGTAATGGTGTTTATTGGGTTTGTTACTTTGCTGTGAAGCCCCCATTTTCAAGTTTCCGTCTTCTGTATAAAGGGTAACTATCGTTGACTGATTGTGTCTCATCAATGAACTGTCGTGGATAGTTCTCAGAACATTTGCCATCTTTCATGCACCGTGCCTTATGGTTTAAAGGTCCGCACGGCCCATGGATCATGTTCTTTGACACTACTTCGAATAGCAGTGGATTCTGTTAAAGATCCGGCCGCTCAGCCGGAATTATGTCATCTATTTCAGTCAGTCGGATTTTTTTTAAGCCATACAAAATATGTGAATTTCTTGAAATTTGCTTTTGCCATTCGACCGTATACATCCGACAGTGAGTCTCTCCAAGTATATGGCTTTTCGTAATAACATCAGTAAATTTGATTTGTTTTTCTTTAAATAAGCTTGCCGTTAAATCATAAGGATCAATCAGTGATTGGCCTTCCAAAAGCTTAAGTGTAATCTGTGGTCAATTAGGGTTGCACGTAATAGTTACAAAAAATATCCGGACGGCCATGATTGCGAACATAGAATATAGCATCTTGAGCATATTCGTACATGTGCCTCGGACTGCCAGTGATCATAGCTGGTAATATTACCATCCTTCCTATATCAGTGACATTCTAGTCATTAGCCACAGCATCCCGTAGATGAATATAATCATCAACACTTGTTTTTTTTCTGATTTAACCTAATCTAAAGAAGCCGTTCACATTCGACTTTCGCGTACATGTCTACGAAGTATTGAGGAAACAACTGGCGAACTCGTAAGATGTGGTTTGAGGATCTCTCTCTCAGCATAATTGGAAGATACTTTTTTGCGTTATATTTCCTGTGGTTTGATCGATTTGTTTTATGTTAAAGTGATAACCATCCTCGCCATCAAAGAAAGTAAGAGGATACTGCAGAGCGTCATATGAACGATGTGTTTCTGGAATCCTCAGCAAATTTTCGTTTTGTCTCTGAACAATTGTGTTACAGCTATCGTACTTTTCCAGATCAACCATGAGTATGGTTACATCGTTAATGGTTGGGGCGTTAAAACGCCGTTCATGTTCACCAGATGGCCTCTTGTCGGCCCGTATGACCACTTTGTACTCGTCTGTGGGCATCCTTTCTAATGCTGTTTTAAACATTTTTACAAGTGGTTGTGCGAATGAAATAGTCTCTGCAATCTTAAAACGATGTTTTGCGCACGCCAGATATATTAGCACATCGTTGATCAGCCTCTAATAATTCATCGCTCATGAAATAAACTTGAAGAAATTTTAGATTTACACCTGGATGGGGAAGAAGTGATCCAGCTCTGTGGTAAATTTGACCCTGAACCTTAAAAGTGGGCATGAATCCACCTTCTAGCACTATTGATGACGCACCAAGCGATGTCAATTGGAAGCTTGAATTGTGTGCCCTTATATTTATTAGGAAATATTTGCAACCTGCTGTGTTACCTAATAAGATAATAGTGGTTCTGGAGGCTCTTTAAGTGGCGGCAGCTTCACTTTTCCATTAGAGCAGCATACTCCTGGTGGTTCCCATTTATATTTTTTGCCTAACAATAGTTACATACGATATCTAACCTTCCTCTAAGAACTGTAGAGTGATTACAGTAATCATATTAGGAATTGTAAATAAATTCCGCTATTTTTAATTCATAATGTCGCTTCCCCACCTTTAACTCTTCCATTCTACGTCTCCATTGTACACGTGGCTCTCTTTTCTCATTAGTTTCCCTTGCCCTTGACGTTACTGCTCGCATGCGTTTGATGCCATTGTTGATGCCTATTGTTGCACAAACGTTGCTTTGCATTGTTGGTCGTGAGGTATTTCTAATTAATATGCTCTGCTATAATAATAGATATCGATTTTTTCTATCGATAATTATTATTTTTGCGAAATCTGAGGTAGGAAGTGAACTCCTTCATGGTTTAAAGGTCAAGTATGCAAAATATCATCAGGATCGGAATAAAATTTTAGATTTGTACAAAAAAAAAACCCCACAAACCCCACAATCCCACAAACATTCTTCTTTATATATACAGATAGATAGATAGAAAATCTAGGTACCTGGCATTGCCCAGAATAAATACACCTGCAGATAAAAAAGGACACTCTTAAAATTTAAATTATAACTCCCAATTGGTTAAATAAAAACTCAATCAAAACAACACGGAGCAAAGGGTATATCTATACTACGAAAAATACTAAAAACAGGAATTCTAGGTGCTATACCTAGACTTTATTTACCTCTTGTATTGATTGCCTTAGATTAAAATGATACCTATATCCTCCACTAAGGAAGATCAACAAATTTTTTAGACTCAAGTTTTTCTTGCACTTGACGTAGAATCTGTTATACCATTTTGCTCTTTTAGAAACTTCTGTTGTCCAGATGTTTTCAATGCCCGTGTAGCTTTTACTGTTTTAGCTGCAGAATTTCTTTGGCATATACTCGTTCTTTCTGTTTCCTTCTAAGGCACATTAATTTTTGCCAGTTCTGTGGATGTTCGATAGGGAGCTAAAGGGAGACACATCTGACTCATTTGCCTCCTAAATACACGCTGCCTTACTTACTTCCTGTCACGGCATTATCATTTTATGCTTATTAATAATAATACTAGGAAACGAACACTCTTTATCAGTATCTATGTTTCCAAAATATACATATTCCCACAGAATATACTCAAAATGTATTTTTACGAAATATTTGGATCTGCTGTGCTACCAAATAAACCAGGTGATAACCGCTGTATGGCTCGGCTTTTTTTCCTTTCTTTTTTTAATGTTATTAATGGCTCACAATCGCTTTCAAGGATGCTGTTGCTAGTCTAAATAATTTCTACTCACCTAATCTGAGTTTAGATGTGCACTTGATGTTTTGCAATTCCACTCTTCTCTCGATGTCTTGAAGTAAAATTTGGCCATTCATCATTTTGTGTAATATGGCAGTCGCCAATTTTTTGTATACTTATTTGCCATTTGCTTCCCATATCGTCTGTCCACTCTTTCTCAATAGTCAGTTAATTCTCCATTATCTCCAGTTACTGACCATTTTTAATAAACAAGTCTTATGAGTGAAGATCAAGGAATGTTATGCTACATGTGTGCACTAAATTGTTACGAAACGAGAAACTCTGTTTTATTATGCAAACTTTAAGAGCGCAGTGTGAGGAACCTTATGTTTTCCTTAGCACACTATATGGTTAACTAATTGGGAACTGTGTGCTAATATATGAACTAAATGAATGAGGATGGAGGAACTTTAAGCTACATGTGTGCACTATATTGATACGAAACGAGGAACTCTGTTTTACTATGCAAACTTCATTAAAGCAATGAGAGGAACTATATGTTTCTTATGTTGCAAAAAATGGCACTACAATGGGGAACTGTGTGTTAATAAACAAGTCTTATGAGTGAAGATCAAGGAATGTTATGCTACATGTGTGCACTAAATTGTTACGAAACGAGAAACTCTGTTTTATTATGCAAACTTTAAGAGCACAGTGTGAGGAACCTTATGTTTACTTTAGCGCAGTATACAATTACCTAATGTGGAACTGTGTGCTAATATATAAACTATATGAGTGAGGATAGAGGAACTTTAAGTTACATGTGTGCACTAAATGGTTACGAAACGAGGAACTCTGTTTTACTATGCAAACTTCATGAAAGCAGTGAGAGGAACCTTATG
This sequence comes from Rhysida immarginata, assembly GCA_023313115.1. Taxonomy (NCBI): domain Eukaryota; kingdom Metazoa; phylum Arthropoda; class Chilopoda; order Scolopendromorpha; family Scolopendridae; genus Rhysida; species Rhysida immarginata. The sequence continues at coordinate 194,674 of JAHWFO010116929.1, forward strand.
TTTCTTATGTTGCAGTAAATGGCACTTCAATGGGGAACTGTGCGTTAATACACAAATCCTATTAGTAAAGACCGAGGAATGTTATGCTACATGTATGCACTATTCTCAAAAAATTGTTAATATTGAGAACTCACTTTTCTATGAAAAGCCTGAATAACAAGTATTCAGTGCATTATTACAAATTGAAATTTATCTATATTACACAAACTTTTTCTTGAAATTTGAAATATATATTGCTGATAATTGCATACTGTTGTTCCATTGCGTGTTGTCATATATACATACGAGCAGAGTTACCCGGAGTTGCACGGGATAATTACACACACAGGTAAAGAGAACAATCTAAAAAAATTAAATTGTAACTCACATTGGTTTAAATAATAACTCAATACAAAACCGAGGAAAGAGACTATCTATTCTACAAAAAATACTAAAAACATTAAGTCTAGCTGATATAATGGAGCATCTAAACTGTTTTTGACTTGCCTCATTACTGCAGAGCATCACCAGATGCTTTAGGCTCAAGTTTTTCTTGCACTTGACGTAGAAGCTATTATATTCTGATGATTTATTCGAAACTGCTGTTGTTCAGTTTCCAAACGCCCGTACAGATTTTGCTGTTTTAGTTGAATATTTGTCTGACCAATGCTCGTTCTTTTTATTTCTTTTTCAGACACATAAAGTTTTGCCTGTCACCTGGATGTTTGATAGACAGCTCAAAGACGATACGCGTGACTCCTATTCATAATTATTAGATGTTGCCTTATTAATGTTATGTCACTGCATCATCACTTTATGCTCATTATCAAAAGTTCTTGGAAACGAACCTGCGGTCTTCACGTTATCAGCATTTCAGTTTCGAAAATACACAATTTCCCACAGTTTATTGTCAAAATATATTTTTAAGAAAATGTTTGGATCTGCTGTGCTAACAAATAAGCTCGTTGATAACCCTTGTGGGCTCTGAATTTTTTTAGGTAATTTTGAAATATCTTAAAAATTAACCTATGAAAACGCTTAAAATTAATACAGTAGAAAATTTTTTTAAAGGCTCACAATAGATGGATTTCTCCAAGGATGCCACTGCTAGTCTAAATAATATCTTACTCTCGTAATCTTACTTTAGCTGTACACTTGGAATTAGTGCAATCGTCTTTTATCAGTCGATGTCTTGAATCAAAACTAGGCCATTCATCTCTATTTGTAGTCTAGAAATCGCTGATTCTTCTATTGACCTGCTCACCATTTGCTCAATATAGCACGGAGCTAAACGAGTGCTTCCACTGTCGTCTTTGCACTCTTTCTCAATAGTCTCTAACTATCCATTATATCCAGTTAAGAATCATTTTTGAAGATTTTGAAAAAATTCGTAAGTACTAAGAACTCTCTTTTCTAAGAAAAGCCTGACTAACAGGAATTCTATGCAATGTAAAAAATTTTGCCTTTCACTGGTGGTCATGAGATATATATTGTTGATCCCTACTTAGTGTTGGTGCATTGCGTGTTGACACCATTGTTTATACCTATTGTTGCACTAACTTTTCATTGCATTGTTTGTCGTGAGATATATAATGTTGGTCCATGCAGAGTGTTAGTGAATTTCGTGTTTAAATTAAGTGAAGTTTGCCTTGCATTGTTGTTCATGTTATATTTCTCATTAATATACTCTGCCATAACCTTGAATATCGATTTTTTTATCGATAATTATTTTTTTTACAAAATCTGATATAGACAGTGGCCTTCCTCATGCTTTAAAGATCACGAATGCAAAATTTCTTCAAGATCGATATAAAACTCTAGATTTGTATAGGAAGCAAACAAACGCACAAACAAACAAACCCATCCACAAACCAAGAAACATTCTTCCTTATATATGTAGAAAAGGATATTCAAAATGTATTTTTAGGATATGATTGGATTTGTTATGCTACCAAATAAGTTAAGTGATAATCCCAGCGCGGCTCGGACATTTTTTTGGAATAAATTCTGTAATATCTTTAAAATAAACACAAGAATACGCTTAGAAATAATAAAGTAGAAAGTCCTAATGAAAATTCGAAAAAAAAATTATTTAAGAATCATAATGGATGGTTCCATTAAGGATGCCAATGCTACTCTAAAAAAGATTTTATTCACGTAATCTTACTTTGGATGTAAACAACATGTTGTTGTAATTTCCACTCTTTTCTGTATGTCCTGAATCAAAACTTGGCCATTCATCTCTGTGTATTCTAGTGGTCGCCGAATCTTCTGTTGACATGTTTACCATTCCTATACTCAATACAGCACGGAGCTAAAGGAACGCTTTCTCAATTTTGCTTTTCATTGTTGGTCATAAGATTTATCCACTCAGAGACAGCATGCACCAACACTATGCAAGGATCAACAATATATGTCTCATGACCAATAATGCAAGGCAAAGTTTGTGCAATATAGAATTCAATGCATAGAATTCCTGTTATTCAGGCTTTTCTTAGAAAAAAGAATTCTTAGTACGTTTTAAACGTTTATCCTGGTCGAAATACAAGTTTACATACCCCCATTTTTGAAACATTCAATAGAAAATTTCATTTTAATATTATGACACAAATAAGCCTTCACAGGTACTTAATTGTTACTAATCAAAAAATGCGAAATGACATATCAGTATTGTTATAAATCTAAACAATCAAGAAAATCCTGCAATCTATATGCCAGCAATTTCCGTATGCAAATTTAAACTGAATAATTCTGACACCCTAAGGCAGAAAAATCATCAGTTTCTCACTTATGCCTTAGTCAGTGGTAGAAATTGCTTTCACACATTAGAAATGGTTCATCCAGTCGAAATTAGGAACCTGGCAAAGAATATATTCCAGGATAGTGAATCGTATGGGAAAATTGCTAAAGACTTAAAACTGAAGAAGTTAATAATGCAATTTATGATACATCATGATTATGCAGTAAAGAAGTTATATAACCCACCCAACAAATTGTTTCACAGACATAAAATAATGAATTTAAATCGTGTTTATGCTCAATTTCGTGAGGAAGCCATCTAATTAATGCTGCTGTTTTAAAAGAGAGATGAAATTTGCCAGGTTCAAAATGTACAATTCAAAGACAAATGAAACTCCTAAAATATAATTACAAGAAGCAGGCAAAACGCCCACCAAATGGTAAGAAAATCAGAGCTAAAGGAGATGAACAATGCCAAGAAAGGCTTGAATCAGGACATGACTGGAAACGGACAATTTCTCGCATGAAAAGCGGTTCAGATTGGATGGACCAGACAATGAAATGTCATGGCAACATGAACGCGATGCACATGGACTTAAAGATCGAAAAAAACGACAGCTTGATGGTAGTACGATTATATACAATTGTGCACTTGCTTTCACATGTGATTTTCTTCTCTGAGAAGTGAAAGGCAATAAAAATCGTCATGATTACATTAAGCAGATGATGGAGAAAGTAATCTCCTGGATGAATGCTCTGAGAAATTCACATTTCATAAAAGAAAAATTAAATTATCAACAGGAAGGTGTGAGAATTCACACAGCCCATGATACATTGAGCTACTTTCAGACTGCCAATGACCAAGTTCTTGACTGGTTACCTTACTGCATGGATTTAAACATTGTTGGAGCATTTGAAAAATTTGATAATCTTCGAACTCCCATTGTGAACGCAGCTGATAAAACAACATTCAACTGATCGACAAAAATAAAAAAATTTATTCACAGTTATGAATAAACGGTGCCTGGAAATCACTATTGCAAAAATTAAGCGCTAAATTAATTAATAATGGCAAGGTATGGATTTTGCTGTCACAAGTATTGCACTGTGTTGTTCTCATAACTTGTAAACAAAAGAGAAAATGTTAAAAAATTTTAGTATTAATATTATACTTTAGAAATAAAATTTTTTCTGAAATTTTCAAATTATAATCATATCTGGTTTTTTATCTAATTGCTGTATAGAAATTGCTGTCTGGAGGTGCATTATTGATCCAAACATGTGTTAGTGCATTGCGTATTTATACAATTGCACAAACTTTTACTTGCATTGTTAGTCATAAGATATATATTGTTGGTCCCTGTAGAGTGTTAGAAATTGAACATTAATACCATTGTTGATAAGTATTGTTGCACAAACTTTGCCCTGCTTTGTTGGTCATGGAATATTTCTTATTATTTTGCCCTGCCATAGATTTTTATCAATAAGTATTGTTTTTAAATTGTTTGGCCATTCTTCTCTTTTTGTAGTCTAGCGATCGCCAATTCTTCTATTGACTTGCTTACCATTTGCTCAATATACGACGGAACTAAAGGATTGCTTCTTCTTTCATCTTTACAGTCTTCCTCAATAGTCTGCTAATTTTCCATTATCTCCAGTTACTAATCATTTTTTTAGAGATTTTCAAAGAATTGTTAAGTACCAAGAACACTCTTTTCTAACCAAAGCATGAATAACTTGAATTCTATGCATTGTTATAAATTGAAATTTATCTATATTGCACAAACATTGCCTTTCATTGTTGGTCATGTGATATAAATTGTTGACTCCTACTTTGTGTTGTTGCATTGCGTATTTATACCATTGCACAAACTTTTACTTGCATTGTTGGTCATGGAATATTTCTCATTATTATGCCCTGCCATAACCATGAATATACATTTTTATCAATAATTATTGTTTTTTCGAAATTTGAGGTAGACAATGATCTTCCTAATGCTTTACAGGTCAAGTCTGCAAAATTACATCAAGATCAGAATAAAGCTGTAGATTTGTATAAGAATCAAACAAACCCACAAACATTTTTCTCCTTTTTATATATATATATATTTGTTTGTTTGTTAGTGGGTTTGTTTGTGGGTTTGTGAGTTTGTAGGATTGTTTGTTTGTTTGTCTGTTTGTTTCTCACATAAATAATAGATATTCATGATTATGTAAGGGCATATTGATTAGAAATATCTCCTGACCAACAAAGATTATACAACAATAGGTATCAACTATGGTATCAACACGCACATCACTCGATGCTCGGACCAGCAACATATATCTCATGGCCAACAATGCAAGGCAATGTTTGTACATTAATAGGCCCGTCGTGTTAGCATCAACATCGGTCTGAATGCGCAATTCACCAATAACAATGAGCACAAAATTATTCAAAGAATTATAACAGTGAACATAAAATGATGATGCAATGACAGAACATTCGTTTCCAAGAATTATTAAAAATGAACAGGAAATGGATATGATGAACGATATACAGGGTGTTTTTGAAAATTGAGTACATATTTTTTGGGAGATGATAGAAGAGGTCCTTAGAAGTATTTTTTGTCATATGAACATGGTGTCCCCACAGCTCCGTTTACGTGCAATACTGCATTGAACAATCAAATGATACCGGGACGCAGTATGCTTTGATAGGCCTAAGTTATTTCATTTTAAACAATTAACACAGGCAATCTACTGTATTATCTTTTAAAGTAATTGTTTGCAAAGAAATTTCCAGGTATACCTGCTTGTTTGTAGAAAGTCTTAGGACAAACTTCGTCAAGGAGATTCAATGGTATTCAACCCCTTTATAAAATACGATTAGTCCATGAACTAATCGCATTCTGGGTAAGCAGTAAGTAAAGATTTGTTATACAGTAGATTGCTTGTGTTATTTGTTAAAAAAATAATCTGCACCGACCAACGCAAAAAGCGTCCTGGTGTCATTTGATTGTTCAATGCAGTATTGTAAGTAAACGGAGCTGCGGAGATGCCATGTTCATTTGACAAAAGATACTTATAAGGAACTCTTCTATTATCTCCCAAAAAATCTGTACTCAATTCAAAAACACCTTGTAGATAGGGCGATCTCACTCGATGAGGCAAATGAGGTACAAGTGCGTTCCTTTAGCTCCCTAACAAGCATAATTCTCCCGGGCAACGCCAGGTCCTTTATATATATATATATAAAGAAGGATGTTTGTAGGTCCGTTTCTTTGTGTGGTTTGTTTGTTTCTTATGCAAATCTACAGTTTTATTCCGATTTTGATGAAATGTTGCATATGTGCCCTTCAAACAATGAGGAAGTTCACAGTCCACCTCAGATTTCGGAAAAATAATAGTTATCGATAGAAAATTGATGTTCATGGTTATGGAAAAGCATAATAATTAGAAATATCTCATGACCAACAATGCTAAGCAAATTTTGTACAAGAGTACGCATTAACAATGTTGTCAACACTAAATTCACACTTTGCTCGGACCAGCAGCAGATATCTCATAACAAACAAAGCAAGGCAAAGTTTGTGGAACAATAAATAGGCTCGTCGTGATCGCACCAAAATGGTATCAACGCGCAAGTCACCAATAACAATGAGCAGAAAATGATGATACACTTTTAAAGCAATGCTTTCCAAGAATTAGAAAAATGAACATAAAATGAAGATGCCATATGAATATATTTCTGTTCGTAACAATGCATAAAATTCCTGTTATTAAGGTTTTTCTTAACAAAGTGAGCTTTAATTATTAACATATTCTTGAAAATCTTAAAAATTAGGCAGTGACTGGAGATAATGAAGAGTTAGCAGACTATTGAGAAGGAGTGGAAAGACGACAGAGGAAGCACTCCTTTAGCTTCGTGTTGTATTGAGCAAATCGGACGCAAGTAAATAAAAGAATGGGCGACCTTTAGACTACGCAAATAAAAAAAAATGGCCAAGTTTTTCTTCCACACATCGAGAGAAGAGTAGAAATTGCAACAACATCAAGTTTACTTCTAAAGTAAGATTACATGAGTAAGAAATTATTGCAGAGTTCCATCCTTCAAATTTTTTTTCTAATTTTCATTACAATTTCTACTGTTTTAATTCTAAGCATGTTCATGTTTTTATTTTTAAGACATTCCAAAATTTAATATAATTCTTTGAAATTGTTCTGTTTATTTACAAGTGTAATTTTCCCAGGCAACGTCGGGTACATTTGCTAGTCTTTCTATAAAAATAAAGAAAGATGCTTTTTGTTTGTGGGTTTGGTTGTTTGTTTGTTTTATATACAAATCTACAGTTTTATACTAATCTTGATAAAATTTCGCATACATGAACCTCAATGCATGAGGAGGGCCACTATCTTCCTCAGATTTAAAAAAGTAGTAATTATCAATAAAAAAATCGATATTCATGGTTATGAAGGGCATATGAATGAGAAATATTTCATGACCAACAAAGCAAGACAAAGTTTTTGCAACAATAAGTATCAACAATGGCATAAACACGCAACCCACAAACACTCTGCACTGACCAACAGTATATATATATATATATATATATCTCATAACCAACAATGCAAATAAAAATCTATGCAACAATACATATCAACAATGGCATAAATACGCAATGCACCAACACTATGCAAGGAACAACAGAATATGTCTCATGACCAAAAATGCAAGGCAAAGTTTGTGGAATATAGAATTCAATGCATAGAATTCCTGTTATTCAGGCTTTTCTTAAAATAGAGAATTCTTAGTACTGAACAATTTCTTGAAAATCCTTAAAACTGGTTAGTAACTGGAGATAATGTGTTGGCAGACTATTGAGAAAGAGTGCAAGACGCTTAAGGAAGCACTCCCTTAGCACTGTGCTGTACTGGGTAAATGGTAAGCAAGCAAATAGAAGAATCAGCGACTGCTAGACCACACAAAGGATGAGCGGCCAATTTTTGCTTCAAGATATCGAAAAAAGAAAGGAAATTGCAACAACATCAAGAGTACATCTAAAGTAAGATTACGAGAGTAAGAAATTATTTGGACTAAAAGGCATCTTTGGAGAGGTCCACCCATTGTGAGCCTTTAAAATATTTTTTTTCGGTAAATCATGTTCCGGTATATCACCTAGAATGGATTATTTCAGTGAATAGGTAAATACCTGTCTTTTAGATTTTTCTTAGAAAGGATAGTCCCTTCGCTGTTTGCTTTAGTGATTGAGTTATTATTTAATCAATTTGGTTGGTTTAATTTAGCTTAATGAGGTTGTTCTGTTTACCTCAAGCGTAATTCCAGGGCAACGCTGGATCCTCTGCTAGTTCTTAATAAAATATAATAAAAAACTTTTTTAATGGCTCACAATGGGTGTTTTTTTTTCTTTCTTTTTTTTTGTTATTAATGGCTCACAATGGCTTTCAAGAATGCCACTGCCACTCTAAATAATTTCTTACTCACGTAATCTTTCTTTAGATTATTACTTGATGTCGTTGCAATTCCCTTTCTTCACTCGATGTCTTGAAGCAAAACTTGGCCGTTCTTCCCGTTTTGTAGTATAGCGATCGCCAATTATTCTAATGATTTGCTTACCATTTGCTCAATATACGACGGAACTAAAAGATTGCTTCCTCTTTCATCTTTACAATCTTCCTCAATAGTCTGCTAATTTTCCATTATCTCCAGTTACTAATCATCTCCAGATACTTATTGTTGCACAATCTTTGCCTTGCATTGTTGGTCATGAGGTATTTCTCATTATTATGCCCTGCCAAAACAATAAATTTCGATTTTTTATTGAGCTAAAGGAGTGCTTCCTCTGTCATCTTTTCACTCTATCTCAATAGTCTGCTAACTCTCCATTATCTCCAGTTACTGATCTTTTTTAAATATTTTCAAGAGATTGTTAAGTACTAAAAACTCTCTAAGAAAAGCCTGATCATTGCAAAAACTTTGCCTTCCATTGTTGGGCTTGAGATATTTCTCAATAATATGCCCTGTCATAAATATGAATATCGATATTTTATCGATTATTATTATTATTCCAAAAACTGAGGTAGTGACCTTCCTCATGCTTTGATATTTAAGTTTTCATAATTTCTTCAAGATCGGAATCAAACTGAAGACTTAAATAAGAAACAATCAAACAAATTAATTAACAAACAAAGAAACAAACAAACCCATAAACAAACATCCATCATCATATATTTAGAAAGATAAAAGATAGAAAAGAAGATTTTATCTCAATCAGGTTATATTCAGATTGTGAAAGAAGCAACAAGAACATGGAGACAACATTACTAAAACACTCAGTGATCGTGTTGTCGTTAGGAACTTCAATTGGGTAATTAAAATCAATTTAACAGATACAAAATTAGCAAATCATATTTTAATCAAATGGAATCTGATTTTTCCAAAAATCTTCAAATAACATAAAAATAAGAGTATAAGTCAAAAGATGGTTAAAAATAATATTGTTACAAAACTGCCCCCCCCCCTTTCCTTTGATACTAAGGAAATGACTAGAGTCGAGAGGTGTAAGATTGTAGAGTTCGAAACTGATATAAATCTAAGCGGTCTAAATGGTTGAACACTAGGACTGCATAAGCTATATTTTAACTTTTTATTACAACCAACTTTAAAAAACAACAATTTTGAATAAGTTAACAAGGCAGTCAAACTCTAAGGTTTCATTTACAATTACTCAAACATAAAAAAAAACAATTGCAAACTTATTTCTAATCCCATAAATATTGACAGAGCACTGCACTAACCCAATTACTCTCATGGCAGCAACCAGGGTGAGCCATTAACACGATTTCTTTTAGGCTTATTAAGGCACACTGCACAAAGAACCTAACTCTAACAGTCAACATTACCATGTGGAGAACGTCATGTGGTTCCTTTATACCCAATATCTTTTATAAGATCGTTTATTGGGGGGGGGGACAACAGAAACCCCGATGCACACGTTCTTTGTACAGCTAGCTACACTACAACAAGCCTCCCACCATAACACCCGCTTGTTCGAGCCACGCATCTGCTGAATAAAGGCCAATGGTTTGAGGTCTGTTAAAACGGTGGTATAATATCCCAAAATGATGTGACGTTATTAGGCTGCTGCCTTTACAATCGCTAGTGCTTCCTTCTCTATTCTCGAATAATTAATCTGGGCACCCTGTAATTTAGAGCTATAAAAGGATATGGGTTGCATATTCCCTCCTACCTTCTGTTATAGAACTCCCCCAATAGCGTAGGCCGGAGCATCGGTAGCCAAAATAAATGGCTTTTTGTAATCGGGTGCTGTCAAAACAGGCTCCTTACATAACCATTCTTTAACTTCTCTAAATGCCCGCCTACACTCCTGATTCCACTCGAACCGGGCCCCATTTCAAAAATAAACCTAATCCACGTTTATCCTGCCAACCTAACTTCAACACCCCTTAATTACAGTTATTTCTCTCAGCAGCATCCAATTGACTATGCATCATATTTGCTAGCTTAACTGCTAGTGGTGGCAAATCTGGTTGCTTGTTATTCCTGACATTAGTTCCTGATGTGTGTCTTGCAGCATCTAGTTTCACACTACGCAGTCCTTTCTTCTCACTCTCACCTAAGTTATTGCCGGTTCTCCTCTCCCTCTTATTCTTTACCTTATTATCCCGCGTTATTTTTTTCCACTTTTCCTTTGCACTCACTAAGTCAATACCCAAAAGAGTCTCGAGGCTCTTCATATCCCATATTGTGTAACCCTACACACAACTGATTCGTGATTGACACGTCTTCAGTTATGTGCCAAAGTCTCTTACTTCGTGGAGCCACTCTCCAGGGTACGCCTCCTCAAACCTTACCTGCACTCCAGTCGACTGATATTCTGTTGTCTCACATTGTGTTGCCAAGGATAACAACAACACATCACTTTGTTTATAACCAGACATAGAATTATTCAAAACCTGGGACTTCGTTCCCACAGATATCTTCCCTAAATCCTCTTTCTCAACTTTCGTTCCTGACAACTGCAATTTATTCTTATGATTCTTCCCCTTATTTCTACCTGAACCAATAAACTTGCTCCACGCCTGAGCCTCCCGGACCCAATGAGTGTCACCAAATTTGAGGCCCACTATTTGTATCCACCCACCATTATCATGGCCTTTCACCATAAACGGGCCAATCCAACGAGTGGAGCCATGGCCACCATTGTGTTGAGAATTTCCTGGAAACTTAACCATCACCAACTGCTGCTCAAGGGCAGAAGTATTGCAACAAGCAATGCCCATTTTACCTCGTTTCCGAGGAGGTTTTGGCTTGCTTGGGCTTGGCAAACTTTCCATCAAGTAACTTAGTTTCTATGCCTCATTGGACAGCACATGTGGTCCAACATCTGCACTATTAACCGCCATTGTTGCAGCACACTAGAAAGTGATGCCATTCAATACATCCATCCTAAGAATGCCATCATATGGGCGATCTGCAAAAGAATACAACATAAATGTATGTGAACCCATATGACGGCCCTGAATGCTCACTTCCAATGTAGCAGTCTGCTCTATTACCATGCAGCTGCCATTAACCCCTCGAATTGTCATGTTAATTGGCTGCCAGGGCACATCAGCAATCTGACGGCACACTTCTGCATCCAGCAGCGACACCTAGGAGCCTGTATCAATGAGCATTGTCACCGCCTGCCCTTGCAGCTCTACATTGGTGACGCATAACCCACCTTCCACGAAGTACATCACCAAGGGTTCACCGACGGTGGTGCTCAAATTAGAATTACGAGACTTAGTGTCATGCTGGGGACAAAATCGTGCATTATGCCCGACTTCCCTGCTGTGGAAGCATCCTGAGGCAACATTTACCTTAAGGACATTTGTTCCTTGGGACCTGTCAAGGTCTGCTCGCAATTGAGCAACAGTTTGAGTTAAACATAGCATGGCCTCTTCCAGCCGTTTAAGCATCGAGCTGCACTCGCAGGCTTTAGTCTGTGTTTTTTCTGACTCCATCCGATTATTATTCTTCCCTCTATTATTTACCTGAGTAGAAGTGGAAGGCCCTCCTGCACCCCCTTTTTGTGCTTCATTAACATTCGAGAAACATTCTGATTGGAGGTCCATCTCCACCGCTTTTTTGAACGTGCGAGGGTGCGTTGCCGACAGGATACGTTGGTGTGCAGGGAGGCAACCATTGGTGAATCAGTCCACTATCATGGCGTCGCGTCCGGCCGCCCATTCGGGGTGCACCGCGACACAACGGGCCATTGCTATCTCCAGCCTGTCTACATAGGCTGCAACAGTCTCCGAAGGGAATTGAACTGTATCATATAGGTCCTTGCACACATCTCTGATGGGTTTTGTGTGGCCAAACACCTGCCCCAGGCGAGTCTTCAGCTGTTAATAATCCTTCAACTCAAAAAGGCCATGATCTGAGGCTCGTCTGGAGACAGTCTTTTTCCACTTCGATCGCAGCACTCTTAGTTTGACTTTAGGGGTCCAGTGGCCGATCTCTGCCATGTCCTCCACACTCTCTAGGAAGGCAGTTATACTTATGCCACCCTCCTCACCAGAGAACGTAGGGACTGCACCAGCAAATCCAGCCAACTCTGGCACGGCTGCTGCACCTTGAACACCTAGAACACCCTGATCACCTTGTTCACCTTTAACACCCTCGTTTCCAGGCATATTAGTCAACTAATCCCTGTATCTCAACAAAAACAACAAACACTCTCCACAACATACACTCGTGTAACTACTTCTTTCTTCCACTATTGATCGCAGAAAAACTGAAAGCAAAAAAAAAAAAAATTCGATACCTTGGCCACCACAGTAAAAAATCAATAGACACCCTCGAAAATCTGGAATTTCCGGGCTATCAGTCCCTGTTCGGGCGCCATTGTTACATTACTGCACCTCCCCGCCTTGCTTTGATACTAAGGAAATGACTGGAGTCGAGAGATGCTGTATTGTAGAGTTCGGAACTGATATAAATCTAAGGGGTCTAAATGATTGAACACTGGGACTGCATAAGCTATAATTCAACTTTTTATTAAACCAACTTAAAAAAAAACAATTTTGCTTATTTTAACAAGGCAGTCAAACTGTAAGGTTTCTTTCACAATTACTCAAACATGAAAAAAACAATAATAAACTTATTTCTAATCCCATAAATATTGACAGAGCACAAGCACCTATTCTAGCACTTATGAGCTCTGCATTAACCCAATTTTTCTTATGGCAGCAACCAGGGTGAGGCATTAACACGATTTATTTTAGGCTTATTAAGGCACACTGCACAAAGAACCTAACTCTAATAGTCAACGTTACGATATGGAGAAAGTCATGTAGTTCCTTTATACCCAATATCTCTTATAAGATCGCTTATTGGGGGGGGGGACCACGGAAACCCCGATGTCCACGTTCTTTGTACAGCTAGCTGCACTACAACAAGCCTCCCCGCGTCAATGCGCTATCACCGCTTTAAACAACATCTAGCGCGTCGCACAATTAGCGAACCCGATACAAAACGGTGCTTATCTCCATAGTACAAAAACTGCACATAAGCAAGGTGCAAGTATGCAAATAATAAACAGTGATGACAACATAGGAACAACAGGGTTCAACAGACCACTTAGAGACCCATAATGCTAAACTATTCACTTTTATTACAGACAGTATAGAAGGCAAACTACATTTCAGACATTGCTTCCAATGGTTCTGTTTACTTTATGCGGCGGAACTCTTGATCAGGTTTTTTTAGATACAGTCCATAACTGTTCTTACTGCATATGCACGAGACAGGGTTCTTTGCAATATGAAGCGTAGACACCCTCACGTGGAAACGCCAGTTCAAAACGCTCACCAAACAGAGAAGGGCAGGAACTAATTGTACACTCACCAAACGTCTCAATGGGCAGGAACTAATTGTCACTAGGACGAGAATACCTGTTGATGGGCAGTGAGAAGGAGCTTTGAGTACCAACTCCGCAAGTAGACAATGAGGAAATTCTATCTTCATCCATTCTTTTCCCAGAATTGATGAAAAATAACGGCATCATCGCTGTGATGTGCTAAATAATTGACTAATTGCGATGTATTCTACGACTTGGACAAATGGACAACTCCTTGATATGCATCAAATCAAACTTGACCGCACGTTTGGAATGATGATATGTATTAAAGAGCGTCTCCTCACCCTCTCAGTATTAACATTGAACTACATAATACATACAATTATTATCTTCTCTATTTCCTTGGAGAGGAAAAAAATATATATATCTATCTTTGTTAGAACCATATTATCAACAACCCAACAATAATGAGCCGGGGAGACCGCCACAATCGTTGCGAACAAGCCTCGCCATAACAATGGTATCCCCCCCCAACAATCGCATTCCTAGAACGACAAGGAAACGTTAACAGGAGTTATATTTGATACAATGACAACAATTAAAGTAAAATAACTCTAAGCAGATATATTACTAGAAAATTATTCAGAAATTCCAAATTGAAATAAAACAACAGCTAAATCTTAATTTATTACTATTTTTAAAAAAAAAAAACAAATCCCCTAAAATTATGGCCTTCCCCCCCCCCCCC
>JAHWFO010116929.1:209110-227539 GCA_023313115.1 Rhysida immarginata
ACATTTTGTGTAAACAAATGTAATACCATCTGTGATATTTCAAAGGTTCTTTTACTTCCTGGCAAGAAAAAAAGAGATCCTGTATTACTCAGCAATTATTATGCAATTTTTATAAGAAAAATCAAAGTTGGAAAAAGATAAAGTCCTCTAATGTCAATTTTTGTCAATATATCTCAAGATAAATTCAATATTAAAAATTCTAAAAATATTAGGAATTAAAACATTTATTTATTTAGAAACAAAAATAATGTTGAAGTTGAAGAGATAACTTTTATTAGTGAAAATCTTGATAATTTTAACGAAACCTTTGTGAGGGAAGTCTATAAAAATTTGTCAACTAATCAAGGACACAAGCGAGGGAATCGCAAATATAAAAAATATGTTAAATAAAATTGTAATTAATAATTTTTGAAAAAGAATTATAGAAAATATTATTAAGAAATTATCTCCTAACAAAGGCCCCGGATATGATAACATTAGAATAAAAGATATAATAAAAAATCTATAATATTTACTGAATTCTGAAATTATTCTAGTAGTTATTAAAGTTGTCAAAGTTAGACCCATTCATAAAAAAAAGACCCAAAACTGAATACAAAAATTGTGACCAATTCCAATTTATACGTTACTAATGAATATCTTGGAGGGTTTATGTTCAGAGAAATTGGAAGCTTTAATCACAAGATATAATACAATACATCCGCAACTTTTTGGTTATGTGAAACAAAAAGGGACACAGATGTTGTTAACCCAAATGGCAGATGACTTGTATGATGCTTTTCACCATAATTTATTTGCGACAGTGGTGTTCTTTGATTTAAACAAAGCTTATTAACTGTAACCACGATCTACTATTAGCCTTACTTTGTGAATATGGCATTCGAGGTAATATTCACAAGTTACTAAAAACTTTTTAAATCATCCAACACAAACAGTCTCTATGAAAAATAAATACAGTAATTTTAATTTTATTATAAACATAGGAGTAGTGATAATTAGGTATTCATCTTTATTAATATATAAATACAGTAATAGTCAGTTGTGACATTTATCAAAGTTTCTGGGTGAGGGCGAGCGCATTCCATCAGGGCATTCCTAGCCAGCATAGACAGCATAAATGCTCTGGCAAAATGGATTCCAGATATAAAAATCACCATCGTAAAAACAAAGCTGAGAGGTGTTGCTGACAAACATGCCACGGAGCACGAACTCTATGATATAGACAATTATGTTCAGATCCGTACATATTTGGAGAGTTTGTTCGGTAAGATGAAGGCAACAAAAGATTATTCAAAGGAGCTGCATTCCACCATCCGAGAGGTACACGAGTCAGTTGCTATGTTCGCCGGCCGAATCGAATTGGCTATGAAATGCTTTACGGTGCCAATTGAAAAGCAGCTCCTATGCGTGATTCAATATTGCAACAACGTTTCAGCAATAGCTGCTTGTTCATGCATAGGAGGGCGCTGATGATTACGCAGACAAAGATAAAAGATAAAGATAAGAGGATCTGAAGAGCAAGAAAAAGAGCTTGATAGAGACAAACATAGCGGAGATTGGTGAGTCCTTGTCTGGAGCCGGGGGTAGTGCTGTGGTTCTCCGTACCAGTCCTTAGGGAGCAAAGCCTGGACGTACACAAACACCAGGACGGGTCATGCAGTTTCTCGGAGTCGTTAGGAAAACTTGAGAGGATGATGAAGAACCTGGACAAGGTAGTGGAACACTTAAAAGCGAGCCAGTTAAGGGTGCCAATTGCAGCAGAGTGGTAGCTCTAACTAGTGAATCGAGGACATTGGTTCCATGCAACGCTGCGGGCAAATAGGACACTTTGCTTGAAACAGCCTACAGCCTAATCTGAAACACAGAAGTGTAAATTTGAAGGGGGCATAGAGGAACTGGTGTTTATGCAGATTGGCTAGGAAGACAACTGTACAGCAAAGGTTTATTTGCAGGGGCAAACCGTCATAATCCTTGTTGAGATGGGTCCCAACTTTCATTAATTTACAGAGAGGCATACAAACACCTGTCACGGCCCCCCTCTTCACTTGGCCGAAACCATTATACAGAGGATAAATGGAATGTGCATGAATCTAAAACAGGGAAGCATGTTTTAGGTCAACGTCCAGTAGCATCGTATGGGCATGCGCACATTTTTAATATACTCATTTGCTGAATGCCCGTATGACGGCATCCTGGGCATGGACATCATAAAAGGGCTCACATTTCAGTGTGTCTGTCGCCAGGTTGTCCAGCGTGCTCATATGATATCCGACCAGAGAGTTGCCGACTTTTGTCCAGGTGCTACTCAGATAGAGGCTGAGTGAGGATTTGGGTTTTCAGGGAGGACCTGGTGCTGGAGCAGCAGGAAGCCCTGAGCCAAATTTGGTAATGCTTGGGGGACTGGTATGAGGTGTCCTAACGTAGCTGAGGAACAATACAATGAATTGGGCCATTTATTGTTAGTGCAATAGATAATGCTGAATGGGTTCAAGTAGTGGGAGTAAGGTTTGGAGACGTGAAATGAGTTAGTGTAGGTTGACACGGACTCAGCTTGTATAATACCCAGTCGGATAGTGTTCACCTGATGATGGGTGGATCTCGTGCGAGCCATATGCAGCTGCATTATGTGGAAGAGTACCCAGTAAAGTTTGGACACCTGTTGGAAGCAGTGTGCATAGTGAAGTTTTAACAAGAGTGCCTGAGCAAGCAGATGAGGGGTCTCTAGCAGGGCAAGTATCGACTCAAGAAAGGAGTAATGCATTAACGGAAGTTGGTGATTAATGAATTAGGTGTTGCAGAGAACAAAACAACGTATTATTATCATGGAGACAGAGGGCAAGGTCCCATAATGGAATCGGTTGTGTTTCCCGTGGTGTGGCCTACTGACCCGTGGCTAAGTCACTTATCGAGTTCTAATGTGGTGCCAGAACAGGTACCAATGGAACCTTTGAAGTGGGGAAGTGAATAAAGGAATAGTAAGACGAAGAGTATGAAGGATGATAGTAATGATGCGAGGTAACGTGGAAAAGAGGTAAAGGTTAACAATTCTGTGTCATGCAAGAAGACAGAGCAGGATGTTGAGCAGGAGAATGTAATGGTTAAAAAAAAAGCGGCAGAAGAAAGGGGTTCGAAAATTTGTATGAGGGCGTTCTACCAGGTAAAGGAACAGTACCAGGAGGCGAACAGAAGGTTAGAAAGGAGAAGCTGGGGCTGCGAAATTTTGGAGGGCCTCCAAATATGCACAGAAAGTTGTTGTGGGCCAAACAAAGAGGCCAAGAAGGCGTTTGAAGAAAAAAAAAAGGCCGAGGTCAGTAAGTGAACAGGGGGACAGTGTGTGAATTATGGATAGGGAAGTGTTGATAAAAGGAAATTTCTTTTGGGTAACATGCAATATGGTGATCTGGAACGGTAGTTAATTTATGTACTAGTGTATATATGGTGTTTATTATTCATTGTTATGCTGTGAGTTTGTAATGTGATTCGTGTTAGTTAAGGTGTGCTGTAGTTTAAATGACTGTGTTTGAAAAGTATAAGCAATGAGTGCGTGAAAATCGTTAGAGGGAAATAGTGGCTGGAAAGCATATACTTGTTTTGATGGGAACTTCGTTTACTTTGAGATAGGTATCTCGAACTTAACCCGCAAGCAGTTACATTTGAGGTTTTCATCAGACGCAGGTGACATTCCAGTTGGAGTGTGGCATGTGTCCCCTCCCCGTTATGCATATAAAAAAGAATGTGTGTTTAGGTGATATTCTGTTTTGTTTTATAGACTTTATAAAAATGATGGATCGATTTATTAGTTTAATGGGGTTCGCCAGTAAGTGGTCATTTGTTTTGCTGTGAACGGTTGTGTCGGAGTTTAGTGCATGTGTGTTGAGAAGTACAAGTGATTTTTGGATATCCAAAGGCGACTTGTAATCATTTTCGTTAATGTAAATTAGTATTGCTACGTGCAAGAGCAGATTCATGTGAGGTTAGGATTTGCAGTTTGCTTGTTTCGGTGGTGTATTGTATATTGTTAGTTTTATTGTGTTTAGAGCTCTTATGGAGACTGGTAATTGTTGCGTTGTATTTATTTCTGGAGGATTAAACAGCCTCCAGCAGAGCGTTGTATATTTTGTCAAAACGAATATCAGGAGATTTAGATAATTTTAATATTTTTTATCCTTCTTTGTTAAGTTGTCGAGTTATTTTTTGAGAGGTCGTTATTGTACGTTTTGTAGAGGGAGGTTGTGTTTTGGTCGTGTCATCCCGTATATCATTTCAAACACAATGTAGAATGATAGTTCATGTTGTAAAATTACCAGTTGCTTTATTGTAAATTTAGTAGCTTTATATGTATTCCATAATAATTTAATCTAGTTAGTAAATTTTGGAAACAAGTTATGGTGACAAGTCATGGTGTTCAACGCTTGTCAACGTTCGATGTAGCTAAAGTTTTGCGGTCTTATGTCTGTGGGTGCTTATTGAGCCAGTATAAATATGTATCAAGCCCTTTAATTGATAAATCCCAGGTATAGATATGGTTTCGAAGATTGTTGTGTACTTGATGCACCTAAACAACAGTCATTCATAGGCATGAAGAGCCAGAACGTCATCCCGATCTATCCCCTTCAAAGATTGTGTTTTCTGCCCACCTTGTTTTGCGTCTGAATGACCAGAGAGCATTCTTGTGTGTGTGTTGCACCCCCCACCTCTCTGATTAAGAGATTGAATAAATGACTTTTTTCTCTGCAGATACTGGATGAAGATAAAAGTTTCATAGCTTTTAATGTATTGAAATAGAGCAAGATTACTCCTGGCGCAGTTTTATGACGATATTCGTTCGTAATTCAGATGTAAGACTAGATAATAGATTCAAGTTGAGGAACACCAGGTCTGCAGTTAGAGTATCAATACTGTAGAGTGCCCTATGCAGAAAACCAGATTTCATTGTCTGGTTTGTCTGAAATCTGCCTCTCCTCTTTCATGCTGGCACCGTACATGTGTGGCGTGTCTAAGTTAGAAGTCTTAGTTCGGTGGTGTCCAGGTGCAATCTGTGAAGCAATGAATCGAGGTTAATCCCTACGTTTTCCTTTTTTCATAACATTAAAATGTTATCCAGTTTAATTGTGTGATCTTGCATCAGCTACATAACGAGAGCCATTGGTTGACACCGAGGATGGCTTTACTGTAAAATTAGAGTAAGACAGCAGTTTTATTATGGTAATTTTGAATAAAGTGGCCCTTGTTTATTAACTTGTCTGAACTAATAGTCTTATTCGTTTGGTGTATGATGAAATTTGTAGAATTGTGTACGCTGGTTAAGATTAAATAGGTTTAAACAGTCAGCTCTGTTTCCGTGGTCTTACTCATTTTGGGTCCCAAACCTTTGACGCATCTGCTCCCAACAAATACCACATAAGTGATGTGTGGAGGTCTTCAGTACTGGGTGGGGCGAACGTCTCACAGTCATTAGAATGTGGAGTGTTTCAAGGATATTTCTTAAATCATCTACTCTTTAATGTATTTATGAATGATTTACACCTAAATGTTGACAATAACTACAGAAAGCTGGGGAGGCTGTAACTGCACAACTATAAATGAGTCTACAAAAATGAAATACCCTGGATTAATTGTTGACTGCAACTTAAGTTGTAAAAGGGACATCGGTGATATTTATTATAAATGTCGGAAAATCTTATTCAAAATGTTTTATATATAGTTTGGTATTGTACTATTGAAATTAAATATTTTTTATAATGCCTTTTGTTATAGATGTTGGCAATTATCCTAGTTGGGAATTGTCTGTGTGGAAGTTGTCTGGGTGGCAGTTGTCCGGGTGGCAGTTGTCCAGGAGGCCAGAATCAGATATGACTTATCAATTTTTAGATTTATCACAGGCAGAAAAATTTTATAATTCAAATTAGAACAATAAAATTAATGTGCAAAAATGCCAAAATTGACATTAATCACAAATTTTAAACTTTAAATGAAAATTCTAGAAGTAGGAAATTATAAGATTTTCTTGCAAAATTTTCGTAAAAGTAGTTTTTTAAGAGAAAATACGTGTATGCGAAAATTATACAATCTAAAATACCTAAAATCATGAATAACTATGGAAGTAAACCAAGAACATATTATATTCCAAAGTTTTCAAAACAGTTCGAAAATGGATATTGGTTTTAAAAACTTTGAAAATAATTAAGGCTTCCTAATTTATATGGTTAGGGTACATATAATTATATTGTCCGTTTCTTTTCTGGTAGTTATCGTAATCTTGTAGTTTTTAATTTTCATTGTGTTAATTTTGTCATCCATTTAATGTATATGTGATTTTTGTGTGTGTATTTGTCTTTCTCTTTTTTCTGAAAAACTTTTTAGTAATTGCTTTCTTTTTTTAGTTAATTTCTGTTTCTGCTAATTTTTGTCCTAATCTAGTAATATTATTAATCTTATTTCTAAGTCATCTTTCCAGTCTCATTTTTTATATTCCTTTATTTTCTATGTTACTAGCAGAGGACCCGGCATTATCCAGGATAATTACGCTTGCAGGTAAATACACACACAAACACACACGCAGACACACACACACACGCACACACACACAAAGAAGCACAATCACTTTTCCCAATCGTCTGAACGCTTCTTTGGGAGCTGAAAGAAGACATGTGTACCTCCTTTGCCTCATCAAGAGAGACAGCCCTATCTATATCGTATATTATATCCATTTTCTGTTCGTTATTAATAATTCTTGGAAACGAATATTCTGTCATTGCATCATTTTATGTTCATTATTATAATTCTTTGAATAATTTTATTGTCATTGTTTTTGCTGATTTGCGTGTTGATAATATTGTTGATACTTATTAATGCCTCACAAACTTTGCCTTGCACTGTTGGTCATGAGATATTTCTCATTATTAAGCTCTGCCATAACCATAGATATTGCTTTTTTATAAATAATTATTTTTTTTTCGAAATCTGAGGAAGACAGTGACCTTGCTCATGCTTTGAAGGTGGAGTATGCAAAATTTCATCAAGATCAGAATAAAACTGTAGATTTGCAAACAGACCCACAATCATCCTTCTTTATATATATAGGTAGATATATGGTCATTATTTGTCACAGAAACTCACAGAAGGTTCCCACTCGACCCTCTAAATTTCCTGAAAATTAGTATTTCAATAGACCTAGACCCCAATTTTAAAGGCCCACGTTTTTGGGCTGTCATATACTTGATGCACGTAGTCGCATAACGAGCCAAATTTGCTCTTTGTCAAATATATACTCTTGGCCAGATAAAACTGAAATTTAGCGCTCCACTATTGATAAAAAGAAAAAGACGATAGAAAAAGCACTCTTTTAGCTGCGTGCTGTATTCAGCAAATGTTAAGAAAGTAAATAGAAGAACCGGCAACCACTGGACTACCCAAAGTGATGAATGGCCAATTTTTGTTTCATAACATCAAAAAAGAAAAGAAATTGCAACAACATGAAATGTACATCTAAAGTAAGATTACGTGAGTAAAAAATTGTTTAGACTAGCAGGCATCCTTGGAGATGTCCATCCATGTGAGCCTTTAAAAATATTTTTTGGGTTAATCAAGTCCCGGTATATCACCTAGAATGGATTTTTTCAGTCATGAGCTAAATTCCTGTCTTTCGGAGCATTGGTCAGAGAAACCATAGAGATTGTTCTGTATACCTACAAGTGTAATTATACCAAGCAACGCTGAGTACCTCTTCTAGTCTTCTATACATATGAAGAAAAATGTTTGTGGGTTTCTGGGTATTGAATACAAATCTACAGTGTTATTCCCATCTTGATGATAGTTTGCATACATAACCTTCAAATCTTAAGGAAGGTCACTGTCTACTTCTGATTTCGGAAAAAATGATAACACATAAAAATTAGACATTCATGGTTGTGGCAAGGTATATTAAGGAAATATCTCATGACCAACAATGCAAGACAAAGTTTTTGCAACAAAACATATCAACAATGGTGTCAACACACAATGACTACCAATGAAAGGCAAAATTTGTAACAATGCATAGAATTCCTGTTATTCGGTTTTTCTTGGTACTTAACAATTTTTTGAAAGTCTTTAAAAATGATCAGTAATTCGAGCTAATGAGTTAGCAGACTATTGAGAAAGAGTGAAAAACGATACAGGAAGCGCTCCTTTAGCTCCGTGCTGTATTGACCAAATGGTAATCAGGTCAATAGAAGAATTGGCGATTGCTAGACTACAAAAAGAGATGAATGACTAAGTTTTGTTTCAAGACATCGAGAGAAGAAAGGGAATTGCAACAACATGAACTGAACATCTAAAATAAGATTACGTGAGTAAGAAAGTATTTAGATTAGCAGTGGCATCCCTGGAGAGGTCCATCAATTGTAACATCAAGAACCATATAGTAAACTGAAATATATAAATAATAGATTAAATGCTACGTAAAAATATCAATAAAGTTACAAGAGTGAAGGTCTTGACTATTGTATTTCTTGATTAATATATTAACAGGGTCAGACTTGCACGAATCAGTGTGATAGGTCTCTGTAGTTACCCTGACAGGCAAGCAGGCGTTGCCTGGCATAATTACACGATCTCTATAAATTAAATTATAACTCCCAATTGGTTAAATAATAACTCAATGAATACAACACAGAGCAAAGAGACAATCCATTCTATGAAAAATACGAAAAATAGGAAGTCTAGGTTATATACCGAGACGTTATCTTATCACTTGTAGACTTGCCTCACCACTGTGGATCATCACCAGATACTTGCTCTTATATCCTCTTGTTCTATACGAAACTCCCATTGTTCAGATGTTTTAAATTTTTATATAGCTTTTTCTGTTTTAGTTGCAGAGCTTCTCTGACCAATACTTATTTTTTCTCTTTCCATATACATAAATTTTGGCCAGTCATCTGCACGTTTGATAGGGAGCTCAAGAGAGACACGCGTAACTCTTTTGCCTCATCAATAGATGCTGCCTTATTAATGTTCTTTCACGGCATAATCACTTTATGCTCAATATTAATAACTCTTGGAAACGAACGTTAAGTCAGTGAATTATCAGCATCTCAGTTTCCAAAATATACACATTCCAACAGAATATAGTCAAAATGTATTTTTCGGAAATGTTTGAAACTGCTGTATTACCAAATAAGCAAGGAGATAATCTCAGCGTGACTCAGACATTTTTTTGGATTAAATTTTGCAATTTCTAAAAAATAATCACATGAAAATGCTTAGAATTAATACAATAAAAATTCGTAATGAACATTCGAAAAAAACTTTTTAAAAGCTCACAATGGTTGCCACTGCCAGTCTAAATAATTTCTTACATACGTTTTCTTGCTTCAGATGTACACTTGATGTTGCTTCAATTCCTACTCTTCTCTCGATGTCTTGAAGCTAAACTTTGCCATTCATCACTTTTTGTAGTCTAGCAGTCGCTGATTCTTCTATTTACTTGCTAGCCATTAGATCACGAAAGTAAAGTAGTATTTCCTCTGACGTCTTTCCTGTCTTTCTTAAAAATTTGCCAACTCTCCATTATCTCCAGTTAATGATGACTTTTAAAGATATTCAAGAAAATAAAGAGTACTAAGAAGCCTCTTTTCTTGGAAAAACTGATAGTAACAGGAATTCTATGCATTGTTACAAAATGAAACTCAATTTTTCACAATATTGCCTGAACAATATTGCACAAATTTTGCTTTGCATTGTTCATGATATATATATAGTTGATATTTACATAGTGTCGTTTTGATACCATTGTTGATACCTATTTTTGCCTAAACTTTGGCTTTTTGCCTATTGTTGATCATGAGATATTTCTCATTATTATGCCTTGACATATCAATAAATATCGATTTTTTTATCAATAATTATTATTTTTGAAGTTTATGTATGCTTTGAAGGTCAAGTATGCAAAATTTTATCAAGAATAAAACTGTAGACTTGTATAAGAAACAAACAAACGAACCCACAAACAAATTCACAACCATCCTTCTTTATATATATAGATTACTAGCAGAAGACCCGTCGTTGCTTGATATAATTACGCTTGTAGGTAAACTGTACAACTTCGAAAAGCTAAATTAAACCTCCAAATTGGTTAAATAATAACTCAATCACTACAATATACAGCGAAGGGACTAACCATTCTAAGAAAAATCCGAATTAGAGGAAAAAAACAAACAAACAAACATCCTTCTTTATATATATATAGGACCAGCAGAGGCACCCGGCGTTCACAGGGATAAATACACTTGTAGATAAAGAGAACAAAAAAATTTAATTATAACTCTTAATTGGTTAAAAAAAATCACTCAATTTGTAATCTGCGTGAATATACTAAATTATGTAAGATTTAGGAAAAACCATGAGTAATGTACTTTCTATCACGTAAAGAATTACAAAGCATATCATTTAAGAAATAATCATAAACATAAAAAACACGTGAAAGACAATCTTTCGAAACAGCGCACCAGGCGGTATAGAGGGACTTTGCAGCAATCGATGATGTCAAAACAGTGAGTTCTGCTGTTTCCACTTCTTTAACATTGATTGTCTCATCTGTGTAATAAGTATTCTGTGACGCTGCCTTATTAATGTTCTGTCACTGCATCTTCACTTTATGCTCATTATCAATAATCCTTGGAAACGAACATTCAGTCATCGCATTGTCACCTTCCAAAATATACACTGTCCCACAGAATATAAACAAACTGTATCCTTAGGAAATGTTTGGATCTGCTGTGCTACCAAATAAGCTTAGTGATAAATGCCGTGTGGCACGGGATTTTTTTTAAATAAATTTTAAAATTTATTTAGAATAAACACATGAAAATTTTGATACACTTGGAATTGATACAGTAAAAATTTTTAATGGAAATTTGAAAAAAAAATTTTTTAAAGGCTCACAATGAATAGACCTATCCAAGGATGCCACTGCTATTCTAAATAATTTCTTTCCCACGTAATCTTACTTTAGATGTACACTTGATGTTGTTGCAATTCCCTTTCTTCTCTCGATGTCTTGAATCATCTGTTTGTGTAGTCTAGCAATCGTCGATTCTTCTATTGACACGTTTACCGTTTGCTTCGTTGCACAGAGCTAAAGAAGTGCTTCCTCTGTCGTCTTTCGAATCTTTCTCAATAGTCTGCTAACTCTCCATTATCTCCAGCTACTGATCATTTTAAAATATTTATAAGAAATTTTTAAATACTAAGAAATCTCTTTTCTAGGAAAAGCCTGATCATTGCACAAACTTTGCCTTGTATTGTTGGTCATGAGATATTTCTCAATAATATGTCCTGTCAGAACCATGAATATCGATATATTATAGATAATTATTATTTTTCCGAAATCTGAGGTAGACAGTGACCTTGCCCATGCTTTGAAGATTAAGTATGCAAAATTTCGAATTAAAAAAGCAAAAGATCGGTATAAAATTGTAGATTTGCATAAGAAAAAAACAAACAAACAAACAAACAAACCCACAAACATCCTTTTTTTTACAGAAAGACTAACAGAGGTACCCAGCGTTGCCTGGGATAACTACACTTTTAATTAAAAAGAATGATCTCTCCTCCTGAGTGGATGCCCCTTTACTGTGGGTCAGGGGTTTGGGTGCTTCAGGGATTCTAGGGGCAATGCTAATGGTAGGAGGGCTACTTTAGGGTCACTCTTACCAGAAAGGTCATGGTTGAGAAGTGAGACAAAGAGTATCCAAACAAACATATATCTTATGATGTCGACGAATGAGAGAATTCATACAGCTTCGTGTGTGGCGCAGGTTAAAGTCACCTGCGTTCGGGAGTTTGGCAGAGGTTCTCGTTCGAATAATAGTCGACAGTCTCCCGGCTGTTATCTCGGAGCAATGCCTCCGAGAAGCCCCACCAGTACACTAGCAATGCGCTTGGGGAAACGGTTATAAGCAGCGCATGCCATTACCCTGGAGGAGAAACAGGTAAAGCGACAACGGGATCGGGTGCTGTTAATTGGCACTTGGAACGTATTCTCCATGACAGGAAAGGAATCAGAGTTACTGGAGGAAACATAACGGTATCGACTGAAAATCATACGTATTACCTGTAAGAAAAGTCCGGGTTCTGGAACTGTGGACTTAGAGAGAGGGTGGAAGCTTTTCTACTCTGGTGTCGACCTTAACATGACTGCCCAGTCGGGAGTGGGGATACTCACAAGTCCCTGGCTGGCAGATTATGTTGCAGATTGGACCCCCTTTTGTTCACATTTCATTCTTGGCCCCTTTTTCTTTGAAGAGAACACTCCTCAAGGCACTAAAAGATGTTCAATCACTGTTGCTTTTTGAATCAGTGCAATAGCAATGAAGACTTCACAGACTTGAGCAATCAGAAACCGTTTACACACTACTGTCTATATGCAAGACTTGTCTCCCGACGCTTCAGACACGGAAATGGTCTCTTTCTCTATTCGTTGCATATGCCCAGTCACAGAGTACCCACTTTTTCTAGATGAAGTTGACGTTGCTCTTAGTAGGAGAGGGAGTGCATTAGATGAGGTTGCTAAGGAAGCCTCTTTTTGCTAAGCAAGGCATATTTCAAAGTGATTAAAACTATCTGAAAAGTTTAATGCAGAAAGTAGCAATTCTTTATAGATTCTGTCGTCCGCATGGGCGACTTCAATGCACACGTGGGGGCTGATGACCAAACGTGGAAAGGCGTGATTGGGAGGAATGGTGACCCCGATTTAAATGCGAATGGGCGATGCTTGTTGGATCTCTGTTGCAACAATCGACTTTCCATCACAAACACCTTTTTCCAGCACAGAAATGTCTATAAGTATACTTGGTACAGGGATGCAATGGACCAGAAGTCACGGATTGATTTTGTAATTGTTTTAGCCGAATTATTCCGATTAGTGTTGGATACTTGTATGAGAAGAGGGGGTAGAACTATCAACTGATCACCAGCTTGTTGTCTGCACTTTGCGGTTCTCTGAATCCATGCCAACCAAGCGAAATACTAGATTCAGACAAACTTGGCGCATCAAATGGGAGGCATTGGAGGATAGAGCTGTGAGGAAGACCTTTGCAGATAACATATCTTCAAGTTTCAGAGAACTACTCAGTGATCGTGGTACTGTTGAAGAGTAGTGATTACTTCGGCTGCCGTGATGACTTCGGCTGCATTCTGCTGTGGTCGTAAGCAGCTGTGTGTAGCGCAGGGCGGTGAGAAGCTTCTGAAAACGGAGGAGAGCGTATTGCCTATGTGGAAGGAATACTTTGTAAAACAAAAACTGAGGCATACGAGGTGCACCTTGGAGCGGAGAATATTCATTGTAGTATCACTGAAACAGAAGTCAGATAGGCAATTAAGTCCCTGAAGACTAGCAAAGCTGCAGGTGATGATGAATCCGGTCCGAGATGTTAAAGGCGTTAAGTCAGAATGGTATCTGGTGGCTGACTCGAGTGTGTCAGGTTGCTTAGATATCTGGACAGACCCCTAAGCAAGAGCAGAAAAGAATTGTGATCCCTATCTTCAAAACGGAGATAGAGAGATTGCAACAACTATCGAGGCATCTCTTTGCTCAGCATTCCTGGGAAAGTGTACGTTAAGTGTCTAGAGAGGAGAAGTCGGGAAATAGTCGACTCCAAACTGTCGTGGGAGCAGTATGGTTTTCGACTTGGCTGAAGCACGACGGATCATTTCTTTGCTCTATGGCAAATTTTCGAGAAATCCTGGTAGTATGCAAAAGAAGTATGCACTTGCTTTGTGGACCTCGAAAAAATATACGACAGAGTTCATCAAGAGAAGCTCTGGCAAGTATTGCAAGAGTATGGAGTAGATGGGCAATTACTGGTTGGTATAATGTCTCTATATGAAAGCTCTGTATGTGTCCGGATAAATGGCATTAAGTCAAGACCGTTCACCGTCGGTGTTGGGCTTTGCCAAGGGTGCGTACTGTCACCCCTCTTCATTCCATAAAGATAATGAACTGGATAGATAGGGGCACCCGAGGCGATGAGCGTGTTTATGTGGGCGACTGCCTGGTGGAGACGTTGCTCTTTGCTGACGACCTTGTCCTCCTTGGGTCTTGACACACGAATCTTCAGCATGCACTAGACCAGTTTGCAGCCAAATGTGTAGAAGCTGGGATGAAGATCAGTGTGTCTAAAACCGAGGTTCTGGTCCTTTCAAGACAGCCTGCTCAGTGCGCTCTCCATGTTAGGGGAGCCTCATTGAGACAGGTGGAGAAATTCAAGTATCTCGGGATTGCATTGATGGACAGCTGGAGAAAGAATTGGATGCTCGGATTGGTGCACCATGCTGTGTCAGACGTGATCTGTGGCGATCAGTGGTAACGAAACGCGAGCTGGGTAACAAAGCCAAGCTCTCCGTCTTCTAATCTATCTTTGTCCCCATTCTCACTTATGGTCATGAGCCTTGGGTAATGACCGAAAGAGTGTGGTCGCGGATACAAGTGGCTAAAATGAGATTTCAGAGAGGTGTGGCAGGTGATACCCTTCTAGATAGAGTGTACAGCAGCACAAGAAGGGAATCTTTAGGTGTTGAGTCGCTACTTCTCCGCATTGAGAGATCTCAGTTGCTCTGGCATGGCCACGTGATTTGGATGCCGCAAACTAGTCTTCCTAGGCAGTTGTTAATTTTCAAGCCAGTGGGTAAGAGACCAAGGGAGATCAAAACCAGGTGGCTAGACTACATGGAGAATCGGGGTTCGAGTCACTTGGATATTACCAGGGAGAACATGTGCCTGATGGCGAAAGATCGCGATCGCTGGAGGTCCTCCATAGGGCTGCTCCCCCCGTGACCCTAACAGATAAACGGGTATGAAAAGTAAATAGGTAAGTTAGAACGATCTCAAAAATTAATTAAAACTCCCATTTCGTTAAATAATAACTCAATCAATACAATACAGTGCAGTAGTGACCAGATATATCGGGACCAGATGCATTAATCTCAAACTTTTCTGGCTCTTGACGTAGAAGCTCTTACTCTATATGAAACTCCCGTCGCACCAATATTACAAATTCCTATATTGCTTTTTCTGTTTTAGTTGCAGAGTTTCTCTGACCAATGCTCATCCTTCCTCTTTCCTTCCCGGGCACATAAATCTTTGCCAGTCGTCTGGATATTTGGTACAGAGCTCAAGGGAGACACGCGTAACTTCTTTGCCTCATCAATACATATTGACTTATAATTAATTCTTGGAATTCAACTTTCAATTATCGCATAATCAACATTTCAGTTTCCAAAATAAACACATTCCCACAGAATATAGTCAAAATGTATTTATATAAAATGTTTAGATCTGATGTGCTACTAAATCAGCTAGGTGGTAACTCCGAGCGTGGGTCGGACTGTTTTTATAATCAAATTTTGCAATATCCTAATCATAAACACACGTAAACGCTTAGAATTAATATAGTAGAAATAATAATGAAAATTCGGAGAAAAAATTTCAAATGCTTACAGTGGATGAAACTCTTCATGACTGAAGCCTAACTAATTATTTAGTCACGTAATCTTAATTTAGATGTTCCCCTTGATGTTGTTGCAATTCCCTCTCCTTATTTCTTGAAGCAAAACTTTGCCATTTATCTCTTTGTGCTGTCTAGTGGTCGCCGATTCTTTTATTGACCATTTGCTCAATACGGAGCTAAAAGAGTGCTTTCTCTGTCGTCTTTCCACTCTTTCTCAATAGTCTACTAACCCTCCTTCATCACTAGTTACTGGTGATCTTCTATATATATTGTAACGTGCTAGTAAAGGCGAACCGCGTTTACCCGCACGCACAGCCAACGCCCCAAAAATGAAGCGTAAAAAAAAGTACTCAAAAGAAAACTTTCTCTTGACAGAAATGAAAACATTTACTAGAACCCAAGATATCCGCGAAGATAAAGGAAAACGCTTACTTGAAAGAACAAAACGATCTTCCGAGTAAGGTAGAAATAGAGAGAAATTCAGGAGAAAAACTTCGCTACGAAAATTAACCCTAATTACATACTATAATGACTAAACCGCAACCCAAGACTACCCAAATTAAGAAAAAAAAAGAAAAATAACACAAGATAGAAAAAGCGAAATCTAAATAAATATTTTCCTTTATTGCTGAAAATGAACAAGGATAGTACTGAATTGAGTAAGGCAAAATGGTCCCAAAAATGAAGCAGGATAGTCTGGTTTTCGAAAAGTCTAAGGTGGAGTAGCGACGACCAACAAGATATTGTTACACCCAAAGTCTTTTGAAAGGCTAGAGTAGATCGTATCAGTAGAATGGGAAGAGGAGAACTTGGGGAAGCACGGAAGAACTAGTAGCTCAAAAGGTCAAGTAGAACTGCCCACACTGTAAGTAAATAAGATCATCAACAGCAAGAAATCTAGGAAAATAAAACTGGAAATAAAAAAAAACTCATTATCGACTTCTTCTTCTAATTACAACAGAGGCAGTAAAAATAAATTGGAATCACAAAAAATTAAATATTTGAATTACAGTGGTATAAAAAAAAGTTACAAAGTAAGCAACAAACCCTGGACCTCCTCCGCAAGGATCCTAAAGACGAAGTACAACATATACACTAAAATACGGACAGTGGAATCAATAACATAAGGTAAGGTGGAAAAATGGAAGAACGGGACGGACCAACAGGTTCATACGCGTAACAAAAGGGATGGAAGAAGACAGACGGCAACGACAACATGAATGAGGTCCTAGAAAAGAAAACGAAATAATTAAAATGATAGATTACAACAGAGTATCATTTCCTATCATTAGGAAGAACTGAAATCAATAATACAATCAGAAAAATACAATATAAAAAGGGAAAAAAGGAAAAAAAATTCATAAGCCGCGACTAAGACTTTGAGAAATTGTGGAATAAGTCCGGCTAAGTCCGACAAAGCAATCATAACATTGCAAAAAAATTTGCATGGCTTTTCAAATGCATAAAGTCAAACTAAGTGAAGGCAAACTATACGTAGGTGAACGTTCCATGACGAACGGAAGAATCGATCTTGCTTCAAAGGACCGTGAGACAAACCTTATCTTAGATGAACACGATCATGGGCAGTTCGGTTAATGTGAAAGCAATTGACGATCCAAGGTAGAAGTGAACACTCAAAAGAATAGAAATTCGCCAGCAAACGATGATCATCCTCATTCGACGAGTTATAATCTGCTAAGATCTGATACCAATAGCTAATATGAACTACACGGTCATGATTCGAAGTCAAGATTGGCGATGACTGGAAGTATTAAGTACGATTGCCAAAAGATAGGCCATCTCCGAACTCAAGAGAAGGCAGAGGAGCCAATGCTGCTTCTCTTGCAGGTCTAGCTGAATCTGCCCAAAAAGATTATTTTTTCTACCAAGATAATTACAAAACCAACGAAAAAATTTAAATAACACGCGCACGCGGCATGCCATCCAAGTTCTAAGAAACGAAGATAGCTAGTTGCTCTAGGAAAATGAGCGGTCGATTACAACGACGTTTAAACAATGAAAGACTAGAAGAACAGGGGAAAAGCGCGAGTATCCAACAATAGCGTTAACGAGAAGTCTCTGTAAAAGAAATACAATTAACAAAAAGTATATTTTCTTAAGATAGTAAAAAAAATCTTTTCTAGCTTCCTAAATAAATCAAAAGGAACAGAATAGTTAAATTTCTTTTAACGTCAATGAACGCGTTTTATCTCTATGACATGAGGTTAAGACATTCCCTATCAATTGTCAAAGAAGGGGAATTCAAAATCAATCCTTATTTTTTACCAAAAAACTAAAGGAAATGTCTAAACGGCAAAAAAACCCAAAAGGCAAGCCGAGAAATCCACAAGACGAACGATTCTCAGGATCATTAATCGATGACGAGAAATGACCCATCGGACAACGAACCAGACGAATCCAACAAATGGCGCGATGAACTACGGACCAAAACTAAACGCTAAACTAATTATCTCGGCGAGAAATTAAAAATTCAAATATCCGTCAAGCGCTAAAAAGAGAATTCACCCTGAGATGAACTGCAGAGGACGCGAGATGTCGCCATTAGCGACGCAAAGCGCGAAGAATCGCGGTCTCAGTCAACGCATAAATAAACCCTACAAGAAGGAAAAACTTATTTAGCGCGAGGAAAAATATTACAAATAACTCCTCAAACGAGGTATCATTAACCTAAGAACAACGCGAACCGAACGCGTCGAGTGATCCCTTTAATTCATAAAAAAAAGGAGGGGGAACACAGTAACCTCCGGTCTGGTCAATAAGGCTCGCACCGGGGACGGCCTACGATCGCACAGTCAAGGTAAGGACTAAACGCGATAGACACCAGGAATATCGGTAAGATGAGAAACTCGAAACACACAACGTCGGAAGAGAACGCGTAAAGTAACTTCACCAGGGTAAGGGGAGGGACTCTAACAAA
>JAHWFO010116938.1:0-17035 GCA_023313115.1 Rhysida immarginata
TGTTTTTCCAACAACAAGCCTTTCTTCATTTATGAAGCAGGTTGGAAGTGGTGGGAAGAGACAGAAAAGGAGAGCGAAGGGGTGAAAAGGAAAATAAAAACACGAGTAGAATTTACGCTAGTGTGTTTAACAAGTTTAACGCCAACTGGAAAATGTAAACATTTTTTTTTATCTTTGGTGTAGAATACTTTGTTGGTTTTTGGTTATCACATTTACCTAATATTTGCTTTCAACAAACACTGTGCAGGAAAAAAATTTATCCTCGCTTCCCTTTGAAATTTAAGATGAACGAATTAAACTTACACAGAACCAAGGAATAAAGTAGATACATTTCTAATCGATATATTATGAGTCTAAATAAGAGGTTATTAGGATCACAACTAACTTGCTCTATACAGGGTTTCTTACCTAAAGTGAACCAATAGCTAACTTCTAAAATACAAATCTGACAGAGTACTATTTTTACTTTTAGGTGAGGGGCTTTTATGTGTATTTCATCAGATTTGTATTTTAGAAGTTAGCTATTCTTTTACTTATTGGCAGATGCAGAATAATATGACCGAGTTTCATGAACAAAACCGAGCATTGAGTTGGTGATGCTTACCATCTCTTGATTCCCATTAACAATTGCAGGTTCTGGGTATATGTTCCAACACGGTTTGTGCGTTCTTACGTTTGTTATGCGTTTGAAACAAATATTCAACATCTTTGGCAAAGCCTGCCTTCATTTAGTACAGTTGCAACCAGAAACTGTACTCGATTCAACGAAATCAGAGTCAATAGAAGGCATGGTCCATCGTAATTTCCACAATGCTATGAATCATGGTCTATAGATATAAACTATCATAGAGCTTCCGCCATTGTCCATTGTTTCGAGAAGCTAGGAAATTGAGATCACGCTAGTTGTCGCATAGGTCACAATTCCCTAATTTGTACCTTTATTTATGTATTTGATGCCCAATGTTAAGAGTGAGCTATGTGATGCATTCACGTTGGTTTATCAATTATTTATTTAAAATTTTTGCAGAATACACCAAATTCCGAGTATTATGTCATCAAATTCTGACCCAATTCAATTCCGGTTTCCTTGAAACTGAAAATGAAACTAGCTCCCGATAGGGCGGCGCTGCATGCGCAGTTGGACTGATTGCATGCAGCGTCATTTTTCAATCGAGTTCCCGCCCTATCGGGAGACAGAAACTTTAAAGAAGAAACACCAATTCGGTCTGATACAATAATGACCATTCTACGAACGATAAAGATACAAAGAAGATTCTGACGTATGAAGCACAGGAAATAAGGAAATTCCATAAGACTGAACCGGACAAACTTTTGAACAACTAATTATCATCCGAAAGAGACCCATTACTCGATGTTATCAGGATGTTGTCAATTAACCAACCAGCACTGCCCGTTTCTATTTTTATTTTCACTTTTTGTGAATTCACCAATCAGAAAAATTCTCCTTCCACCTTAGTGGAACTGGTTCTGCCCCGTTTTCTGATTGGTGGATAAGCACCCCTATTCACTATATAACCTGATGTTCAAGCGTTCTCAACTTGTAGCTATCCCGCCCGTGATGATGGTGTTCCTACCATTTTGCATTTTCTGGTTCTTTTATTCTTCTATAGTTATCCCTTGAAATATTGATCAACATTTAAAAAACTTTAGCTTCATTTTTCAGTGGAGCTCGATTGGCCATCTATTTCTGTAGACCATGCTATGAATCTTTTACTATGGTTAACTGTCATTAACAATGTATAGACTTTTACGTATTAGCACCAGCTGTTGAGCTTGAATAATTCGAGTTACGAGGTGCAATTCACGAAGCGCTCAACAGCTAGCGCTAGTATCGCGAAGGTCTCCATTAACAAAGCCATGACGATTAGAACTACCATTCCATTCCGAATCCTATTATTAACATCGTCACCAAAGCACGGTTTGTAGCGTAGCCAACGGTCTTTCTCGTTGGCTACGGTCTGTAAATATAAATGATCATCGAGCTTCTGACATTTTCCATTGTTTCAAGAAACAAAGGAAAACAGATCGCAGTAAGGCCGACTGTGACCTACGATAGAGGTATTTCATTGAAACTGAAGCTAAATTTTCTGTCCCCCGCTAGGGCGGCGCTGCAGGCGCAGTTGGGCCGATTGTACATGCAGCGCCACTTTTCAATGGAGTTTCCGCCCTATCGGGAGCTAGAAATTTTAATTTCATTTTTCAGTGGAGCTCGATGACCGTTTATATCTATAGATCGTGCACCAACGTGAAGCAAATTGAAGTCATGACTGTTCTGGGCAGGAGTGAGCCGTCGAGTGGTTAGCTGTCTGGCTGCTTTGTTTTTGACGATTTTGGGTCCGAGGAATAATTAATTTATAAAACCATTCCTCAAAGTTGTTCCGCAAGTAGACACGAAAAAGGATCAGGGATCACTTTCCACAAGCATAAATCAAAAATAAGTAACTGAATGAAAATACGTAACGGAAAGATGATCGAAACGAAATTGAAATTGAAACCATGATCGAAAAATTTTTATAAAATGTAATAAAATACTTAAAATATAAAATTAATAAAAAAGATAAAACTGATCACTCCGTGATCGGCGTGTGAAAGCATTATTAGTCAGCTACCCTCATGTGTTTTACATCACCTTTACTCACTTACGCCATGACGGTTCTGGGAGGTGGAGCTTCCCAATTGGGTTTCAGGGTCTATCTTTAATATACGTCATTGCCCCGAGGCCGAGGCCAACGAGTAACAGGCCAGGGCACTCAAAAGTCACATGATCATCGGGGTCTAACAAAGGAAAAAAATCACTGATTGTTATAATACAAGATGGAAACAATGAAAGTTACTTTGTTAATAGACCTATCTTGGTCCGATGACTTTTCAGTGCCGGAGCCTGTCTTTCTCGTTAGCCTCGAGATGACTACTTATGTCTTTTTAACAATGTATGACGTTTCCGCGCTCAGGCTTTCTCTTTAGGTAGTGTTGCCAGGGCACTCAAAAGTTACCTGACCATCGAGGTCCGAGCGTGACCACCGAGAGAGAAGGCATCCGCATTGAAATGTAATATATTGTTACATCTTCATAGATAGTGCAAATTCAGGGCTTATTATTGGTAGAAATACGAATAACAATGCACTATATATGATGATATAACAGTGTATTACGTTTCAATGCCGAGGCCTTCTCTCTCGGTGGTTACAGTCCGAGCAACT
Source organism: Rhysida immarginata (assembly GCA_023313115.1). Classification (NCBI taxonomy): domain Eukaryota; kingdom Metazoa; phylum Arthropoda; class Chilopoda; order Scolopendromorpha; family Scolopendridae; genus Rhysida; species Rhysida immarginata. The sequence continues at coordinate 3,222 of JAHWFO010116938.1, forward strand.
ATCCATCCTTCATTGTTTTCAACAAACGAAAAAATGCTGATTGTTAAAATCCAACATGGAGACAATGAAGGATGGATTGTTGCACGGACCCCGATGGTCAGATGACTTTTGAGTGCACTGGCCTGTCTCTCGTTGGCCTCGCATAGACCCGAGGCCTACGAGATAACAAGGCCTGGTAGCGGAAAAGTCACCTGACCATCGGGGTGCTAGCAACAATCCAACCTTCATTGTCTCCATCTTGGATGTTAACAATCAGTGTTTTTCCGTTTGCTGTAGACAATGAGGTTGGATTGTTGCTAGCACCCTGTTGGTCAAGTGGCTTTTCCGTTTCCAGGCCTTGTTATCTCATTGGGCTCGAATAGACCATACCTTTTATACGAGGCCAACGAGAAAGACAGGCCTTGATGCAGAAAAGTCACTTGACCATCTGGGTCCTTGCAACAATCCAACCTTCATAGTTTCCAACAAAACGTCCAAGATGGAGACAATGAAGGTTGGATTTTCTTCGGACCCAGATAGTCAGGTGACTTTTCCGCTGCGAGGCCTGTCTTTCTCGTTGGCTTCGCTTCTACTGACTCTGACGAAAGTTTGACTGGGATAATTATACATTGTTAATTATAATTAAGGCAAAGTATAATTAACAATGCCTAACAATTGAATTAGAAATTTAATTGCGCCGTTTTTCGCTTTTGAAAGCAGTTTCTTATATTCAAATTATGGATCAAAATTAAAAATTTCCACGGAAATGTATTATATTTATATCAAAAAATAATATTCTGTAAAAAAAAAATTAAAATCGATTTTTTGCGTAGAATTGTCCTTTAAGATAAATGAACAGATCTCCACTGCCAATTTTACTGTTACCATTTAGTGATCCATATTCGTAATGAAACAATTGCTCAAAATCCTCAAGACTGACTATTAATGTTAAGTGTGTGAATGTGGTCTCTCTGTTTCTCAAAATACAGTATAACTTAAGTACATTAAGAATTTGGTTACTTGAACGAGGAGTGCAATATACAGCCCCGAGACAAAAGTCCTGCAACATCAAAATTTTCTTCCAAATGTTCATTTGCAAAATTAAATAACCTATGCTGGAAACAGAAAAAACGAAAACTTCCTCATATGTTATATATTGTGGACATTTTTAAATACACTAAAACCCTTAAATAACCCAAAACAAGGTTTATTCACACTAAACATCAGGAAAAGAAAATTGCCACCTGGGACAAAAAACCTGCAACACGATGAATATGGGACATAAGTCCTGCATATTTATGTTGCAATTCTAGAATTTAACTTAAAATCACTAGTGTTACCCCCTAAACTAAAGTGGACACAACTACTTTTTGCATATCACTGATTATAAAAATCTAACTAAACTGCATTGAACGTTTTCTTCACTTTTTATAATGGCAAGTAAATGTACTCCAGTTTCCAATGATGTCAGAAAACTAATTATAAAACAACATCAACAAGGTATTCCAAATATCCAATTGCAAAAAACATTGGAATTCATGGTTTTACAGGGGGTAGAATCATCAAGACCTTTGAAGAAACTGGAAAGAGTGACGTGAGGCCACGATCTGGCCGCCCAAGAAAGACAACAAGAGCACAAAATAATGTGCTGAGAAGCTTAGTAAAATCTTCTAGGCACAAAACTGCTAAAATGATAACTATTGAGTGGTCCAAAATCATCTGTAAAATTAACACGACGGCGATTAGCAGAAATGAAGTATCAATTCCGAGCTGCAAAAAAGAAGCCTCTCCTAACAGCAACAATGAAAAACAAACGCATAGAGTGGTGTAAAAGACATCGTGAATTGACCGTTGATGACTGGAAAAAAGTTATTTTCAGTGATGAAACCCGTGTTTGTTTGTTTCAAGATGGGAAAACTAAAGTGCTACGAAAGAAAGGTGAAGAGCTTTTGCCAGGATGCATTTCAAAAACTGTTAAGAACGCGCCAGGACTTGTGTTATACGGATTGGGAAGTCTACAAATAGTTGAACGAAACATAAATGCAGAGGTTTAAATAATTTCTACTGCTTTTCACTATGGTGATTTCATATATCAGCAAGATGGAGCTCCTGCTCACAGAGCTAAAAAAACACAGAAATATTTTGAGGATATGGGTATTGATGTTCTTGATTGGCCTGGAAACTCACCAGACCTAAATCCAATTGAAAAAATATGGGCGATTATGAAAAAGAAGATACAGTCAATGAATCCTCAAACAATGAATGATTTGAGAGTTGCTGCGTTTGATGCCTGGTCACAGATTACACAGAAAGAATGGCAATCTCTTGTTGAGTCTATGCCGAGAAGAATTGTAGCTGTTCTCAAGGTAAAAGGTGGTGCCACAAAATACTAACACTAAAGTTGCAGGACTTATGTCCCATATTCATCGTGTTGCAGGTTTTTTGTCCCAGGTGGCAATTTTTGTTTTGTAATGTTTAATTCGAATAAATTTCGCTTTGGACTATTTAACGGGTTTAATGCATTTAAAAATGTCCAAAATATAACATATATGAAGGACTTTCGTTTTTCTTGTTCTCAACTTAAGTTATTTATTTTTGAAAATGAACATTTGAAGCAAATTTTGATGTTGCAGGACTTTTGTCTCGGGGCTGTATTTGCTAATGTAGTCTGTTTTGCGCAATCACTATTGTCGAACACAAAAAAGGAATTACAGCAATAGCAAAGATATGAACAAATAAAAATACTAAAATAATGAACTTAATTTTACAACTTCCTCTCATACACCGTTGATTTCTTACACCGAATCGATACAAAAGCTCAGTGAAGAAGTTTAAAGAAAAAAAATTAAGAAATGTGCCTCATTTCCGCCTTGGGCTCGAAACTATATATTACTCAAACCAATAAATTTCACGAGCCAATTCGACGATGTAAGAAAGATGTAATTCTCTAAAAGAACATCTTTTAAAAGCTCCGTAATGAGCCATTATCTACGTTCATATATATTTCATGGTTGGTTTGCTGTATTCACGGAAGGAGACGAGAAATGTGCTAATTGGTCCCACAAGGAAGCAATTTAGGAACCGTACATTAATGAAATTAACGACTTTAAGAGAAAAACCCATTTCGCTTATTAAAAATTATTAACCCTCTTTTGCTATCCTCAACAATAATGGGATCTTAATTAATGTAACGAGAATCACTTTGAATTTGTAATAGAGCAAAGCTCAAAAAGCGGATGAAACAATTTTAGGGGATTATAGCTATATATGAGAGAAACCCAAAGTTGACCTGAAATTTTTCTAAGAGTGTTCCTTTTAAATAAATTCCTCGTGCTCACTGAACGTGACTCTTTTCATTGCCATAACAACCGGCACACTGGAGAAACAAAATGGCGATAGAGTTTCTTTGTTAGCGGAACAACGAGTAATTTCTTCATACTGTAAGACAAGCCAATTGTAAAACAAGACGAAAAATCGCGGATAAATGAGCTCGAATGAAGCAATGGGAGAATTTGTACGTGAAATGACTTCAAGACTTAACAGCTAGCGGCGTTGGCAGAGTACATAATCATCCCATGATAAGCAGATAATGTCTAAATATTCCGATGATCAGATAGCCACCAGATTGTTGATGTAGGATGAGACTTTGTATTGAAGAAGCTTTGATGGAATGAGGAGGTGAAAACCGAAATTGCGACATGATTCCGTCTAGACGAATGACTTCTTCGAAGTGGATGAGGATGGGTCCAGACTGTATTTCGAGAAAACGAAAATAGAAAATATTTTTTTGCAATATTAGCTGCATTCATAAACGTGTCCGTGACTTGAGTTAATGATGCCACAGCTGTCAATAAACCTTCGTTAAATAATTTTCTGCCAATTGATGCCAAATACGCGTTCATGAATAAAGCCATTATGTTAACTATATCTGATTCAGGGCTTAGAAGTTTTTCAAAATGTGAACAGTCTATTGCTCAGACAATGCCTAATTGATAATAGATTATGATGGGCATAGATCAGAAAGGTCAAATTTAATTATCTGACATGATGATAGAAAGTAACATCTGTCATTCGAGAAAGGGAAATCCTGAAGATTCATAATATCGATATAATCGTGGGTCATGACCCACTTTCAAAGCTTTAAAATTTTGAAATTTGCATGAATCCATGAAGCTGAAGCTCGTACGTGAGCCTCGTCACGAAAACTGATTCCAGGAATCAATTTTCGGAGCTCGTCGCACCTAACCTGCGTTTAGTTCTTGGAAATCTGCGAAATCATGGCCGCAGAGTTTTTTCAAGGCCTAAAACATGAAAGTCGCATGGCGCTAAGTCGCGACTGTATGGAGGATGTTGCCAAACCTCCCACTTGAATTGCTGCAGCAGTTCGCACCTTTGGCGGGCCTTGTGAGGTGTTGCGTTATCATGCAACAAAACCACACCGGTGCTCAATTTCCATATACAGCAGTGATTTCACGATGAATGTCCGTGCAATTCACCCGTTTGGCCCATAGCAATCGGATTGCTGCTCGCACCTCAAGTTTGGAGTGGACATCCAGTTGACGCGCCATTGCTTTTAGCCCGCTAGTCACACAAAACACGACGGGAAACCACAGCAACCGTCCTATCCGACGTCTGCGCAGTTAATGTCCCTTTCTCCGCTTTGCCCAAGATTGCGACATACAGCGCGCTCCTGCGGCGAGTTAGTACAACTTACTTTTTGATCTCCCCTCGTATTAAATACAAGTGGCGCTACCAATGTCAGAAACGTAGAAATTGCGCAAAGCTCAAACATCTCGTACGCAACAGGGACTTGCTAAGGAGATCGAAAAATTGTTTCGTGATTTTTATACGTAACACACGAGAATCATAACTTAATGAAATTGACGTTAAATTTCCTTGTCTTCGTACGAAAATTTCCCATCATGAAAAAAATTTAAATCTCTAATGTATTTAAGTTGTTTGCATTTTGCTGTTACACGAAGTCAAATTCGAAATAGCGAGGTTTTCCAAGAAAATGTTTTGAGATAACGAGGTAAAATTACATTGAATTAATAGTTAAAATGCAGAACACTAAAAAATTTTCGACATTTCGAGGTTTTCGAAATAATGAGGTTCGACTGTATATATACAGGATGTTTTTGAATTGAGTACAGATTTTTTGGGAGATGATAGAAGAGGTCCTTAGAAGTATTTTTTGTCTTATGAACATGGGGTCCCAGCAGCTCCGTTTACTTACAATACTGCATTGAACAATGAAATGACACCGGGACGCAGTGTGCGTTGGTAGGCCTAGATTATTTTGATTTTAACAATTAACACAAGCAATCTACTGTAATAACTTTTAAAGTAATTGTTTGCAAAGAAATTTCAAGGTGCACGTGCTTGTTTGTTGAAAAGTCTTAGGACAAACTTCGTCAATGAGATTCCATGGTATCCAACCCCTTTGTAAAATACGATTAGTCCATATGTAAATGAACTAATCGCATTCTGGGAAAGCAGTAGGTAAAGATTTGTTTTAAAAAGTTCACTTGATTGCCTAAATGAGACATATCCTGGTCGTTGGATTGGTCGTGGCGGACCAGTTGCTTGGCCACCGAGATCGCCAGATCTCACACCGACGGATTTTTTTTTTATAGGGAAGCATAAAATCAATGGTGTACTCCGAATCGTAGATACCGAAAAAAAATTGGCGGCTCGTGTTGTCGCGGCAGCAGGTGACATCAGTGACCGTGCAAATCAACTGTTTCCACGCGTACATCAATCCATCATAAGGCGTTGCGAATTGTGCTATGAAGCAAATGGCGGTCACTTCGAACAATTACTGTAAAAGTTATTACAGTAGATTGCTTGTGTTAATTGTTAAAAATAAAATAATCTAGGCCTACCAACGCACACTGCGTCCCGGTGTCATTCGATTGTTCAATGCAGTATTGTAAGTAAACGGAGCTGCGGGGACCCCATGTTCATATGACAAAAAATACTTCTAAGGACATCTTCTATCATCTCCCAAAAAATCTGTACTCAATTCAAAAACACCTTGTATATTTGAGGCAATCAGTGTTACTGGAGATACGAGAATAGTCTTTTGAAGGTTTTTTTCCTTTAACTGTATGAAACTGAAGGTTATTTTAGGGTCGTTTGAAGGTATTCGTTTTCGCCACCTGGCAACACTGATCATCCTCATCGACTGGCTAGAACTCTCTTTAAAGCGCCGCCATATGTGTCAACCCTCCCAATTTATTTTTTTTTATTCAATTAATTTATTCAATGAAATCCAATACCTCCATCCAGGACCTTATGGCTAGAAGCCGACGAGTTGGGTCGCAGCAGCCTGGCGGTCATCCATTCAATGACTGGCCGTGCTTGATGTAGCATAACTTCACAGTTGTGTTTTCAGTGGAAGCCCACAGGCTACGGCCTCCCCATGCATCGTATAATTCATAAGAAGCGAACAGGAACTATGCGAAAGATATGTTCTTCACTGAGTTGGAAAAAACCGCTGCCTTGGCTGAGATGGGATTTTTCCGACTTGGAAAAATTAAGCCTTGTCTGAAAAGTAGACTGGCAAAACCATTCCGAACTTTAGCTTCAAGGAGCTTCTTGTAACTAGCGCTTCCTAAAGCCTCCTATATCCTATTTATTTGCAGAGTAAGCTGTCGCGATCCCTTAGTTTAAAAGAACCTACAACCTGTGACAATAAAGTTCGGTGAATGATGGCATATTGAGAGTGGATTGCTCGCTTACATGAAACAGCAGTTACTATCCTTCAAAGAATCCCCGTCGATGGTAATGCACTTCTGGGAACGCCTGTATAAGTCCTGGAAACTCCTGGCGTAGTCGTTTTTAGGGATAGCCTTCAGTTGGGTCGTAACATTACGTTGGATATCTGGCCACTTCGGGGGCGTCTTCTACGGTGTTCCGGCCTCCTCGGAACCGTTTAAACCACTCATAAACACACTTCAAAGTAATAGCACTTTCTTTGTAAACTGTTGTCATCATTTCATGAGTCTCTTTCGTTCGCTGATCCATTTTGGGTTTCGACCGCGCGTACTACGCCTTCTCTCTTCAATGTCCTGTTTAAACACAATAAACATTCTCGCAGCGCTGATTCTCTGAAATTTGTTTAAACATGTCTCGACCCGTCCGGGGCAGGATACGACGATGGTGCACTCTTACGACCGTTAGCAATTTGACGTCATTCACCGAATTTTATTGTCACAGGTTGTATTACTATTGAATATCGTTTCATCTAAAAATAAAATGTGTACATACGTATCGATTAGTTCTGTCAGACAGATTTTGTTCTGCTTTTCCAGAAGCAATTAAAATTTCATAATGTTTGAGACATTCTTAAAAGGTTCCATCAAATTAAACCATTTTCCACACAGTCATTAGTTTCTCTTTGTAGGAAAGGCCTAACTGAGCAAACGACGAAACTGGGGAGATGGGTGAGTGGGTTTGAAGAAAAAAGGCTTTAGAGCTTTATAAATAGGGAATCTCTCTCTCACTCAGTGCGTGTGTGTGTGCGTGTGTTTGTGCGTTTTGGAGGGGGGTTCTTCGTCAGCAAGCAGAGAAAGAGAGAGAGCAATGGCTTTTTGGAAGCATTCCAAATGTTTAGAATTCCACAAGCTCCAAAAGTCTCCTTTCATGCATTGGTCATGGGAGGTTTTCAAAAGTTGGGGTTCTAACCGTTGCAAAAGTACAATAAACTTTCGCTTAAAGCAAATGCAACCGAAGCTTAAAAACATTGTCCACCGATAAATTGCTACACAACAAAACCCCGTCCCTGGGCGCGCGCATCATTCATTTTAGGGACTGACAAGAATTGAATAAATTAATGAGAGAGATTTTCCTACGAAATTCTTTGAAGAAACCGACCGCAAAGCGAGTTTAAAGTTTTAAAAGGAGCTTAATGTATTTTAATAAAATATGTCTTAGCTCCCAAATTCACGACTGTCGTGCTTCCCTTCTCGAGGCAAAGCGTTACCGTTAATTAGCGCGGTCTGTAATCAGTTTAAAGGCCGCAATTAGACTAAACGATTTTAAAACTACTTAAGGTGTAGGGTTTATGTATTTAACCAACCACTGCATAAGTGTTATATATGCAAAATTGATTAGCCATAAGCTTTCAATCAATTTCCGCTATTGATTATGAATTCCCCTCAATGAAGTCAAAGATTAATATTTTCGATTAACAAAGGAATGACTATCGAAGGAAAATTATTAATTACTAGCAGAGGCACCCGGCGTTGCCCGAGATAATAATAAACACAACAACCTGATGAAGTTAAATAATAAATTTGTTTCAGTAATTCTACAATTTCCGTCTATAGACGAAGCAGTTGTTCAGATGTTTCCGATGTCATGATAACTTTTTGTCATCTCTACCCAATATCATTCATTTCTTCGCTGGCATTTCGATAGATATGAATTATTGTTATAATCCTTCGAAAGATTATTATAGGACATTATACCATATGGTTGTTGGTTTGAAGGGTTCAGTTCTTGTATGCTATGTTTTCGGTTATGTCGTCAACTGTAGCTCGAACGAAGGGACTGCGTCCTCTGTCGTCTTTCACTCTTTCTCAATCATCTGCTAACTCTCCATTATCTCCAGTTACTGATCGTTATTAAATATTTCTAAGAAAAGCCCGAACAACAGGAATTCTACGTATTGTTACAAATTCAATTTAGTTTTATAATTCTCAGAGGTGGAATGGAACCATCATTCTTAATGAACCTACTTATACTGCACACTTTGCCCGGGACTTTACTTACCCTCTTGTTGTTCTGTCTCAGATTAAAATGTTATCCATCTTCACCCCCGGGGAGTATCACTGGATAATTTAGACCTATCTTTTAAAATTTCCCTTGCACTTGACGTAGGAGCTCTTATACCCTCCTGCTCTAGCGGAGCTTTCGTTGTTCAGATGTTTCCAATGCCCGGATAGCTTTTTATCTTTCTGTTGCAAATTTCACTGATCAATACTAGTTTTTTTTTCTTTTTTTTGCCAAACACACAAATTTTCGCCACTCACCTGGACGTTTTTAGGGAGCTCAAAGGAGACCCGTGTGATTTCTTAGCCTCCTCGATAAACACTGCCTTATCTATGTCCTGTCATTAATAATTCGTTACCCCCCTCCCTAAAAGAAGTTAATATGGTTAATTATGTAGTGCCACGCCAGTAAAAGTGTTACGCTTGTAGTGCCACACCAGTTAATGTGTTAAGTATATAGTGCAACACCAGTTAATGTGTTAACAAACTTTCAACCCCCCTTTCACCCCCTTAGGTGTTGAATTTCGAAAAACCCCTTCTTAGTGCTCACTTACATTTTGTAAAGAACCTCTGTACAAAATTTCAAGTTTCTAGGCTTTATGGTTTGGGCTGTGCGTTGATCACTCACTTATTCACTCGTAGATTATAACTAAGTGTTTTACTTATAAATTCATAATAAAAAGATAGCTCTCAGGTAACAGGAATTAGTAAGAGATTGCATCCCCTATTGCTCTAATGACAGCCTCCATCCTCCAAGGAAGATTTTCCACCAGGTTTTGTAAGTAAGAAGCTGGAATTTCCCTCTATTTCTGCCTCAGAGCACTGGTTAGTTAGTCACGGATGAAGGACGGCATAGTCTGGCTCGTAGTCGATGTTCCAATTCATCCCATAAGTGTTCAAAGGAATTGAGATCGGGGCTCTGGGCAAGCCAATCCATTTCCTCATTCCCGTTGTCTTGAAACAGTCATGTACGAACCTTGCTTCATGGCAAGGATTATTGTCATGTTGATACCGAAAACGGCTCGTCGTTGAACTGTTCCCAAAATATTCGCAGTGATCAGGGGTCTAGGCTGAGCTCATCGACGGGCAGTCGAAGATCACATGGTAAATGACGCAATTGTCGATTTGAGCTAGCATGAATACGACTTGTCTATACCGTCGACTTTCTAGTGTAGACGTTGACATCGACAATTCAAGAGCAGTCGACTATGAACTTGGCGACCGTTATTTCAGAATTTAGCAACATATTTCTTATTAAAATACGTGATTTTTACAGGTCTGTATGAGTGTGTACCTGAATGTATTTACGTTTATACATGTATAAATTTGTGTATTTATGTGTAAAATCGTGTGTAAACTTATGTATAAATGTGTATGAACTTGTGGATATAAGCGTATACCATCTATCCATACGTGTGTAAACTTGTGTATAAATGTCTAAAAACATGTGTAAATTTGTGTACACATTTAATTATATTTGTCTAATGTAAACCATGTGTGTGTATAGATGTGTAACATTATGTAAATTTGTATGTATACAGAGTCGAGTCACATTATAATGACAACCAGCTAATATCCCGAATAACCGCCTTTAGCGGGACAGCAGCTACACGGCGTGGGAGTGAGTCAATAAGATTCTGGTAGGTTTCTACAGGTAGCTGTTGCCATGCAGACTGTAAAGTATCCGATAACTGCTGAAGGGTACGCGGTGGTTTCCCATAGCATGCACATGACGTTCGAGGTGATCCCAAAAGTTCTCGATTGGGTTGAGATCTGGGGAATTAGGGGGCCAGGGTAGTACTTGCAACTCTTGGTCGTGTTCCGCAAACGACCCCCGAACAATTACAGCCGTATGACACGTCGCATTGTCTTGCTGGAACGTGCAATGCCCCTCTGGGAAGGCAGGCCCCATGTATGGGTGTACTTGAGCTGCAATTATGGATAAATAACCAAATCGGTTGAAAGTGCCTTCCACAGACAATGCCATGAGAACACTCCCCACACCATGACGTTGTCGCCACCAGTCTGGATTCGTCCAACAATGGTTGCAGGATGCTTGTTCTTAGAGGTTTCTCGCCTCACCCTCCAACGGCCGTCATTTCTGTGGAGCAGAAATCGTGACTCATCGGAGAAGGCAACCTTTTTCCAGTCAGAAGTGGTCCAGTTTCTGTACTGTTGGGCAAATTGAAGCCGTTTTTGGCGATGAACCTTCGTCAGCATGAGTGCGGTGACCATCCGTCTGCTACGGAGGCCCATACTGTGGTTTTAGAGATATGTCTGGGAACACCCTCTTTAGTTCAAGCGGTAAGTTGATCCACTGTAGCTCTTCGGTCATCTGACGTTCATCTCTCTCATCAATGGCACGTGGTACTCCACAGTTCCCATACCGTTTAATTCTGAACGGTCCCATTTTCCCAGTCATGGTACACTTTAACTACAGCGGCACGAGAACAGTTTACAAACTGCGCGGTTTCCGAAATACTGCCAACCTTGGCCCGAAAGCCGATTATCATCCACTTTTCCAGATCTGCTAAATCACATTTCTTACCCATTGCAGCAAAGAATGATATGTTTTTAATATAGTGGAAACCTACCTTATATAGTCACCTAACCAATTCCCAACACGTGACATAGTTCCTCGGCTGGGCAACCCCGAAGATAAACGTAGGGAGTGGTCATAGTAATGACTCGACCCTGTATATGGCTAAACTCTGAACCATAGCGAATAGAATAAATAAGTGTGATTACTCTCGTATTATGCAAAAGGCGCATTCGGCGGCACTCAGATCTGGCTCGGATCTGAGAGAACGCTCACGTGGTACCTGACCGTTTTTCTGAGCGTCTGAGTGATGTTGCCGAACGCTCTTTTGTCTCAGAAAGAAATGGCTTTACCGACTTTACAAATATTGAGAAGAAACGGAGGATCTACTAATTTTAGTGTACATGAAATAAAAATTAACATCAAATGAGCAACTGAGCATCCATAATATTCGATCGCGATAAGAGTTTTCCATAAGGCCAGGGAGGAAAGAGTACACTGTGCATCGCCGTGATGTGGCTCTCGTAGCTTCTTTGATAGCTTCGCATCGCAGTGGGCGTCGCCATGTTCATTCTGAACAGTCAGAAATAGAAAAGCTTGCTGAGCGTCTGAGCTCAGATTCAGACAGATTCGTTGCGTGCCGAACACGTTTTCTTCTCAGGCGGAAGTACCAAAGTGCTCGCCGAACGCTGCTCTCTCAGATCTGAGTTAAAGCTCTAGATTAGGAAAGTACGGCAAACCTTTTCCGCGCCGCCCGCAGCTGCTGATTGGTGGAACAGCTGTCACGTGAGTTTATCAGCCATTGTTGGCCCAAACGCAGCGATAGATACCATTGAAATGCATGTGGAAGATGCAATTTAGATTAAATTTTTAACGAAATATTCGTTGATTGATCCTAAATTTGAATCCGAATAAGCAAAATTTCAGAATCCTTCAATTTATGCTCCTTGGAGGTTAATAAATTCGTTAAAATATCTGAAGAAGTAATAAGAAGCAAGTACGTTTGTATTATAACTTCACCGAATGTTATAGAAATGTTGCATTGTGCAATTCTCAGACTATCAGAAAATATAATTATTTGTTGAATATAGTTCTTTTTAAGAAAATACAATTCAATATAACAAGGTTAAACTGTCTGTGAAATGTGGAGGCAAAATTTGAAATAAAACGTCCATGTTATTTTCATCTTATTTTAGCAAAGTTAATTAACATCATTAAACTTGAATATAAAATATGAAATTGAATAACGAAAATTTGCTAGTTGGGTGAAAAAAAATATAGAAAATTTTAACTATAAGTTTTGGATAGATTTTTTACGTCAATATTATAAACCTCCATAAATAAATAAATTTCAAAATACATTGCATGTGTAGTTATTTTTTTGTAATTTTTTTTTTGTAATCAAACGGTTAGTTTTTCCAAATTATAATTTTTAAAATTTTCTATCAATATATAATTATCAAAGTAATTTTTATATTTAAATCAAAAACTTAAATTTAATAGTTCCTATTTTATTAAATTATGTTTGATATTTTTATAATTATATTTTTTTTAATAATTTAATAATTTTTATATTTTGATAAATAAAAATACAAAAACTACACACAGTGTTTTTTAAAATTTATTAATTGCATGTAAATCGTTTATTAAGGATAAATAAATAAAGTGAAAATAAACTAAAAACTGAATCTGGTTATCATTAAACTGCCTCAACGTTATCATTATTTATATGTAAAAAATTATAATTGAAAACAAAATTTAAAGAAAAATCAATAGTTACAGAATTTACTGATTGCCAGTTATAATATTTCCAGACGATAATAATAAGAAAATTTGTGAAAAGGATGCATTAAAGACGAATTTTAGAGGAAGCGTAACTCACTTTATAGGGCCATTTGGGCCAACAATGGCGAATTTGGTAGCAGACGACGAAGTTTGCCGTACTTTCTTAATCTAGAGCTTTAATCTGAGTCAGATCTGAGCGCCGCCGAATGAGCCTAATGCTGAAAATCAGGCGAGCGGCGGATGTGCGAAATAAGAGCGCTGCTGTCGATTTCGACCAACTTCGTGGCGTTTTTTTGCTGGCTGCAAACGGGAATTTCACGTTTCGTGTTCAGTTTCTGTCGTATATTTTATTGTTTCACTATTTTTACGTGATGAGCTTGTTATAGTGTAATTTGCATGTCGTATATGTTAATAGTGTAATTTGCATATCGTTTGTTATGTTTAAAACAGTATTTTTACTCGCATTTTAAAAAATTTACTCGTTATGTTAACTCGTGCACGTACAGTCATGGATAACAAAAACACTCCCTCGCTCTGTGCTGTTATATTTTTAAATGAGCGTTTAAAATAGGATGGTATGATTTTATTGGTTATGTAGATAATTTTCTGACTGAGGTAAACGATATCAGACACCTAGTGGCAAAGTAATAGATGCTCATTTAAAAATATAGCAGCATAGAGCGTTTTTTTTGTCCATGATTGTACCTTATGACAGCAGATAGGCCTACCTTCAT
>JAHWFO010116967.1:0-15501 GCA_023313115.1 Rhysida immarginata
TTCGAGTTATTCTGCTTTGTCAACTTAAAATTTACACCCTGTATATACAGAGTGATTCAGTCAATTTCTGACCATTTCACTCGAATGACGTGTATTAGGGATAAACAATTGAAAAAATATGAGCGCCATATCAAATTTCTAAATAGTTGGAGTTTGTTTTGTTGCAACGGCGCTGCATGAAAATCGTATTGTTGAAAAATGGCGCCCGCTTTATCAACAGAGCAGAAATGCAAGGTTGTCGAATGGTATTTCGAGACAAAATCACCTGAAACCGTGCAAAGAAAGTTCCGGAAGGAGTATATGTGTCGAGATGCACCAGGCAGGCAAGCAATCATGGATTTTGTCAAGCAATTTCATGCCACTGGATGTGTTAAAGGCAAGAAAAAAGGCGGGAGCGAAGCTCGTGTTCGAACGGCCGAAGTTGTCGAAAATGTTCGCACAAGGTTGGTCGATTCCCCTACCAAAAAATCTGTTCGCCGCCTATCCATTGCAGAAGGGCTGCCGTTTACCACGACATGGCGAATTTTGAGAAAGGATTTACACCTGTTCCCGTATAAGATCCATGTTTATCAGGAGTTAACAGACACTGAAAGACAGAAGTGACAACAATTTGCGATGGAGTTTGGAGCAGAAATGGAAGCCAATCAGGACATTGTGGACAACCTGCGGGTGTCAGATGAGGCCTTCTTCCATCTGTCAGGTGACGTTAATAAACACAACGTTCGTTTTTGGGGTTCTCAGCACCCTCATGAGATCTATAAGTCACCTCTTCATCCACGAAAGGTTATGGCTTGGTGATCGATTTCCAAAAGAGGCATCATTGGTGCGTTCTTTTTTGAGGGCACCGTAACGTCACAGGCTTACCTTAACATGTTGGAAACCTTCTTCATCCCCGAGCTGCGAAGGAGGCGTATACCGCTTCGACGTCAATGTTTTCAACAGGATGGGGCTAGGCCTCACACCAATAATGAAGTGGTAGACTTTCTCAATCAGAAATTCAGAAATCGTGTCATTTCAAACGGGCTTCCAGATCGATTCGGGGGGTGGCTTTCTTTGGGCCCCCTACGAGTCCTGACCTAAACCCATGAGATTTTTATCTCTGGGGGTTCCTTAAAGACAGTGTGTTCACTACAGCACTAAGAACCCTAGACCAGCTGCGACAAAGCATCGTCGACTGCTGCACCCTTGTGGATGCAGAAATCCTGGATAGAGTTATGAACAACTTCACCATTCGGCTGTGAGTAGTTCAAAACGTTCTTGGTGGCCACATTGAGCATATCATCAAGACTTTTCCACGGGAATAAAAACTCCGAACTGCCTAAAATATCAAACTGAAATGCTAAGTTTGTAAACATTAATGGGTCAATAAATCATAGTACTGAAATGGTCAGAAATTGACTGAATCACCCTGTATTTTGGTTTCCTTTGATGTCTCTTCATTATTCTCTAGCTTACCTAAAAATATTGTGGAAAAGCGTATTTGTTTTTGATTCCTGTGATATTGATATCCATAGTTTATAAAACACCTCAAACTGTCTCCTTTGAGACAAAACTAAACTTTTTGTTCGATAAATTTACACGACTTAATTTAGGACTGCACGAATAATGACTTTATTGGTCTCCTTCTATGAATCTAGCATTCTGTGAAATTGTTTTTAGAAATTCTTTGTAGAAATTAGATAATCCTGTAGACATTTAAAAAATTAAATGTAGACATTAAATTTAAGGAAATAGTTTAGACAACTTGACCTGTTAGAATAATAGAATTGCCTTATAAAGTATTTGAATTATATTTTAAATCTCAGTATAACTTTAATGATGACGACGTTTCCACAAATTCAGATTATAGACTGCTCAATAAAAAACTGACAGCTTAACTTCATTTTAATAGACACTTTTTACAGATTCTTCTGGATGCTCAATATTGTTTGATTGCATTTCTTCTAAAATTAATTTAAGCAAAGGTAATGACGATGCACTTCTATGGTTCGTTCAATTAAGACCCGAAAGGGCTGAATTGCTTAATTAGGAGAAGGGACGCTTGTTTTATTGGTGGCCAATGAAGCAAAGGTGCACCGAAAATGACCCTTGGAGGGAATGCATGGATTGGCTAACACAAAAGTCCCTTTGGTGATGCTGTAAATCTTTGTTGCTGCCCACAGAGGGAAGTGGAGTGGAGCGTGTTTAATTTCTAGAGAAGGACACAAGCTAATTTACTTTTGGGTGAAAATTTTCGAGTAAATTAGGGGTAAATTTATTAGGTTATAATTTCGTAACGCTAGTAAAGTTATATGATGAGATCTCATTAGTGCTGTTTGCTGAAATATAATTTTTTATTCAATACTGCCTTAAATTGTATAAAGTGATTTATACTGGGGAATCTACACAATAGTGGAGCAAGAATCAAGTAACAAGGCTTCTATTTATTAATACAAATAATCATTTGTTCAAGTGTGATATCTTAAGGATGGTATCACAGTGCATTTTAGCGCGCTTACTAAGTCGCTGTGTGTATGCCGGACATTTAAAAGTTTGCTGTACTTATTGCTTAAGGCGAAACAAAAAAAATCTGTTTATTCATTCATTAATTTATAATCGCCATCATTAACGCATTTTTATATGTTATCAATTCATTTCACTCTGTGTATGTCTTTCTATCCGTCTCTGTATCCTACGTTTTCTTGAAAACGATATAAATTTTTGAAATTCTGTTTTCGCTATTCAATAGAGCAGTAGTTCCCAAACTTTTTCGACTCGAGAAACCGTTTCAAAAAAATTTTTCGACTCGCGAGCGCCTTTCACAAAGATCTGAGTATCGCGAACCACTAATTTAGAAACATACATGCATACGAGGAGTAGTCATAAAGTTTTAATTATCATCTCGAAAAAATAAATAGTGAAATCCCCACGCCACAGTACCATAGAATGCCGCTAGAGGGACCAAATCAAAATGGTGCAGCCCATTGATAAAATGGAGTATCGTGCGGTGATTCGTTTTTTGCCTTTGAAAGGGGAACAAGTCTGCAACAATCCATGCTGAGTTGGTGGAACTCTACAGCAACACTGTACCATCATATGACAGTGGTTAGGTGGTGCAGATACTTCCAGTGTGGACAAACAAGACTGAATGACAAACAACAAAGTGGCAGATCATCTTCCATGAAGAACTGGGAATCGCAAGAGAAGTGGAGGCTCTAGCGCTCAAAAACCGGCGTATCACAATCGAGACGATAGTGGAAAAAAGTGAAAATCAGTCATGGGTCAGTTTTCAACATCTTGCTGCTGTCCGAGGGGATCCTTTTGCTCCACGATAACGCCCCAGCTCATTCTGCACAGGACACATTCACACATGCTGCTTCTTTGGGCTATCAAATTTTGCCTCACCCCCTGTATTCTCGTGACATGGCTCCCAATGACTTCTTCCTCTTTCGTCGGATGAAGAAACCATTGCGTGGCAGGCATTTCCAGAATGACGACGAGGTGATTTTCGAGGTGGAACATTTCCTGTACAGCCAAATTGCAGACTTCTACAACCAAGGTCTCCGCCAAATCATCCAGAGGTAGGGAAAAATGTGTCGCATTGAAGGGTGAATATGTAGAGAAGGACTAACACCATCACCAAGTTTCATGGTCACAGCTTGATTTTTTCAAAGTGATAATTAAAACTTTATGACTGCCCCTCGTATAACCAAAAACAGAAAAATTTGGGGAACCCCTGAAAGATGTTACGAACTCCCTGGAAGTTCGCGAACCCCAGTTTTGGAAACACTGCAATAGAGGTTTTTCCTGTGCCTAATTGATTAAAATATCTTTGAAGTAGGTCCGACGGTCACGTGACCATTAAAATGGAAATTGATACTCCCATCCCCCAGGGTACCATATTACATTCAATTGGAAAGGACAAGAAACGAAAGACTATATCATCCTTTTCTATTACCAAAATGCTGTATTCAAAAAAATCGACTTTTCTAACTTTCTTTCAAAAAAAATTCAGTGAAGTTCGTCTATATTGGTCAACGAATAATAGTTTTATCCACAATCCCTTAGAACAATGGTTTTTATCTCCCGAATGTTTATGAATATTCGAGTGCTTGTTGAAAGGTTTGCAAACGAAACCAGATTTAATTATTGTTATCCTTCTGAGAATATAGGGCTCAGGGCGAAGAAACATTAAGGAAACAAATTCAGTGATAAACCTTCAGGCATGAAACAGTTCTGTTTAAACGAGGAGCATACTGAAAGTCGTGAGCAACATTAAATTTAAAAAAGAAAGGTTAATACATGCGATACACAGACTACATCATTTCAAACTATAATCTTTTGTCTATTTCTCAATATAGGCGCGGCCAGCTGCTGGGTGGGACGGCCATTTGGGGCACAGTTGTTAGTCTGACCCATTTGCTGAGTGACCAGTGCTGGATCTCCACCAGCTGGTGATAGCCACTGGTTTGTTCGTCCGCCAGCAGCTCTTCCATCATGAATCCCCCGTGCTTCGGAGGGCACGTTAAGCCGTCGGTCCCGGCTGCTACTGTCATCTCGTAGCAGTCGTTAGTTACTCCCTGAAGGAGTAAGTGTTGCATATTATCGTTCTGCGATTATGTACCCTCTGTACAAGATAATAATAAATGTCACAATATAATCTCCATTCCTTTGGACACATTTTTTCCACCGTTGTGGAAGTTTGAAAATCCCTTGACGGTAGAAGTTCGTTCCAGCTCGCCGAAGGCACTGAAGTACTGCTCTCTTCACGTCCTCCTCTGTCGCATAGTGCTGGCCTATGAACGATCAGATTTTATAGAAGGGGCAGATGAGAGGCTAGCAGTATGCGAAAGAAGAGGACTTGAAGAGAGCAGTGCGTCAGTGCCTTCGGCGAGCTGGAACGGACTTCTACCGTCAAGGCATTTTAAACTTCCACAAGGGTGAGAAAAATATGTCCAAAGGAATGGAGATTATATTGTGAAATAGAAAAAAGTTTGCAGTTTGAAATGATGTATTCTGCGTATCGCAAGTATTAACTTTTTTTTATTTATTGTTGCTCATTACTTTCAGTATGCCCCTCGTAATTACATTTTGGTGGTAAAGTTGATAATGAATTCCACAAGTCAGAGGTGTTAAATAAGAAAAAAATTAGTGTGTAATTATTAATAAAAAGTTTCTTATCAGTCAACGCTCTGAAATTTTTTTTCTTAATTCCTACTGTCTATAATACCGGCAAGGGATGGCAAATTCCGATCGGATATAAGTAACACTAAAAGAAAGACTGCGTTATACAAGCTGCGTCTAAAAAGCTCGGTGAATGGAAGCATTAAACAAATAAAACAAAACACATAAATCAAATACCTTTATTCACCCTCATCGTAACATCCGTTGGACACAATACACTTTTGACATCGTTGATAAAGCTGCTGGAATGAGTCGGCGAAAGCCTCTTTTGGGATCGATCGAAGCACAGATGTCACACGTCTTCGGATGGCTGGTAAGTCTGCAAAAGTGGGCCCTTCAGGATACCCTTGAGGCGAGGGAACAAAAAGAGGTCTGCAGGCGCCAGATCAAGCGAGAAAATGGTTACACGGCGTTGGACCAAGAAGTTGCGTACACCGATCGCAGTATGTGGGCGTGCGTTGTCAGGCAACTGACTCCACTTTCCAATGCTGTACATCTCCAAAGTTTTTCCTAATTTGTAACAAAACTTCATGTTCATCCGTTGCTCTATTTTCATTTGACGTGAGTTTTCGTACACACGCTGTTCGACTGCCCGCAGCAGACTTAATCTGCGTCGGTTTCTTCGTCGCATTTTTACCTCACGTTGCTTTTGAGATATCCATCTATTCACCGAACTTTTTTTGAACGCACCTTGTACATTGTTACATCATCATACGTATTTATAATTTACGATTTATCATTGTTACATCATCATACTTCATTGTTGGATGTATACATTTATATCTTTGAAATTTGTTGCATGCTTTTCTATTGTTGTTCGTGTCGATTGTTGCCTCCATTCTTCTCGCATTTTGTAACTACGGAAATAGCTTTCAGCTCCGACTTTTTGTTCCTTTCACTATGAATAAACTCTTTTTTTAACATGGTAGCAAAGTTTCGTGGTTGTAAGTAAATGTTATTAAGTTGTTTATAAATGTGAACTGTGGTTTCTGAATGTATAATTAGTGAAAGGCAGGTTATGCAAAGATAAATCGAACAACAAAAGCATATAAGATGGCGTACGTGAAAAATGAAGACATTACAATGCCAAAATTCGACGGAGTGGACTATTGCAACTGGAAGGTAGGAATTTTGAAGTTTTTGCAAATGTGTAAATGTGTGGTTGACAGAGAAAAATGCCCTGATGATAAAATTGCCGAATGGGAAGAGATGGATGTCAAGGCCAACAATTACAATTATAGCGCTATTACGAACAAGCAATTGGAGTATGTAAGCGACCTCGACACAGACTTTAAGATCTGTGTAAATTGATGAAATGTATTTTAAAAAATCCAGCGCACTGCAAATTGTATGTAGAAATAACCTCGATAGCATAAAAGTTGAAAAATTATTCTGATATAAATTTATTCTTTGACGGTTTTGAAAAGGCCATAAATGAGCTGAAACAAGCTGGAGCTATCGTAGGTGAACAGGAGAAATTAAATTACATGTTGAAAGCTTTGCCACATAGGAGATTTAATTGATGTTTTGCCGGAGCAAGATAGAACTGTGGATTATTTGAAAAGTGAAATTAAAATGAAATCTTTGGATGAAAAACCCGTAAAGGAAACTGATGAGTCAAAGTCTAACACTTTTAAGGTAGAAGCCAGTACACCGTATTACAGTAATAAAGTTTGCTTTAATTGTAGAAAGCCTGGACATTTAATGAAAAATTGTCGATTGCAAGTGGAAGTCATGGTTATCGTGGTCTTGTAAATATTAGCAAAATATATAGTCATGGTAATTATTTTGGCAGACGAGGGAATTTTTGTGGATACAGAGGAAATAATCGAAGCCAACCAACTGATGAACAGCGAGCAAATAGTTTTCATACTACAGTGTTGAATAATATTTCAACCATGAATGAGAGTCATGCTTCAAACAATGGTCAAATAAATTGGCTCCTTGATAGCGGATGTACAGACCGTATTATAAACAGTGATGATTACTTTGATGCTTCTATTACATTAAAAGAACCTACAAAAGTCAAAGTTGGTGATGGAAGATTTTTACAAGCTACAAAAGTTGGCAACATTACAATTTTCTTTGAAGTTCATGGTAAAAGATCGAAAGTAACTTTGAAAAACGTATTTTATGTGAAAGAAATGAAAGCAAATTTACTAAGTTATTCCAGGATTACTGACAATCATAAGATAATCTCGAAAGGACATCTATCAAAAATTTATAACCGGAATGGCAGACTAATAGCAGTAGCTAAGAAAGAGAATAGACTATATTTAATGAAAAGTTTTACTTTGACTGATATGATATGTTCAAATAATGCTGGAAACACATTAACGTTAAAGGAGAAGTGGCATCGTAAACTTGGACATGTAAATTTTAATTATCTAAATGTACTAGGTAAGAATGAGTTACTTGAAGGGATTCCTAAAGAAATAGAGTCAGAATATATGAAGTGTGCTAGTTACATTGAGAATAAAATGCATAATTTACCCTTTCATAACAATCGAAGAAGAGCTGAAGATATTTTAGAAATTGTTGTGGAATATTTTGAAGAATATATAAATGAAATACAGAATTTAACAGGAAAGATGATAAAAGAATTTAGATGTGACAATGGAAAAGAATACTTAAATAAGCATATTTATAAATTAGCCAGAGGAAAAGGATATATGGTGAAACCTTGTCCAGCATATGTACATGAATTAAATGGCATTGCAGAGAGATATAATAGATCAATTTTGGTATGGCAAGATGTTTACTGGCAGAGGCAAAAGTTGATAGAGGATTTGGCCACCATATGAGTTATTTTTCAAAGTGCGACCATGTGTTAAAAATTTACGACTATATGGAAGTAAAATATTTGTGAGAATACCAGAAGAGAAAAGATCAAAATGGGACAGGAAGGCTGAATTAGGTATTTTACTTGGCTACACAGAAGTTGGATATAGAGTTTTAATCAACAATAAAATAATTGTAGCAAAACTTGTTGACATTGTCGAAGAGGACACTAAATGCATAGGTTTTAAAGATGAAGATGATCCCGAGCAGAAAGAATATGACACAAGCAATGATGATGAAGCTGAATACGAGAGAATGAGCAAAGATGATGAAATAACAAGCAATGAGATGAAGAAGAAAATGAACAATGACGATGAGATGTCAAGCAATAAGTGTAATGAAGATAATAAAATATCCACTGAACGAAGACAGTCTAAGAGAAGAGTCAAAGTTCCACTTCGGTTTGATAAAGAATTTGGCTATCATTATATATGTGTTAATTATTGTGATGCTATGATTCCAGATACTTTTCAGGAAGCGACTACATGTGATGAGGCTCAAGAGTGGAAAGAGGCTATGGATCGTGAAATAGAGAGTATTGTCAAAAATAATACATGGACACTTGCAAGTAAACTAGAGAATTAGACAGTTCTAGGTGTGAAGTATATAAGAATTCAGAAGATGTATACAAGGGAAGGTTGGTGCTTAGAGGTTTTCAACAAACAGAAAATATTGATAATACTTATTCGCCTGTTGCAAAAATGCAAACTTTGAAATTATTGTTATCATATTGTTGTCAGAATAATATACATATTGATCAAATGGATGTCGAAACAGCATTCTTAAATGGTTAAGTGTTATCTGAAGTTTATGTAAAACAGCCACTTGGCTATGAATATGGAAGTTACAGAGTTTTTAAAGGAAAGTCCTCGTTCTTGGTATGAATGTTTTAACAATTTTGTAACTAAACTAGGTTTTCGTAGATGTAAATATGATTTTTGTCTCTATCTTAAAATAGAAAATAACATACATAGTATTTGTTGACGATTTACTGATTTGTTGCAAAGAGAGACAAATAATAACTGTAATTAAACAAAAACTATGCAATAAGTTTAGAATGAAAGATATGGAAAGAGTTAAAAATTACATTGGAATTGATATTGAATATGACTATGAAAAGTGTAATACTATAACATTAAGCCAGAAAACTTATATAGAATCACTAGCCAAAAAATATAGAATTGAGAATATACCAACACTGTATCAGACACCTATAGAGATTAATTTAAAACTTGAACAATCTGATGTAAATAGAGATATTAAATATAGAAACTTAATTGGCGCCCTATTGTACATAAGTTCTGGAACTAGGCCTGATATTTCTTTTAGTGTTAATTATTTAAGCAGATTCCAAAACTCTTATAATGAGACACATTTCAAATATGCATTAAGAATTCTAAAGTATTTGTATTTAACTAAAGATATTAAGTTAACATATTATCAGAATTATAAAGCTGATGTTATAGATTGTTTTGTAGACGTTGACTGGGCCAGTGATATTGTAGATAGAAAATCTACAACAGGATTTGTTATAAGACTGTTTGGGAATATTATTTACTGGAAATCAAAGAAACAAAACAGTGTAACTAAATCCTCTACATTTGCTGAGTATATTGTCTTATCAGAAGCTGTAAAAGAGATAAAATTCATACGTAATATTGTTAATTATGTTTTTGTAAAGATTAAATGATCTGTTAAGATTTATGAAGATAATTCAGGAGTTACAGACATAGTTAAATGTGGTAATTTTACAAAGAATTCAAAACATATTGAAGTTCATTATCATTTTGTACATGAGAATTATGTTAATGGAGTTATTGAAATTATTAAGGTAAATTCAGGTGATAATGTCGCTGATATTTTTACTAAAGCATTAGGAAAAGTTAAGTTTGCTAAATTTAGAGATATGTTAAGTTTAAAAACAAGTAATTGAATATTGATACTGGTTGTAATTTGATATTTTAAGATAGCAAGTATTTTGTAATGATTATAAATGTAAGGAGGCGTGTTGGATATATACATTTATATCTTTGAATTTTGTTGCATGCTTTTCTATTGTTGCACGTGTCGATTGTTGCCTCCATTCCTCTCGCATTTTGTAACTACGGAGATAGCTTTCAGCTCCGACTTTTTGTTCCTTTCACTATGAATAAACTCTTTTTGACGTAGAACTACGTCTATCAGGGGTGCAGCCGAGGAAAAATTCAGACGCGATTTTTCGTTCAAAAAGTGATGTACATATCTCAGTCTATATCTTTCTATCACTATATCCTACAACTATGGTCATTATCTCGTTGGAAAGAGGAAGGTTGAGTCTTGAATGATAAGCAAAAATTTCACCAAATGAGCCACTGGATCAAAAGTTACAGCAAGTTAAATTTAAGTGAATTTTATGCTCGCCATCGTAATAACTGGTGTTGCATTGTATACTTAACATATTAACTGGTGTGGCACTACGTAATTAACCATATTAACATCTTTTAGGGAGGGGGTAACGAATTGTAGAGTGTGCTATCCATATAGCGTGATATCTCCACCATGACCTACCTAAAACCTTCCCAGGGTCCATCGGAATTACCATGAAAAATTTCATCAAGATTGATCTATGATTAACTTGAGAATAAAATAAAACTCTTTTTCCACAACGAAAAAGAGTTTTATTTTATTCTCAAGTTAATCATTTGCATTATCCACATTAGATTTCTAGACAATTAAGATTGGTCTAGCCAATTTGAGATGCATAGCGATCAGATAGGTCCATGTGTGTTTCTTTCTTACATAAATCTATAGTCCAATCTTGATGAAATTTGCAAATTTGATCTTCAAAGCAAGAGGAAGGTCACTGTCTACATGAGATTTCGAAAAAATAATATTTATCGATAATAATTCATGGATTTAAATTCAAATTATGGACCAAAAATATATAACTCCTGACGAACAATGCAAGGCAAAGTTTGTGCAACAATAGACTGCTCTGTTTGTTTCAACAGTAGTGATAGCAACACAGAATTCTAAAAATGATATGGCATTAAATACAAAAATTGGAGAAAATATACCAGATTCAACCAATCAAATAGTTATCTATGTAAGACATTTCATTAAGACATGTAAATGAATCTTAAGACTGATCATTTTGTAAACTTCATTAACAAAAATATTTTGAGGACACCCGACTTACATGCATAAATCGTTGACCACTCTCTTATAAAATATAATATTCTTCGGGATTTCTAATTTCCTGACCATAATTTAAAGTTTCGCCTAATGGTATGGAAGACTTCTCTTCACTTCCACCAGTATTCCAAAGACTCATAACAACTATACCAGAACAGCGCCATATCCTCATCTGCTAAACATCCTCATAAAGTGCGGATATTGCTCTAGATTAACTGTCTCATTATGATAATCTACAGTATAATCATTATGATAATCATTATGATAATCTAGATTAACTGTCGTCAGCATACAGCTGGAAGGATCTTCCTCCTCTGAGAATCAGCGAGAAGGCATCGGAAATTTTAACAATGCATTTAATTCCTGTCCTTTGTGCTTTTCTTAGAATTGATGGTTGTTAGAATTTAACATTTTCTTGAAAAGCTTTAAAAATGAGCAGTAAATGGAAATAGTGGGAGAGTTAGTAGACTATTGAGAAAAACAGTGGAAAGGCGGCAGAGAAAGCAGTCCCTTCACTCGGTGCTGTATCGATTTTTCCAATACACTGCTTCAACTAAGCAAGTGGTGAGTGACCCTGTGGCCGTCGATGCAAATGTGTCAACAGAAGAAACTGCGACTGCCAGATCACACCAAGTGATGAATGCACCAGCTTTGCTTCAAGACCTCGAGAGCAGAGTGTGAATTGCAACAATTTACCAATTAGAAAAATTGATGGAAAAATTCCGCGACCTGGATTCAAACCAGGAACCCCGACTGTCATGGTCGATGCCTCAATCAATTGGGCTATCACAGACACTTGAACAGCCATGTTGTCTTAAAGACAACCAAGTTGTCAAGAAGGAAAGCCCAATGGGAGGTGGACACCCGGTTCACAGATCGTGAATTTCTCCTATCCAAACCATCAGAAAGTTTGATGAACACACAATAAGAAATAAAGAAATTAAACTGGAGCAAACACCAAACGTTAGGTAAAGACTACTTGGTTGTCTTTAAGACACTTAGTGATAGCATGGCTGTTCAGGTGTCTGCGATAGCCCAATTAGTAGAGGCGTCGACCATGACAGTCGAGGTTCCAGGTTCGAATACAAGTCGCAGAATTTTTCTATCCATTTTTCTGATTAATATCATTTACCTGATGCTTAGAGTTTGCTCCAGTTTAATTTCTTTATTTCCTAACAATTTATCAATTGTTGGAATTGCAGAATACACAGACACAAACGATCATGTACATCCATCGCCACCCAAGAAGAGAATTTTGGAATTGTGGAATTTTTAGATAAACAAATGAATTTTTAATGGTCAGGTCACACAAAATAGAAGAACTACAGCCATAGCCAGGGCTGAAAAAACGTCAGATCAAACTATTGTATCATTATCATTCTATTTCCTCCCAATTTCGTAGCCATACACATTATTCCACACATTGTTTCTCCTGCACTATGGGTAAACTCGCTCAGCTATACACAACATTCCAACACGAACCGGGGAGAACTGTTACCGGGCCATCCATGAGGAACATTTTAAAAGTTTTTTTCGGTTTTTCTATATGAATTTTTACTGTTTTAATGTGTTAATTTTTACTATATATTCCCATTCAGATATTGCAAACTTTCATCAAAAAAGAGCCCGAGCAACGCCAGGTATATCAACTAGTCATTTATATAAAACTAGAAGAGGTACCCGGCGTTGCCCGGGATAATTACACTTGCACAAACTTTTCCTTTCATTGTTAGTCATGAGATATTGATTGTTGGTTCATGCAGAGCGTTTGTGAATTGCATGTTGATACCATTGTTGATACCTATTGTTGTACAAACTTTGCCTTGCATTGTTGGTCATGCGATATTTCTCATTAATATGCCCTGCTATAACCATGAATATCGATTTTTTATCAATAATTATTATTTTTTCGAAATCTGAAGTAGACAGTGACCTTTCTCATGCTTTGAAGGTCATGTATGCGAAATTTCATCAAGATCGGAATAAAACTGTAGATTTGTATAAAAAACATACAAACAAACAAACAAACAGACCCACAAACATCCTTCTTTATATATAGAGATCAGCGACGGTGGACATTGCCACAACAGAGAAAAAATCTAACAATGGGTTATTTCCCGATTATACAAACGGGTGGGTTCGCTTCTAGTTTTCTATTAAAAATACGTTGTAAAATAATAAAATATATATTATTTTAAGCAGATTAATTATTTTAAGAAATGAACTTTGAAGTTTTGTTAATTTCTTAAAACAAAACAATAAATCTGATTAAAATAATATATGTTTTCGTGGATCAGCCGTGGCTTTCTTCAGGACTGTGTGTATAATGATTAAAGAAGCTTAGAAGAACACTCGAAGGGGAGAGACGGTTGGGGTAGGCGGGTAAAACAATTACGGGGGAGGGGGAGTCTAGGAGATTGCTGCATTCGTAATTTAAAACCCAATGGGAATAGGAGAGTTCTGGCCCAATCACTTGTGCAAACGGAAAACAATACAAGACTATATCTAGAATAACTCAATGGTAGATTATCAATGCGGCAGGTATGCCCCATTTCATATCAATTGTTACTTTTCATATCACAGACCCATTCTTCACAAAATTGTAATGTAATTGAATATAGTAACTTTTTTTCTTTTAATTTTGTTCTTTTTTTCGCCAAAAAACACTGACGGTAACCAATAATAACATACAGTAGTAGTTCTACGGCTTAAAAACCCGCGGCTTTGGCAGTCACCAGAGCCTCCGTCAATTTTTTTTTCTATCACGTCAGTTTCCAGGTTATGCACTTCGAGACTTCCACGTTAAAGTCACGGATGTGAAGAGAAGCTTTTGAAATGTTAAAATGTCCATATTTTGGAGCCGCAAGGAAATTTATTAGGCCCCAAGCACTAAATAATTTTAAAATGTTTCATTGAAAAAAAAAAAAATCTGTGCGTGCTGGAGAAATTTCAAAATTATATTCGTAATCAGCAGAAAAAATATTACCAAAAATCACCCACTTGTTTTTGGTTAAAAGAAAAATCTTAAATGTTGTTGGCCAGTGTAATTTGATGGGAGCTGATGAGCCATTACACTGGGCAACAATGAAATTGCTTCTTAGTTGAAAGTACCCAATCTTGAATGAATTTAACGTGCTGAACACGAATATCACATTGGAAAAAGTTGATTGGCTCTGGTTGCAAAGATATTGACGTATTGTTATTTGTATAGTAGCATCTTTTAAGCCTGGAGAAATGAATGTACAACGCCCACCACTGGCAGAACTACGCAAAATCGTCATTCCTCCTTTACACATTAACCTCGATCTTGTAAAATATTTGGTAAAAGCCATGGTAATTCAAGCACCTACATGAAAAATTCCCTCGACTCAGACTTGCCACATGTCGAACCGACTCAGTTGAATCCAAAATTAAAGAGGGTGTTTTTATGGGGCTACAAAATCATCAGACATGCTCCCCACGATGTTTACAAAAAGAAGCTAAAAAAAAAAAACGAAAGTCCGAAGATGATTAAGGTATTCTTAACATGTATTATAATATTTACGTATATATATTTTTCTTAAAAATTCGTACACATTACTAAGAAATCGTAGCCAATTCAGCTTTTTCTTGGTTATATTCTTGTTCAGCACATTGAATTCGTTAGGAAATGACTATTTTTAACTCGGAAACAGGAAATTTTTAAAATTTTGTTGCCCAATGTTATCGAGTTAAGGTTTTATTCTCCTCTTCCCCATCCCCTTGCAACTGAATTTTTCTTTTCCATATTACGCGAAGATAATTTGAAATTTAGCGAAAAAAATATCTATATATTCGTATGCGAGCAAATTTTGTGCAGCTAACAGCGCAAAAAATGAAGTCTTACGATAAAAGAATTCAAAATTTTCCACTCCTAAATGGGGCCTTGGTGGATGGAAGAAGATTAATTTTGGGATTTTTGTAAAGGGCTTGAACGAAAGGATTTTTGTAAATGAATGAATAATATTTCCATACAATCTCGTAAAAGAGATGTAGTGAAAATATAATAAAATTGGTTTAGTATTTTTAAACCGCCATCTACAATATTTAATATGATTAGTTAACCATTTCAGAATCATCCGTCAGGAGCACGTAAAGCTAAAATGTTCTCTACATTTAAAGCTTTTAAGCTAATTAAAAAGACTCTTGTAACTACGAAAGAAAAAAGTTGTATTTTAGGCTTAGAGATATGAAAATCTAAATCAATAAAGTTCTCAAATAATTTCCGTAGATGCCTCTTACACTATAGCATAAGGTTTGATTACGAAGATTGACTGCTTATCGTGGAGAATTGAAAAAATTTCT
>JAHWFO010116989.1:0-10541 GCA_023313115.1 Rhysida immarginata
GCTTGCTTTATATCCTATTGGTTCTTGTATGTATTTACGCTCATTGCTTAACTTGTACCACCATTCTGTATATAAAGGCTTGCATGCCTCTTGATGTATATCCTTGACAAAGCCGGGAATAAATGGCGAAACTAGTTGGAACTCCTGATGTCCCTCTGTTATACTGTAAGGCCACCACCTGTTTAGTTTATTTTTTTTTATTGTTCATTATCGCGTTTTTGATTTTGTTTCAGTTTTAAACAGTGTATGTAAAAAACACCATAAACAGATTAAAATTTTTTCATCCAAGTGTGAAATTTGATTGTTTATTTGAGGGTTTAAAAAACTTGTCATATCAATTGTCATGTCATGCATTATTCTATAAAATATACACTAATTCATATCACCGTTACTTTTACAAAAATCCTCTTTTGTTCAAATCATTTAATATTCGCTACTATTAAAATATATAATCCTATATATTAAAACGCAAAGCATTTTTTGTAAGAGCAAAATTGGCAGTTCTGCGCATGCGTTTCTGAAGCCGACAAAGAAGGTTACGACAATCCATCAGAAGCCAGGGATTGTTGTAATGAGACAATATTCAATCATAGTTTTGAATTAAATAAACTGAAGATTTGGAGAAAGAAAATCCAGCCTTGATCATTTTATGATGTTTCCTTGTGACTACTGAACAACTCTGAAAATGTTATGGTAAATGTTATATCGTTAGAAAGAGCTTTAAAAACTGACCATTTTATCCGCTGTCTCGGTTTAATACTTTCAGAGAAATTTAATTTAAAGCCATTTTTATTTTATATATTTAAATAACTCATTTCTTATTCTTTGTGCATAAGGAGATATTTAAATTCTGTTTATTTTATTTGTTTCTATATAATGGTTATTGTATTTGTTCCTCTGACAATTTTTTATTTTATAATTTTTTTATTAAAGAGATGGGGATTACTAATGAGATGGGTTGTTGTCCGTCAAATTTTGACGGGATGCATCTAGTTATTATTATGACCAAATTATTATGACCACCTGACACTTTTAGGCAAATGAGCTATTGCGTCACAGCGCTGCCGCTAGAGGGCTAGATAGCTATAAAAAGGGAATGCAGGTGAGGTGAACCATCAGTTGCACTGTGTTTTTTGCGACGATGTGGGCAAAAAACGTGATTTAACTGAGTTTGAATGCGGGATGATCGTCGGCACGCGCAGTGTCGGAACCAGTATAAGCAAAACAGCTGAACTTGTGAAGTTTTCAAGAGCAGCAGTTATTAATGTTTACAGGGAATGGACTACCAAGCAAAAAACCGGCTCTCAATGTCAAGCGTGTGGTCGTCTCAGGCTCCTCAATGCTCGAGCTGAAAGGAGATTTACCAGAGTTGTCCAGGGTGACAGAATAGCAACAGTGTGTCAAATAGTAGCAAATCTTAATCAAGGACAAACTCTGGCCGCCTCTAAACGAACTGTTCGCCGCTCATTACACCGTTTAGGCTATGGAAGCCGACGGCCTGTTCAAAAGCCTCTACTGTCAGCCTTGAACAAGAGCAGACGTCTCCAGTTCGACAAGGAGCACAAGGATTGGACAGAAGATGACTGGAAAAGGGTCATGTGGTCTGATGAGTCACGATTTCAAATGTATCTTGCAGATGGTAGGGTTAGAATATGGAGAAAACAACACGAAAGCATGGACCCCACCTGCATCGCCACGACACTTCAAGCTGGTGGCGGCAGTATTATTGTTTGGGGGATGTTTTCTTGCCATTGTTTGGGTCGTTTGATTCCTCTGCACGGGCGTGTGCGTGCCCAAGATAATTTAAGTAATGTCGCAGATCAAGTACATCCCATTATGTTAACGGTGTACTCTGAAGGGAATGGATACTTCCAACAGGACAATGCTCCTTGTCATAAGGCTGGCATCGTCCTCAGATGGTTCAAAGAAATGCCGGACCAATCACCAGATCTCAATCCCATTGAGAATTTGTGGGATGAGATGGAACGGGCCATCAGTCAGCGGGATCCAGCACCATCAAATCTGCAGGAATTGGAAGGTGCAGTTCTTCAGAGTTGGTCTCAAATTCCTCCTACAACCTACCAACATCTCATAGAATCCATGCCCCAAAGAATGCAAGCAGTAATAAGAGCTAAAGGTGGCCCAACACTGTATTAAAAGGGTGGTCATAATAATTTGGCCACTCAGTGTATAATAAATGTAAAAAAAAATTCGGATGGTTTTGGCATAATTGTCGATGATTACTTTATATACACACAAAAAATGAGACTTGTTACCTTTCGTGCAGTCAAAAGAAAATAGCTTCCACTTACACCTGTAAATCACTTCTGCATCACACAATAACGATCTACATCAGCTTATCTCTTGATCACGCATATGATTATATCGATACTGTGCACCTTTTATGTTACATTATTTACCAAATAGATTAGTTTATTATTAATAAAACAAAAATTCTCAACAGAACAGTTAAAATAATCTTTTTGTCAACATAGTTGAGCACGTGACGTATAACTAGCGTATCCCCGATGCTAAGCAAGAACTTATTGGAATCGTTCCATAGTAAGCGTGTTGGACTAGACGCCTAGAAAAAAGCAATCTCATTAGATTGAAGTATTGTAAGGAAGCCGAACAATTTTGACCTAGATAAAAACCTTTTTGCACCCGACTGTACATATACTGCCACCCAGGAAGAGATTGGATTCGTCGAAAATGTACATCTAAAATAAGATTACGTGATCAATGTGTTATTTAGGCTAGTTGTGCCATATTTGGAGACACAATTTTTTGAATTCTGAAAAAAATTTTCGATTATGAATTTTTACTGTATTAATTATTAGCGTTTTTATATTTTCTTTATTGTATATTATTATTTAGATATTGCAAAATTTAAATAAAATAGATTCCTGGCAATGTTGGGGATATCACCTAGCTTATTTGGTAGCACAGCTGATCCAAACATTTCCTAAAAAATTCCAGATACATTTTGACTATAATCTGTGTTTTGTAGCTTCTAAAATCTGTGGAACTTCAAAAGCTTCATCAAAAGTCAAAGCTTTCTTTGCTGTAATTTCGTCTCATATTTCTCATGAAGCTAAACCATGTTGAAATTGTTCATTCAACATACGGTCTAAAATTTGTTCATACTTACAGTTAGTGGCTCCTTTGCATAGGCCGTTATACTATACTACAGACCTGAATTTGCTACTTTTCAAGCATTTGTTACTTGGGCGATCAAAATGTGTTACTAATTTTTCTTTTAGTTCTCTAAAAGCTATTGAAGCTGGATCACGTGGACTAACGAGAGAGACTTCAGAGCATTATTGAGTTCTGCTACCACATAGACTCGTGTGTATGAGGCATGTCTTTTTTTTTTTTTGGAATTTCCCTTAAGTAAAGTGTCCAGTGAAATCTTTGGAAATTGTCTGCTACTGTCGTGCCATCTTGTGAACAAAATTCAGTCATTAAAAATGGGTGTAAAGCGACTCCCTTACTTTTCTCACTACTTGACCAGTTGGTTATGTCGATGCTTGTTCCGCAGCAGTGTTTACTGATGTCCGAAACACTGTTGCTAACATCGTGGTGAGGGCTTCCATCAACTCAGGTGTAACTCCTGTCTTGGTCGTTAATTTTCCATCTTTGACTACACCCTCCAGAGATTTACGATTGAAGCTCAAAATTTATGTACAGCAGATGCATTGAACATTTTCCAAATTCACGACAGAATCGGTATGTATTTTTTTTTTTGCTTTTGTACGCAGTTAAGACCAATAATGCAGTGATAGAGCAATGTTGTGCAGTACCAAGGGTAACACCAGTGGCAAAGGCCACGCACGGGGAAAGGTACCAACAAAGAAGTCCTTGGGCTTGTTATGGGGTAAGAAGTGTAACCAGGTTGTGTAATGGAAAATAACTGTATAGTAAGACGTTGATTATCCGAACTAATTGGGACCAAGTGTGGTTCGGATAAACGAACATTCGGACAACAGACCCGAGGTTTCAAATTAAACGTAGAAAGGGTTAAAAATGCTTAATTATGTATTGTACAGTGTTAATACAGTGTTACTGTTAATACAGTGTACAGTGTTAATACAAACTACACGATTAAAAATGTTCCATTGAAAATTATTACACATGTATACAATAATGCATTGTAAACTAAAAAAAAAAAGTTAAAAAAACAGATGTAAGCCAGTGCTAGAAAAATGATAGGGGTGCCCTCGCTTCATTTCATTTCGTTGCTTTTGTACAGTGCACACAACAACTAAACTTCAAAATGAGAGCAGGAGAAAGACAGGAAGAGCCAAACATGCAAAGAAGAGCTAGCCATGTGCTAGAAAATTGATAGGGGTGCCCTCGCCTTCGAGTTCGGATAACCAACGTTTCGGATAACAGGCATTCGGATAATCGACGTTCTATTGTATTTTAATAACATCTTGACACAGTTAAATTAATACAACAAATACAAAAAAAGATTAGGAGCCCAAAGAAAAATAAACACAAATATATACAACAGCAGCTTAAACAAAATGAGTAGCAACCTTTTGATGGTCATATAACATAAACGACTTTGCAATGAAATTGCCCCAACCACAAGGAGTTATCCGAATTAGCCAAAAGTAGGTATACCGTACAGCAAGAGATACATCTGAACACACCTTTATTACATTATGGAGCCAAGACATGCACTCGTTTGTACAGGGTGTCTCAACAGAAAGCAGCATCAGTAGGTTGTGGCACCACCTGTAGCGGCGATGCATTGTTCTCGTATAGGTGCTGAATGTCATCTTGGGGCACATCTGCCCAGGCCTGGTAAACCTGCTGTGTCAGTTTGTGGAGATTGTGGGGTGATCGTAAACGACGTTTCACCATGTCCCACACGTGCTCAATT
The DNA here is from genome assembly GCA_023313115.1 of Rhysida immarginata. Taxonomy (NCBI): domain Eukaryota; kingdom Metazoa; phylum Arthropoda; class Chilopoda; order Scolopendromorpha; family Scolopendridae; genus Rhysida; species Rhysida immarginata. Next base: position 4,892 of record JAHWFO010116989.1, read on the forward strand.
GGCGATAGGTCTGGAGACCTCTCGGGCCCTGGCTGGAGTTGATATCATGCAGACATACCATGCTCATGTTTACCGTATGCGGTCTGGCATTATCCTGCTGAAAGACTGCACTGTGTATGGTGTGCAGAAAGGGCAGTAATACGGGCTGCAGAATCTCTGATGTACCTTACTGCTGTCATGGTGCCTTCGATGGCGATTAAAGGTGTTCTGGTATCGTAGCGGATGGCATCCCAAACAATGATCCCAGGTGTTGGTCCACGATGGCGATACCAAATGCATTGTTCATTGGCACGTTCCAATTGTGTGTGCCACACCCATCTGTGTATATCGTCGGTGTCCAAACAAAAGCAGGATTCGTCGGTGAAGACCACCGGATGCCATTCCAGTCGCCAGCCCACTCGTTCATGACACCATTGCAGTCGTATCGCACGTTGCTCAGGTGACAAAGGAAGACACAACAATGAATGCCTAGCAGACATTTTCGCGGCATGTAACCGGCGTGCTATTGTCGTTATTGACACTGGAGCAGTACAGGGAATAGTGATGTTGTGCAGTTGCTGCAGGGTGATGGTTCTGTCCACTAGCGCTGTTCGCAGTATCCGCCTATCGGTATGAGAGACATGCTTCTCCGGACTCTAGAGCCTGGTCTTCTGGCATGTGTGCCTTCCTCTCGCTATTGCCTCCAACATCGACCTATAGTCCGTGCGTCCCGTGACACATGGGCAGCAGTCCGTCTGGTTGACCATCCAGCTTCAGAGAGGCCAATAACCTGACCTCATTCAAAGTCCGTTAATTGCGAGAACGAATGTCGATTTCGCAGCATTGAGACCCGTTGCTTCCTCCCTACTGCATGGAACGTCTCGCACAGGTGTCAACTGATGAGCCTATACAGGAACCCGGACACCCTGTATCAACCCAAATGATCATGTCCCGTCAGTATGCATCTAATCGTTTACTAGTCGGTGGTAGACGAAACCCCCCATTGAATATGGATGAGTTCGGATAATTCCTTGTTGGTGGGGCAATTTCATTGCAAAGCAGTGTATTAAACCAAATTTGCATAATTTCAACAGGTCATTAACAACAGTGTCCCTGTTTCTCCTTGTCCACCCCAACTGTCAGCTGCAGAATTAATTTGTAAAACGGATGTGCATAACAGGAGACGGAGGGCACCCAGCTTGTGTCTCTGAACTATGCTATTCAAGCATTCAACATTTAGCTCACATGTCTGGACCCAGGCTCAAAGCTGCTCCACGTCTACTGAAGCTGCCCTGGTTGCCTTGTTCCACCTTACAGAAAAATTCCTTGATCCATGACCGACATGTAAGACTACTAAATCATCTAAAGGGCATTTTAATGAGAGAAAAACATCATGAAAAGTATCTGTTCATCCAGTTATTTGAGTTATCACCTAGCTTATTTGGTAACATATCAGATCTAAACAGTTCATAAAAATACATTTTGACTATATTCTGTGGGAATATGTATAGTTTGGAAATTCAGATGCTTATAATGCGATGACTGAACGTTCGTTTCCAAGAATTATTGATAATGAGCATGGAGTGATGATGCAGTGACAGAACATTAATAAGTCAGCCTCTATTGATGAGGCAAAGGAGTCACGCATGTCTCCATCTTGAGCTCCCTATCAAATGTCCAGACGATTGGCATAAATTTGTGTCTGGAAAGGAAAGAGAAAGAACGAGTATTGGTTAGAGAAACTATACAACTAAAACAGGAAAAGCTATATGGGCATTAGAAACATCTGAACAACGGGGATTTCGAATAGAGCAAGAGGGTATAAGAGTTTCTACGTCAAGGGCAAGAAAAACTTGTGTGTAAAGTATCTGGTGATGCTCCGCATTGGTGAGCCAAGTCAAGAAAAGTTTAGATCAAGTCCCGATATATCACTTAGAATTCCTGTTTTTTGTATTTTCCGTAGAATGGATAGTCCCCTCGCTCTGTGTTGTATTGATTGAGTTATTATTTAACCAATTGGGAGTTATACTGTATACACTCGCGTATAACCCGAATTTTTTTATTCAAAAAATGACCCCTAAAAACCACATTCGGCCTATGCGCGGGTCAGAGTTGATGAAAACTCTTTAAGTGGAGTTTACAAAAAACTAAGCAATTATTTTATTTATTAATCTGTTTAGATTTCATTTATTAACGCTTTCACTGCATAAATAAATTTCTGATAAGATAAAAGTATTCTCTCTCTTTGCAGCATAATGACAATCTCTAAAAGGCTGTGGCGGCCATATTGGAGAAAGTATGAGAGGGGGAGGGGCTTCAAACGAAACCAGCGCATTTTTACGTGTTCTCTCAATGCAATACATACAGTAAATACATTAATCTAAACAGCTATTCAAAATGGAACATCGAAGCATCGAAGATTCAAGAAGACTAAAAAATTCGATTTCGAAACTTTTTGAACATCGATATATGAGCTACCATCGATACTATCGCCAAGCACTAGCATATGAAAATAATAGACCTTAACAGCACATTGTACAATTTTAAATAATATACAATTCAGTCAAAAACTCGCGTATATACGGTAGTTGCTTTATCAGATTCTTGATTATCATTAGAAGCAAGTTTACTTTTCTGTCTGCTCTGTTGCTTTCTTTTTAATTTCCAATATTCATTTTTAACATGGGCTTTCTTCTTACAGAACCTAAAGTACTTATCTGATACTTTAAGCATATTACCTTGTCCCGATGTCTTCAGGGTAATGTCGTTTGCACATAGTGTTTCGGCATAATGGTTATATTCATCTGGTCGCTTGCCTCCAACATATTCTATTGTCAAATCTTCTGCATGCCGTTCAAGCGCTGTTACAAGTGTATTGTACAATTCGGGCAAACTACACAATAATACTGCAACATCTTTGTCAGGAAGATTCTTTCTTAATCCACATAGTTGATTAACAATTTCTAACATATTCATATATGCGATGACATGACACTTATCGAATATATTTTTCTAAGAAGATGCTAATCCCAATCTGCTGGTAAATTTGCAGCATCAGGCTTTGGAAGATTTACAATGTCCCATACATTGTCACGCATCAGGATCATTTTTATTTTAAATTTCCATTGTTGATAGTTCATATCATTCAATCTTACAATTAGCTTCTCAGCATTATCCACCATAATTTCTTTTGTATAAAATCCGCAACTGTATTCGTTGTATTATGCCGATGGAGTGGAAGCATCACGTTTTTGGTTAGATTCAATCAAGAGTCCTTGATTAATAAATGCTAACTGTGTTATCGTACTGGGCCCGTAACCTGTTGAATGGAAGCAGATATATGCAGATAAATATGATTGAACATTACAGCAAGAATAATGTCAACTGAAAATATAATAAATAAATACACAGCAACAAAGCACATGCGTGAGCAAGTAGAAAGTTAGGGTCATAACACCATCTATCAGCAATAAATAATAACAAAAGAAGTGTATCTCCAACAAACCGCATCCTTCTAATACATGTCTCCAGTTTAAAATGTCTTAATCTCCATTCGATTGGCTTCGTGATTTGATCTACGATGGTCGACCTTTGCCCTGTTTGAAAATAGATCGTTTGCACATGGGAGTGGTTAGTGAAGATCCAGAAAAGAAACTTTATGAAGGAGAGCCTGGATGGACAGAAATAAATGCATTAATCGATCCTGATGAAGTCTAAAAAAGAAGTTTTCGAAGAAAAACCCAACTACCTTATCAGTTCAAGTGGGATGTCTTCAAGAAGAAATAATACCTTTTCTTCTTCATCACCGGTCAGTTACGGAGGCACAAAACTTTTATACAGAGCAGCAGTTGCAGCACACAAGAGTTTCACGTTAACTGAAATTAAAAATGGCTATCTTCGAAGGACACTTATGCACTTCATAAATATGCAAAAAGAAATTTTCACGAAGTCACGTGATTGTACACAGAGTCGATGAAATATACCCGACTGATTTAATAGATATTTCGTAATAGTTAACTATAGTGGGCGTGCTGTTAAAGCGAGCTGTAATTTTTCCTTAACAAAACAATTTGAGAAGAACGGTTACTGCAGCCTTTGATGTTTGTTTTATCTTTTGCAAAGCCAGCAAAAATATGCACGGACAACGGTACATAATTTTACAGCTTTTTCAGATTGCTTTCGTACATTTTCACTAACATTTCCTACTTTTACACAATCACTTTCTACTTTTTCACAAACATTTAGTACTTTTTCACAATCATTTCATACTTTTTCACAAACGCTTACTCCATATTTATAATAAACAGTGTAAATTTACAGAACAATAACTGATATTGATTAATTACAGACAATCATTCACTCTTGAGTTTCTCATGAAACGGAGGCTGAGGTCAAAAAATGTAACCGGTGAAAAGAGTTAGCGACTGGTCAGTCATATATACTGGTGAGAAAAGTGTGTTGTTATTTTCACTTGGTTGAAAATGGCAGTTAGTACTCCTATGCCTAGCCGGTTAGTCATATCCGGGAAAAAGACTGTTAGTTCAGTGAGAAATTCTCGCTAACTCTGCACACCGGTGATGGTTTTCGACCTCAACCAGAGAGTACTCGACGTCTCGAACGCGTCGAGAACTCGTCAGCCTCACCAAGGCTACCTAGATTAGATGGCTTTGCAAAGTAAATTATGATGTAAACACTAATAGCGATTGGCATGAAGATGTGAAGCAGCCATTGGGATCTAATAGTAGTAGGGGCAGCCATTTGTGTACCAGGTTGACCTTTGACCCAAGATGGCGGCGGCCACACCCACCACGCCCTCACCTCAGGTGGTGGTACACAAACCGGCCTCCACGTGACCCTTTTTTATCAGCAGCGATAAGATGAAAAGATAAGCCCAGCGGGCCGCCATTTTGGTTGCCATGGCAACGGGGTGGCCATTTTTGATGAGGAGATAAGATAAGACCAGCTGGGCGCCATTTTGAGAAACGGAGGCCATTTCTGTTTTTCTTAATATTTTGAATCCTATTTTTTTATGCATCATAATGCTTTTATTCAATAAAGATAAAAAGATAAGAAAGATGAAAAGATAAGAAAAAGGGAGAAAGAGAAAGAAGAAGAAACGGAAAAAAGAGAGAGAGAGAAGGAAAGAAAAAGATGGAGAGAGAGAAAGAAGAGAGGATAGTGGAAAAAGAGGAAAGAGAAAGAAGGAGAAGAGGTGTTTTTTTGGGGGGGGTATGCTGCCTCTCCCTCCCACCCTGTGCTTGGTGTCGGTGGTCCTGAACCGCCTGTACTGTCGCCAGAGCGCTCTCGTGGTGACAGTCCAAAGGTTCCGGTCCACCTGACGCCTATGCACGCGGGCAGGTGGTTGATGCAGCTAGGGCACTTCGAGACTCGACCAGGGCGCTGGTTCCTGTGCAGAAAGTGGAGGGCAGAGTTTAGATAGTCGGTACACTCCATTGAGATGCCAAGCACCACCGCTACACACAGGGACAGCCGTCGCTGTGAGCCTCGAAGGGGATTGATCTGCACCCCCCTTATGCCGTGGCCAAGGGCATAAGAGCCGTGGCGATTCGGTTAACTAGGAACGGTGTGGAAACCTTCCCCTGACTAGTTCGACCACTGGGAACAGATGGTTGACCGTACTCGGGGCTGGGGACCCCACTCCGCGGCCGTG
>JAHWFO010117008.1:0-37093 GCA_023313115.1 Rhysida immarginata
AGTGTATTTCCCTTGGAATATGATTATGAAGGGTGAGATTATGGAAGCTATGCTTCAAGTTCCACTCGAATACCGATACACTACACTGTTCGATTGTCGATCTTCTACTTTATCAGAACAGAACTCCTCTGGTCTGATCAAGTTCTTGTATTCGCTGAGGAAGGCAGCTTGGCTGCCGAAATGCGCATACGTTGTAATAAACATGTGATGTGGGATAGTGGTTTCCTGTTGTTCTTGTTCGCTGTTCGGACTTGCTTTCTCGAAAAGCAACAGCGATTGTATCATTTATATCAACAACATCCTTAATGTTGTCAATTTTCAACCCTTTTTTTAGCCTTTTTAGATTTTGCAGGGATCCATTTATCCGTATCATTGTATAGCCGTTTGCGATTTGTACTAATCGGGTCTTTGCCATCGTTATCATTACTCCCTAAGCCAGAGGGGATAATTTCCATAGGCTGAGGATTCACACTCTCTGTTTCACAATAGTCTCTTAGATAGTCAGAAGTTATACCAGTAGGCTGATTACCTTTCATTGACAGAGCAGAGAATTGATCTTTGATGAACTGCTCCAACTTATTAAAGTTCTTGTTGGCTTCATTACGTGCTGCAGATATTTCAGCATTCATATTAGTAATTTTATCGTGGATTTCAGTTATGTTCCCTTTTAGTGACTCGACTTTTCCTTGTAAATTATCATATTTAGTGCACATTTCTTGGCGCAAAACCTCTAGCTTATCCCTAATTATAGCATCAAAAGCTTCGAATCTGTAATCTTTATATATCTCGCCATACGTATATTTACCATCACTTGTTTTTTGGCTTGCAATGCCACTTAACGCTTTGCCTGAGTCTGGCATTATGATAAATTTATGATAGTAAGTAAAGAATAGTCAGACTGCTAGCCCTGAAAAGGGCTTTTCCAGAATAAAATCTGTAGAAAAAAACAGCCTTAAAGAATAGGATATAAAAAACCGCTGACCTTAAATTAGTGTGCCTTCAATTAATATTCTTTCTCCAATCTAAACCATCTATGATTAGGATACCATCTATGAATAGCTCGAACCCGTGTGAGTTGTGATGCTCTGGTCCTCTCTCTCTCTTCGGTCGATGGAAAAAAAAACAAAAAAAAAAAGAATACTACAGAATATATAGCTAACAAAAGAGGTATATACACTTAAATACCTAAAATCCGATTGGTTGACATGCCCCTTCTTTAGCTATATATTCGGTAGTCTTGTTGTTTTCACCTGTGTAGTTATTTTGTGGCCGTGATGATGGCGATATTACCGAAATGCGTCGGTTGTTATTAAATTTCCTACTACATTGAAATATTTGGATTTTGTTTTAATTAGTTAGTGCAATATTCACCGTTATGCAAGTATGTAAGAATGTTAATGTTGTAACAATAAACACTGTTTTTGATACCAATGATTATTTACTTTTCATTATTTTTACCTCAATTCTACATCCTCTGTTTTTCATTATACTTAATTTCACATGTTTATTAGTTTGGGTCAAACACTGCAATCAAATTTTCACCCACTTCCCGTTGTTGAAACGACTCCAAATTTGGCACTCTGATTTATTTCCGGTGACACTAGAATTCAGCATAAAAATACTCAAATTAGAATTCTTAAACAGGATTAAAAGTGATTTTGTTTAATTAAAATCCCAGGCAATGGTCACTTCTTTCACTACGTTGTATCAATAGGAGTAGTATTTTCTATTTTAGCTGGAATTATTCATTGATTCCCGTTATGTTTAAGCGTCATAATAAATAAAAAAATATTAAAAAATCAATTCTTAATAATTTATTACCTTACATAAGCTTACAAGTAAGGCTTCTTAATCTACAATAACTGCTGAAAATGACTACCACCAGCTAGGATGCACGTATCCAATCTACTCCTCATTGCCTCGAACTCTTTCATGTTCAGATCTCCACGGCTTTCTTGTTTTTTGTGGGTATGTAAAAGCATGTTTTTTTTTAAAAAAAAAATAATAAAGAATAAAATAAAAAAATTATTAAAAATTTTTTAAAGTATTTTAAGCACACGTTTAAAACGTGCATGAAAAGAGTCCAAAATAATATTTGGTGTCGCATTTAAATCGGAATTCATAAAATAAAAAAAAATAAAAAAAAAAGGTAAAGTTTATTCCATTGTGTAATATTTTCAATTTAAAATTTACATTAAACGCGCACCAAACCTTTAGCTTTTTTTAATTTTATGAATTTCTATTTAAATGAGAGGCACCAAAAATTATCTTTTACTTTTTATATCCACTTTTTAAAGTAAAAGTATGTGCTTAAAACTTTTTTTTTTAATTTTTAATCCAATGAAGTTGTGACTCTGCAAGATGCTTTCTTCGTCAATAGGCCTGACTAAATTGTTTAATTGCATTGGAGTTAAATTAACAGGAATTTGTCATTAATAAATCCATCATAACTGCTGTTTTCCTCAATGGCTTCAATTGAATCTGTCCCTACAGTTGATCGATTGCTTGCCCTGGTTGCTTATCGATTACATGACCGCCAGCAGTTCTATGCGGGGAGGATCCAGTAGTTTTAATAGTTCAAATCATTGGCCCAATGCCATCAGCCGGCAAGATGGCCGAGAGGGCTTGGTTGTTTGTTCGAATCCCGCCGTGGGCATAGATATTTGTGTTTGTCCCGGACTGCTTACAGATATACCTTGTGTAAAAGGCATAAAATGACCTTAATAGTCGACGCCAAAAATTCTAATAAACCAACCAACCGACGTCATCAATTCAATAATGCTTAAAAACTGAACAGAAAGTGCCAGTGTATTTATTCTTATCGATTGTTGGTGTATACCCCGTCCGCACTACAAAGTTAAGCTAACCTAAACATGAGTGCGAACAAACCAAATAAATAATGATGTTTGTTAAAAATGCTCTAGTAATTGATTATGAAGAAATTGATATTATTTAGGAACACTTACAAATTATGTAATGAACTTTTTATTAGTTCGATTGTAAAAAACTTTAACCTTTCGGTACTTGACTTTAGGTTAATTTATTATTTATTGTATCTCCGTTGTTACCATTAGTATATAATCAATAATGCAAATAGAAAGGAGGCTGTAGCATAGTGAGCTTTCACATAAGTTCAGCAACACTGGGTACGGCTAGTCACTGGATAGGTGACATTCCTTACTCTGAGTGATCGCCGTTTATTTACTGTCTGTTTGTTTATTTTCATTAGTTGCTGACATCAACGTGAACGGGATGAATGAGAAACTAAAAGGTACCTCACTTAAATGTTTAAAAAATATTATTGGTCTTGGGAGGCCATGGAAATTGCTACACCCTGTTTCCCTACTGTCTGATAGCGTTGGGTATGCTTACCATCTCGGTGCCTTCAAAAAGCGGGAAGTATGGCGTTTAGGACTCGGTGCAAGATCGTTGCCTTCCGCGGCATCAAATCCTGATGTGAAGATTGAAGCGACACGTTGTTGGAGAGCCCTTCCATGTTCGCTATTCCTCTGTCCAATGTTGTCCTTCCTTGTATCACCCGATGCCGATAGGTCTAGTATCTTCCCTTGTTGCTATTTTACGTCGGCGAACAGGCCATCTTCTGTCTTGTGTAGTGCGCCTGAGAGGACTAGTACCTAGATATTGTTAAGTTGTGACGAGGAGCCCCCCCCCCCCAATCCGCCTCCGTTCAAGTATGTCAGGGAAGTGATCTCGCGTGTTCGAGTGACGTTTCTGGCACCTCCCTTATGTAGCCAACGAGAAAGACAGGTCACGGCGCGGAAAAGTCAGCTGATCATAGTAGTCTGGCCAACAATCCAACCTTTATTGTTTCCAACAAACGAAAAAATATCGATTGTTAAAATCCAAGATGGAAACAATGACGGTTACATTGTTACTCGGCCTAGTATGCGCTGGGGCCTGTCTTTCTCGTTGGCTACGTACAAATAAAACGTTTTTGATACTAATGCATTCTTGTGGTGCATTAAATTCATTGTAATGGATCATTCCTTGTGGGTGTAGTGATTTCCAAGGCTTAAAAATTTATTAAATAAAAACGCATGTTTTATTGAAATGACTGAGGGTGCATATAACGATAAAGAAATTTAAAAAAATACTCTGAATGTATTTATGTGTCAATAGACTCATCTATGAAAAGACGACTTGCAGTGAAGGTTTTTTTTTAAATTCTTTTGACAGAAATCCTGGAAGAAGCAGAGCGGCGTCAGAAGGAAATTTACGTTGAACTGGAGCTCCCTCAACAAGCGCCATGGGTGGACAAGATCCTTCCCATTGAGGAACTGTACATCAACTTAGAAATGCACACGGTTAGAGGGGAGTTCGAAGACACAAAAGGGACGCCCATCAAATTGGAACAACTCTTCGACGCTACTGAAAAGAAAATGGATCCCCGTAGAATTCTCGTCGAGGGGCCACCGGGAATGGGTAAAACGACGCTGTGCTGGAAGATGCTTAACGACTACGGACTCGAGAGGGACTATCTAGTTAGCAAATTCAAACTCGTATTCCTTCTCTTCTTAAGGGACATTAAAAATCTGGAGTCTATCGAAAATGTACTGGTTAAAGCTTGTCAGTGGAGAGATTATTCGAGCATCGATATTTTCAATTGCATTTACAAGTACCAACAACAAATTCTCCTCATACTCGATGGCTACGACGAACTGAGTGAAGAAGATAAAGGCAAGCTGCTCCCTTTGCTTAAAAAAGATAAATTCCCTTCCATGTTCGTCCTAGTGACGTCACGCTCTGGCATATTTCAGATGAATAGAGAAAAAGAGACAGGAACGGGGGAAGCTTCCCGGTTCGTCCATAAGCAAAACAGAAAACTTCAACTTTTCAACAAGAGAGTCGTCATTAAAGGGGTCAGCGAAGAAGACGTTGGAGGGTTCCTAAAGAAATATTTGGGGGACACGCCTACAATGCTCGAAAAGACAGCCAAATTTAGACGACAGAGGGAAATGAAGGAAATGTGCAAGTGTCCCTTGTTCCTTGTCCTTTTAGCCACAATGGTAGAAGAGGAAACATTTCACGAGATTACTTCCAAGACAGCCACGTACAAACACTTCTTCAAATTCGTCATCAGACGGAGCTTAGTCAGAGAGAGGTTGTTAGAGGTCAACAAAGAGATCGACATCTTTAAACCACGTGAGAACCACCCATGCAGGGAGCTAATCAAACGCATTGGAAAAGTTGGGCTCAACAATTTAATTCAAAATAATCTCACCTTCAACGAACAGCAAATTTCACGTGAAGACAGTCTCATATTCAAATTAGGCTTATTGATTAAAACCCTCAAACTGGAGCTACACAGCGCCGAGAATTATTACGAACCGATACACAAAAGCTTTGTAGAATTTTCGGCCGCTTTCTATCTCTACAACGTGTTTCGAGATTCCGGTGAGCAGGCTTTCAAAACGGAAATCGATAGAGTCACGCGAGATGGACTACTCCCGACTGGCGACTCTCTTTTCTTCGTCTTCATCGGGGGATTTCTCAACGACAGAGCCTCACTTCTATTCGAAGCCCTCCTCCCCCACTCAAGTTGGTTCCATTTAGAGAACCTGTGCTTCACAAACACGCTCATGGAAATCGAAGACGTTCACAATTTTATGGACTCCTTTAGGCCTCTGCTGCCTTCTTTCGTTCCATCGCTCTATTCCTTCGGTGGGTTCTTTTCTATCGGCCGAGACTTCACTTCGTCACCCATTCACTCGCTCCTCTTGAACTCGGCTCTCCAACAACCCAATCACGTTCACTGTCTGCAATGGAGCCCCTCTCACTCGATCTCAATCCATAAAAATGTCATCATCAACCATCTAATGTTGTGTTTGACTGCTCATTTTTCTGCTGAGGGGGATGTGTTGAGTGGAGAGAATTCCTTGAAATGCAAAACACTTTCCCTTTGTCTCACAAATTCTTTTCAAATGGAACGATGGCCGAATGTTGTTGGTGTTGTCGACTGCATCGAAAGAGAAACGACTGCCTTTGCATTAGATGAAGGAGAAGGAGGGTTGAATAGTTGTGTGCTCGTTGCCCTTCACAAGGAATTGACTAAAGGACAATGGAAGGGGAAGATCATCCACAGAATAAAGTTCAAATTAAAAGAGAAGGATGACCCCCTCTGTCTACGTCTTTTGCTCGATCTCGTGACCAACAACAAAATCAAAGATGGCGTCTATGTGATTATAGATAAATGGGCTAGAAGTGAGCGAGAGAAGCGACAAATGACTTTAGATTTACAGGAACTCTTTCACTCGGTCGTCCAATCAAAAACAGTCGACGATCTCTGTGTTGTTAATGCTGATTCTACCAGTTCACCTGTTTTCGATTTAAGTCGTTACAACAGAGACGACAACATTCGATTCAAATCTTTATGGTTGACTGGTTATTTGAGTGTTTTGAATGAAACTGCAAATGCAAAACCTTTAACAGAAGAAGCCATTATTCGTTGTTTGGGTGGTGAAGAGAAGAATTCTAAATTGATTCAGAGCCTCCAAGGGATCAAATGGTTGAGGTGTCAAATGGCGTGTTTCGATTTCTTGGTTGACGACAAATATCCAGGGCTACAGAAATTGGAGGAGCTCGCACTGTTTGTTGATAAGCCGTTGTCGTTGAGTCCTGCCATTTCCAGTCTCCTCCAATTGCGAGTGTTAACTTTGAATTTCGCCGCCATTAAACGCATTGCACGTGGGTCTTCTGATGTTGCTTTCACTCGACTGCTTTCTTCTCTTCCTCTCAGGATAATAGAACTCATTCACATTCCTCGTGACGTTTCGTCCTTTGATTGGCTGATCGCGTGTGTAGTGAAAGGTTTGGAGGCGAGAAAAGAGAAATCGAATGCGGCTCCGCCATGGCTACACGAATTCCTCTTTTACTTTGCTGGGAAGAGTGGGTGGGATTGGAACGTTTTGAAGGCGTCAGGGGGAGTGAACGGAATTCGGAGAATGTTGCTAACGCATCTCGTCAGACAATGCTCCTGGGTCAATTATTATGGAGATCTTCCACGTGCTCTTCCTCGATCTCTGTTTCCATTGGACGATAAATTCACCATCAAAGTGGACGCTGACGGGGCGGATTCATCGAGTTCTCGCCTTAGTCAATGGGACTATCGATGGATGGCTATGTCGAACAAATACTGCATCACTTGCACTGGGGAGTAGTTGATGCTGAGTTATGTGCCATGAAACTCTTTCCTCTCTCGTGAATGGCGCTCTGAGTAAGTTAAAATGGAGCGATGAACATTATAGACAGCTTTTGTTTGTTTTTTTTTCTTTAATTTCTGCGTAATTATGATCTCGTGTTAAGTAAAAAAATTCTTTCCTTTTCCTATCGAGTGAACCATGTCACCTTGATCCCCACATGAGTTCAGGGGGTCTAGGCTGAACTCATCGACAAGCTGTCGATCTCGACAAAATCTAACTGTCGATAAGTGGCATATTACACATTTATTCACAAGTTTACACAGGTATGGCTAGATGATATACACTGATATACATACATAAACACATACCTGTAGACACAGTATATTATTATTTTCACAGTTCAAGTTTCGTAGCACAAGAGAGTGCTTCATGTATGTAAATATTTCTAAACAAGTTTTTGTTAATATTTTTAGAAAATGTGTATTTAGCCTGCAGGCCGGAAACGAAGGAAAAAAGATTTCAATAAGAAATCTCTTGCTAAATTCTGAAATAACGATCGCCGAGCGCATAGTCGACTGCTCTTGAATTGTAGACAAGAATGTGCATAGTCGACTGCTCTTAAGGCAGTTGTCGATGGTCAAAGTCTACACTAGAAAATCGACGGTGTAGAGTTTGTACACTGTAGACTCTGTAGACAAGTCTGTTCATGCTAGCTCGAATCGACAAATGCGTCATTAGCCACGTGACCATCGACACTTGTCGACAGTCGACTGCTTGTCGATGAGCTCAGCCTAGACCCCCAGGTAACAATTGCATGAGTACATGGAGGATACGAGCAAGTTAAATTCTACCATCTCTCTAAGGAACCTTGTCTTTTCGTTTCATTGCAAAACAAATTGGCTTTCCTAAGACAAACAACTACACAGAAACCCTAACACTGAAGAAAACATGCACGCACAAGCAGTTACTAAAGAGGGAAACGCATTCGCAAGCACACGCACACAGACACACACAAAGTCAAACGATGAAGCAGGCACCCACAAATATACACTACTTTCCAATGACATTGCCCCAACAACAAGGAGTTATCCGACCTTATCCATATTTAGTAGGGGGGTGGGTTTCGTCTACCTTCAACTAGGAAACGATTAGATGCATGCTCATGGAACATGACCATTTGGGTTGATACAGAGTGTCCGCGTGCCTGTATAGGCTCATCACTTGACACCGGTGCCAGACGTTCCATGCAGTAAGGAGGAAGCAACTGCCACGTGAATGTACAGTACTATAATCCGCACAACAGTTTCAATGCCGCGACGACAACAACGACAACCGTTCACGTAATTAACGGACTTTGAACGAGGTCGGATTATTGGCCTCTCCGAGGCATGATGATCAACCAGACGGGCTGCTGTCCATGTGTCGCGGGACGCACGGGCGGTATGCCGATGTTGGAAGCAATGGCGAGAGAAAGGCACACATTCCAGAAGACCAGGCTCTGGGAGCCAGAGAAGCTGGTGTACGCCGTGACAATGTCTGACAGCTCCATTGTTGTCTTCGTTTGACACCTGAGCACGGCGCGATACGACTGCAATGATGTCGTGAGCGAGTGGGGTGACGAATGAAATGGCGCCCAGTGGTCTTCAGCGACGAATCCTGCTTTAGTTTGCACACCGACGACAGTCTCGGACGGGTGTGGCGCAGACCATTTGAACGTGCCAATGAAGAATGCATCCGGTATCGCCATCGTGGACCAGCACCCGGGATAATGGTCTGAGATGCCATCGGCTACGATACCAGAACACTTTTAGTCACCATCTAAGGCACCCTGACAGCAGCACGGAACCTCACAGAGATTCCGCAGCCCATATTACTGCCCTTTCTGCACACCATACCCGGCGCAGTCTTTCAGCAGGATAACGCCAGACCGTACACAGCAAACATGAGCATGGCATTTCTACATGATGTCAACTGCATGCCATAGCCCGCGAGGTCCCTAGACCTATCGCCAATTGAGCACGTGTGGAACGTCGCTTACGATCACCCCGCAATCTCTATGACTTGACACAGCAAGTTCACCAGGCCTGAGCATGACATTCGCCAACTGTATGATCACCTACACCTGGAACAATGCATCGCCGCTAGAAGTGGTGCCACAACCTACTGATGCCGCTTTCCGTTGGGACACCCTGTACAAACGAGTGCACGTCTTGGCTCCATAACTTAATACAGGTGTGTTGAGATGTATCTGTTGCTGTATACCTACTTTTGGCACATACGGATAACGCACACACATACATACACACGCATACACACGCACAGATTCACACATAACATCAAACGTGCATACATAGTCGCGCAAAAGCTAAACAAGCATAAAACGACACACGGACAAACAGACCCTCTTTACACAGAGAGTGCCCCACGTATAGTTATAGTTAAAGACAAAAGTGATGAGATAGTTGGAAGACCGCCACTCCATGCGTTGGAACCCTCCTGAATGCCCCTGAAACCAGTTGTACAGGAGCAGGGCTGGATGACATGGCGCATTACTCATGGGATAGTTACTAAATATCTGGTCGGGCCACCTCTGGCCCAGTGGAGTGCAGCAATACGGCATCGTGGTAGTGAGTCTGCAAGTCCCTGGTACACTTCTGGAGGCAGTTGACACCAGATAGTCTGCAGAGCCAAAGATAGTTGCTGCCCGTTCGTGGGTGGAGAATCCAGTGCCCGGAGCCTGACTTCAACAGCATCCCAGATATGCTCGATGGGATTCATGCAGGGCTCCGGGCTGGCCAGCTCAGTCGTTGAACCTCTCCTGCATGCTCCTCGAACCATTCGCGGACGACATTGGAGCGATGTGGTGGAGCATTGTCATCTTGAAAGACTGATACGTCGTCAGGGTGTTGAAATGTCAAAAACGGGTGCAGATGGTCTCCGATGAGTTGACGATACCGTGGACCATTCAATGTTTGGTCCAGAATAACCAGATGGCCCATTCCAAAGCAGGAAAATGCACCCCAGACCATCATTGACGCCTCACCACCTGTTGGCATGCGGGATCCATCGTTTCGTGAGGTCTGCGCCACACACGGTGCCTCCCATCAGCGTGGTACAGTTGATATCGTGACTCATCTGACCATATGACGTTACGCCACTGTTGCAGAGCCCAGCCAAGATGTTTGGTGGCACATGCACGCCGGAGTGTCCGATGACGCTGGCTAAGTATTGGCACCCGTGTAGGGCGACGGCTGCCAAATCCGAGGGCATGCAGATTCCGACGGACTGTCCACCGAGAGACGTTTCTAGTGCGGCCAGTATTGAACGGGTCTGTGATTTGCTGCACTGTTGCGCTCCTGTTTCTCTGAATCATTCGTCCCAGGTGTCGCCGGTTAGGGCAGCTGGACGCCTGGTATGGTGCCTGTTGTGGCTTTTGCGTTATGTTTAGGTGGTGTTGGTTAGGGCGTGACCACCGAGAGAGAAGGCCTCCGCAATGAAACAATTTATTGTTGCATCAGATAGATAGTGCATTGTTATTCGTATTCCTACCAATAACAAGCTCTGAATTTACACAATCTATGATGCAGTAACAATGTATTACATTTCAATGCGGAGGCCTTCTCTCTCGGTGGTCACGCCCCGGCCAACACCACCTAAACATAACGCAAAAGCCATACATTGTTACATCATCATTGTTAATTCTGTTTCTACCAATAATAAGCCATAAATTTGGTCGACTAATGATGGCATAACAATGTATGACGTTTCCGTTTTCTTTCTAGGAGGTGTTGGCCGGTGTGTCTCTTTCTCGTTGGCTACGGGTGGTGCCGAGGCTAACGAGAAAGACAGGCTCTGGAAGTGAAAAGTCACCTGACCAAGATAGGTCTAGCAACACTGTTTCCATCTTGGATTTTAACAATCAGTGTTTTTGCGTTTGTTGGAAACAATGAAAATTGAATTGTTGTTAGACCTATCTTGATCAGGTAACTTTTCTGTGTTTCTCGTAGCCTCAGGGTGGTGCCGGGGCCGACGATATAACGGGCCCCAGCCAACACCTCCTAGAGAGAAGGCCTGCGGACAAAAGGTATATACATTGTTACGTCGTCATCAAGCGGCTATTGTTAATCTATTTCTACCAATAACAAGCCCTAAATTTGGCCGCTAGCAGGTGTTGCCCCAGCGCGGAAAAGTCACCTGACCATCTTAGTCCAGCCAACAATCCAATCTTCATTGTTTCCAACAAACGAAAAAATACTGATTGTTAAAATTTAAGATGAAGACAAAGAAGATTAAGTTATTACTCGGACTAAGATGATCACGTGACTTTTGCGCGCTGGGGTCCGTTATATCGTTGGCCCCGGGGTGGTGCTCAATGACGTATATTAAAGATAGACTCCGAATGCTATTGTTAACAGCGCCACCAAAGTGAAACAAATTGAAGCCACGATAGTGTGGGCAGAAGTGAGCTGTGGAGTAGTTAACTGTTGTGGCTGCTTTGGTTTTGAAGATTTTGGGCCCGAGGAATAATTCAATCAAAACCATTCCTCAAAGTTGTTGTGCGTGCAACTGTACAATCAGGAATCATTTTCCATAAATCTAAAATGCGTAACTGAAAAATGATCGAAACGATATTGAAATTAATCGAAACTAAATACAAATTGAAACCATAAAAGAAAATAAAATACTTCAAATTCAAAGTAAACTAAAAGATAAACTTATCAGCTACCCTCATGTTTATTCATCATCTTCACTCATTTTCGGGGATGACGGTTCTGGGCGGCGGAGGTTCCCAATTTGCTTCAAGTATTGCGGCTGGTTTCGGAGTCTTATCTTTAATATACGTCATCGGTGGTGCTATTACAAAAGGAAGTTTAACGTCACAATCTTAGTGCTTCACAAGTATGCGAGCTGGTCGTAGTATTGAAGTCATGTTCAGGCCTGGAAGTTTCTAGGTGAAGTGAATTTTCAGTGCCGTCGCCTGAGACATTAAATATTCAATTTTCACAGTGGCACCCTTCGCAGTCAAGCTATTTTCTAAGGTCACGTGATTGCAGTAGTATGCCATGTTTTTCATTGTTTTAAAGAGGACACTCAACCATTTTCTAAATGAGAGAGGTTTGGTTAGACAAGTTAGAAATTGTTACTCAGAATAAACGTTGAATTACTTTTCTTTTTTTTATTTTAAAAATTTAAATTAATGAAAACAAATGGGATTAGTATGAAAACTTAGCCCCCCCCCCACCTCCTTTGTTTATCGGTTTGGTTTATGTTTTCTGTTTTTCGAAGGAAATACTTTTATGTAAGAGCAAAAGACGAAAAGAAACTACTATTCCACATGAAGGAATTTATAAAACTAAAACTCATTTCTGAGCTCTCTGTCTCCTTCATCAATGAGAAATAAGAGAAAAGAAGGCCGATAGACATAGAAGCAGTTAACCAATAAGAAGAAGGTTTATTTGACGACAAAGGAAAGTAAAGGCATCCAATCGTCTATTCGTATAGAACCATCGTCGTTATTTAGCAGGGAATTGGATGGCTTATGCTTGGCGATTTGAACAGATTCTAGGAGAGAGAGAGCAGTTTCTCATCTGTAATAGAGTGGATCATCATTTTAAAGGCATCTCTCGAGAAATGTTGACCTTTTTTGCAAAATGTGAGTGGAAAAGCAAAAATAGCCTGTTTTCCATTTTGTCATAAACGAGATATGCTCCTTCGTTCTAGTTTTTACCGATCCTTTTGAACATCCCAGGAAAAAAAACCTCTTACAAGAGGAGTATTCAAACTTATAAATTATCGAGTTACGCTTTTTCCTCAGAATATTCGCACTTTCTTTTGAAGGTCACTTTATAGTTCGATTTTTGCAACTCCTTTTAAGGCCTCCTCTCTTCAATTTTACTTTGTACGGAAGGACAAAAACTTTTAAAAAATATGTTTTCAATTTGATTTTAATTTTGGCATTACAATTGTCTAGTGTAATAAAGATGATAAATTCCCACCTCTCCTAGAATCTGTTCAAATTGCCAAACATAAGCCATCCAAATGGCTGTTGAATGTATAACGATGTAGGTCCTTTACGAGTAGCCCATTGGATGACTTTAGTTACCTTTATTTTATTGGTTAACTGCTTCTATATACAGGATGTCTCAGCTAAAGTGAATCAAGAGCTAACTTGTAAAAGATACAAATCTGACAGAGTACTTTCAATTGAAGATTTATTGTAGTTTAATGTGAATTCCATTTCCAAAAAAATCGACGCCATTTTCGAATATGGAAGTGAACTTTGAAATGTGCAATGGTAACCCCCTTTTTAATGGTATTTTCAAATTGTACTCAACATTTGAGAAATGCTAAATAAAAGGAGCCAGATACTGTGGACAGACGTTAGAATAAAAGAGAGGAAACCACTAATCCACATAAGGTTTTTAATCAGACGATGGATACAGGAGAGCTTCGATCAGAGTATGCTGAAGAAGGCAGCTTGGCTGCCGAAATGTGCATCCATCGTCTGATTAAAAACCTTATGTGGATTAATGGTTTCCTCTCTTTTATTCATTTGAGAAATGTTTTATTCTTGGTACTTTCTATCCAGGTACTCAAAGTGTGCTGTGTTTTTTATATGGACACAACGTCAACGTTTGCTTTCGTTTAAATGGATGAAAAATTTGTGTCTTTTGCCTTTACTTTAAATCCAAACACAGCACACTTTAGGTTTCTCTGTCTCCTAAACGGTTGGAACAATTTAAAAATAAAACACCAAAAATAAAACATTTCTCAAATAAATAAACTGGAGATAATCTCCAAGCATAGGTAATAATTTTTCGATTGAAAAATGGAAGGAAAAATTCTGTGCCCTGGATTCGAACTAGGAAGCTTGGCTGTCCGGGCGTCTGCGAATAGCCCAATTGGTAGAGGCGTCGACTATAATAGTCGAGGTTCCTGGTTCGAATCCAGGTCGCAGAATTTTTCCTTCCCTTTTTCAATCGAAAAATTATTCACTTCTCAAATGTTGTGTACAGTCTGAAAACACCATTAAAAAAAAGTGGTTTCTATTGCATATTTGAAAATAACCTTCCATATTCGAAAATGGCGTTGTTCTTTTGGGTTTTTTTTTTGTTTTTTTTGTGGAAATGGAAAAACACAATAAATATTTCTTCCATACTCTGGCAGATATGTTTTTACAAGTTAGCTATTAGTCCACTTTAAGTGAGATACCTCGTATATTGGTTTTGTTAGCGGTTATTTCTCCCAAATGAAGGAGACAGAGAGCTCCGAATATGCATATGCATTTTAATTTTATTCAACGTAAATTGATTTCTGTTTTAACCTCTACAAAATTGAATGAAATAATCCAATGGAGCTTTTATAAATTTGTTTAATTTTCTTTTACTTTTTGTAAATTTTGTAAATAGATTTTGGTAAATGTTATTAATATATTAATTTATTTATTTAATAATTTTATAATGAATGCACATCATTTGATGTTAGCAAATTGTATGAATGGGACAGGCCAATTAAACAGTTTTTAATCAATCGATGAACATTTTTATCCAGATGAGCTAAAACATTCTTTAAAACATTTAAATTTTTCTTTTTTCCAAGTTGACTATTCAATAAGATTTTACAATTAGTTCAATTAGATTTGATCCAATAAAACTGAACTGAGCATGCCAAGTTAAATTTCTGATTTCAATTGGTAGACAAAGTAAAATGGACACTCAAAAACAGTTCTGGAAAAAATTTTAAGACCATCAATCAATCGCCGTTACTTTATTGGCTAAAACCTTTTTTTATATAAATTTTCAGTTAAAAGGTTCATTGTTTGATTTCTTAATGATGCCAAAACACTTGATGAAAGTGATGGTTTACTACATATTCATTTAGTTGGATCCTATTTAACAAGAAAACTGTTTTTCTAGTGATATTTCCAAGATGTAATCCAAAAATTCTAAAAGCTTCTTAATATGAACTTTTATTCTTTTTAAATTCTTAATCGTAACTTGTATGTAATCATGTTTCCTGTATTTAATCAAGTAATGTAGAATTAGAGTTTGTAAATATTTCTTTTATGCAATGTAACATTTTTGGTAAATCTTGTTTTTTATAAGCAAGGAAAATAAATCTATTTTTAATCATCAGAACATTGTCTTGTATCTAATTTTGTTAAATAATTAAACGATTTATAGCAAAATAGTAAATATTAGGATCTCATTTAAATAAAAAAAACCATATAAATTTTAAGTAATTAAATCAATAACATCAACTAAGCAGCAAAGCCTGCCTAGACATTGCCTCCGAGATTATAAGCGTTACCTCTAATCTCTGAGGCAAGGTCAGCTTAGTTGACGTCATTTAATGGCGCCGAAACTTGGGAGTTGTTACGTAAATCATCAATGTCCCTTGGCGGATGTTACATAAATCACTAATTGTCCCATGACTGTGATGACGTAAATTATAAATTGTCCCTGAAGTGATGGCCGGATTAACCAGAGGGCGAGACGCTGCAAACTCATTACATGATTTAGTATAGGAAAAAAGGAAATGCCAAGTCTCTATTCTTTAACGGTCTCTGGTTCTACCACAACTACAGGCCCCAGAGTCGTCCATGAGAATGTCCTGCAAAGCATAATACCGCCACCACCAGCGTACCCTGACACGAATATCGACGTGATGAATAAGAAATCGGGATTCATCCGACCAGACATGTCTCTTCCACTTATCCATGGTGCAGTCTCCATATTTTCGGACCACTGTAGGCGTAGTTGACAATGACGCTTGGTCAACAGAGGTACACGACTGGCACGTCTGCTGCGCAGTCCCATATCCAACAGTATCTGCTGAACTATGTGTTCCGAAACTCTTCACTTGGATCTGCAACTGTTTGTTGTATTGGGCTCTCAGCTGAGTCACTGTCTGGTGCTGATCTTGCTTTACCATGCGGGACAGTCTCCGACGTCCTTTTAAATGATGACGCGTGGGCGTCCAACACTTTGACCTCTACTGCTGGTTTCACCGTCATTTATTCACTTTCCATAAATGAACAACGGCAAATCGTGAACAACCTAACGGTCGTGCAGTTTCGGAGATACTCGTTACGAGTCTTCGGGCCATTACAATCTGCCCTTTATCAAATTCACTTAGATTTAGCAGCCTTTCCCATCACTCGCAAAATTAAGTGTAAGACTAATTCCTACCTTCTCCAGCAGAAGTTAAATACCATTCCCACTTAATTACGTGCCCTCCACGTGATTCATTCACCAATGTGGTTTTAAAATTAGTGTTCACGTGCCAGAAAATGTTGAAGCTGTGCAAATGGATTTCCCTCGAAGTCCGAGTAAATCAACAAGCAAAAGACTGTGCGGAGTTGGGAATCTCACGTCCATCTGTGCAACAGAATATTCGTTCTGATCTTGACTCGTTTCCTTACAAGATGACAGTGGTGCATAAGCTTACGGTAAAAGACAGTGAGTGGAGACAACGGTGTCAAATTGGGCAACCGAGGAAGAGGCTGTGTTACACAACACGTGGTTTTCTGATGAAGCCTACTTTCATGTGAACAAACAGTCTGATTCTGGGTGAAGGAACATCCTTGAATAATGCACATGAAAGAAATGTATAGGGAAAAAGTGTGTTGGTGGAATCATTGGTCTATTTTTCTTCAATACCACTGTAATCAGTGAACTGCTATTTCGCTATGCTGCTAAACCAGTTCTAGACAAGTCTATGTAATATCATTCAGACCTTGTCATGACATTAGTTCTAGTATTGATAATAATTAATAAATAGAAATAAATGGGTCCACTTAAAGCAATACAAAAATCTTTAATTTAGCAAAGCATTTCGATTAGAAATCATCATATATGTCATTGTTATATTCTTCCTCAACTCGTGGCATGTCTACCACTGCAGACACAGTGGTTCATGCAAGATGGAGCATGCCACGCACTGCCAATGTTGTGCTTTATATCCAACATGACAGATTTGGTCTTTGTGTAATGTCGTACAGATTTTCAGAACATTCTGTAGATGGATGTATGTCGCTACCCCACAGCCCGGGGCTGTTCCTTTGGGATTTCCTCAAAGAAAAGGTGTACCACAGGAAACCCAAACAGGTGGTGCAAATCGGAATCATCATTGTGGAGTTGTGCCACACAATTTCTGAAAATTTGTGTCGCAATCATCACCAATGTACAGGCAGTTGTATGGCAAAATGGCATGCATATGAAACATGTTATCCATTCGAGGGGTATTTCCATGCTGCAGTGATTACTTAAATACGAATTCTATATCTGATCTGAACGAAAATAAATGATTCACAAAACAAATCGGGTGACATTTCGTTTCATGCACACCCTAAAACTCTATGATCAGGAATTCTGCTATACACTAGTGTACTCTCTCAAGAGGGAAAGCAAAAAAAACTGAAATGCTATGGAAGCACCATAAATAAAAACTGTGAAAGAAACTTTAGTCAATATAATATTTATAAAGTTGGAGATTATTTTTTTCACTTTCTCCAGTTTTCTTAGACATAACAAATGGTAGCAGAAAAGAAAATAATAATAACAATTATTCTTCTGTCACTTCCAAAACCGCTTTACATCATCATGGCCAGATCGACTTACAACCATCATGCCCAAATCCTAAAGGAAGAGAGGAAAAAAGGCATATAAATCAAAAACTGATGAACTAATGAGTAATACAGGGTGCACCGTAAGTCAAGAAGTGCTTGCAATATTTAATCATTTTTTAAAAAATTTGTTTAAGAAATGTTTGAAGATTAACCATGTCTAAACAAATGAACAGAAAAATGTAAATTTTTACTTTGAAACTCATTATCATCAAGGGTGCGAAATATTCTCTAAGCGAATCAATGGATAGATGTTTGTAAATTGCAAAACACTCAGGATAAAGAAGACTAAGAAAGGGAAAGAAACACAAACCTCTTGTCCTTCATAAACATTTTCATACATTGAATGTGTATTTCAGCCACCTTGTGACCAACATTCAGCAAAATACCAAAGATGGCCACAAGGTGACCGAAATGTACACACAAAGCCTCCATATAATAAACATTGATATAGCGAAATTATCTCTATAACTTAATTTTTCTATGGCCCCGGCAAAAATCTTATTGATTTAATGCCTTATCAACTCCATGTAGCGAAATCTTTATAGCGTTAATTATCCTTATAATGTAAGGATTTTTTTGACCCAGATATTAAATTTTAAGGTACTGTTAATGTTCTATTATAATGCAAAAACTTTTGGCCTAAAAGCACCTAAATTTGTGGTATCGTTTTATACAAGAGAGATAATATTAGCCCTGCAACAACTGATAGTGGCTGGGGGAGAGGGGCTATCAAACGAACTAAGGGATGACCAACTTCAGACGAATTTTATGTATAACTAGCTGGTTTACTCGCCGTTGCTCAGGCTTTTTTTTGATGAAATTTAGCAATTTCTGTATTTGAACATTCAGTGAAACTGAACTCATGAAAAAGGTTCCTTTTTTAGCCATTTTTTCCAAATGGCCGAGCATTCATTAGCCATTTTTTTCAATAGGCCTTATATTTGTTACCCATTTTTCATTGTAGACCTAACATTTATTAGCCCTTTGCCATTGTAGGCTTAACTTTTCTCAGCCATTTATTTAACTATAGGCCTAACTTTTTTCAGCCCTTTTTAACAATAGGCCTAACTTTTTTAGCCTTTTTTTTTTCAAATGGCCTAGCCTTTTTAAGCCTTTTTTAGCTGTTGCCTATTTTCCAATTTAACATTTTTTAACCATTTGTTTCAATCGCCCTAACATTTTCCATTTTTTCGTTTAGTACTAACAACACTGCAATTCAAATAAGAAATGTGTGCATGCCTCGTCTAAGCTTCATGACAGGCACATACTCCAAGCCTTTTCTCTTTTAAATTCTAAAAGTACGTGTTTTTCGTTTTGGGCTCGTCATTTCCGAAAGTGTGAATTTTTTCATGCCTGTTATTGCCAATTAAAAATTTTTTAGGGAGAGGGTTTGGTCTCAACCTTCTCGAAACTGTTAGTCCGAATTCAATGACAAGCTTTTCAGGTGAGCTCAGGTAGGAACTCGTACGAATACCATAAGCAGAATTTGAAACTGTTGAAGCATTCTCGAGGTTTCGTCGGACATTCAGACGGGCAGTCAAACATACTCCCAAACAGATCGTAATCAATTTTTGCTTTTCAGCATATCATGATGTAAGCTATGTTTAGACTAAATTTTCTTCCTGCGTGCAGCACCATGAATAAACTGATTGTAATATTCCGAATGTATTTTTTCTTTTTCTCAAATTTCAAGTTCTTTTCCTGAACTGTCAAAAAGCTTCAAAAGATGGTGTCGTTTATTCCACTCTAAAAATACTAATCTCATTACCTGCGGGAGAGGTTTTTAATTGAAAATGAAAGTAAAGGCCTTGTCTGAGCCTAACTCACATATGGTGCGAATCCGAGTTCAAAAGTTTTAAGAACCTCTTCAGACATACACTGAATTTTCTGAATATAAAGAATGAAAACAGGATCTCAACACTTCAAAAAATTTAGCAGAAAAGAGGATTAAAACATCATAAAGCAACCGAAGGAAAGAGAAGGATTTAGGATCCTAAGGACGTGCAAGTTAAGCGCCATCCAATGGCAAATTCCGTCAGTGGACAAACAACAAACGTAAAATGAATTTTATATAGAAGATTAATTTTATTTTCTAAATCTCATGTAGACAGTGCTCTTCCTCTTGCTTTGAAGGTCAAATGTGACCAATTTCATCAAGATCAGAAGAAAACTGAAGATTTGTATAAGGGACATACAAGTAAACAAATATACCAGGGTTGGGGTAAAACTCATGGCAATGACTTTTTTTTCTTGAAGATACCAGTCCGGTTGGAAAATGTCACGTATACAGACGAAAGGACAAGGTGTTAAGTACATGTGTGGACAATGAAATATCGTAACACACTAATTTATTACAGTAGTATACAGGGCAATATGGCCTTCACGGTGCAAAAGAATGACAACACAATACACAAAGTTGACATGACAAACCTGGGCCTAAAGACCCTCAAAGTAGTCCCCTGCTACTGTCCCCGATGATGGCACGTGCCACGTCAGTCCGCACACTGACCGGTCGTCCCGAACGTTGCTCATCACTGGTTGACACAGGTCCTTGCTGAAACTTTCCTACCCACCATGCTACTGTACGGTATGGTAGGGCATTATTCCCAAGGGCTTCCACTAATTCACTGTGACATTCCATCGCATTTCTCCCTCGGAGAACGGCTATTTTGATGTAAGCGCGCTGCTCAACACTGGTTACTTCCATCGCCAACTGACTGATTTCACAGCCCTCGCTGCGCTACTATCAGCTATCACAAAGCCATCTGTTGTTCTGCATACACACTATGCCTGCAGAACTTCCGCACGACACAATGTTTGCGATCCGTTCACATATCTACAAGAAAAAAAATAGTTGCCATGACTTATGCCCCAACCCTTCTATGTATACATACATACATACATACATACATACATTTTTATATATATAGAAGATAGATATACAGTAGGAGTAGTGATAATTATATTAATAAAGAAAAATACACTCCTTTAATTAAAATAGTAAAATTATAGATATACAGTATACAACTCCAAGATAAAAGTTTAGCAATGAGATTAATTTTGATCTTTCTCAAACATAAACTTCGAGTTTTACAGAAAAACACAAAAATAATTATTTTATAAACATTACTCTGATGAAGAATAACATTGTTACTTCTCAATGCATTTTAGCAGCAGGTTTTGAAACAATAATTTTTCAAGAAAACAATTATGTATCCTTGTCACCCTGAGACAGAAGTTTAACAATTTCTGTTTTGTGGGGAGTAAAATCTTGTTTTTTTTTATAATAACACATGGAAATTAATGAGATTTTACATTTATTGAAAGAGTGATGGGTTGGTTTTTAGTAGCATAACTGGTACTGGTACCTAAGTGAACGCATGAAGACTCGGAATGCTTAAGGCAAAACAACTGACCAGTCAGATTAAGCAGGCAGTCATTTATTTATCCAAGAAAGGAATTAATCAATGGGACATTGCAAGCAATTGCAGATTAACCCAGCCAATGTTTCCCGGACCCTCTCAAAATTCAGAGAAGAAGGAACTATTGATGTACACCACGAGCTGGACGTCCACAAAAAACAACAAAGCGTAATTTGACTATGCTGAAACATTTTATAACCAGAATGCGTAAGCATATAGCTAGGAACATAAGAGAATGATGTAAAATAATTAAGAAAAATGTTTCTTCAAAAAGGTCGATTTGATGCATAAAGGAATTGGGTTACAAATTTTACTCACACCCACTATGAAAAAGAAAGGTGTCCAGTGGTGAAAAAATGTTCTGAATGGGATGTAATGGATTGAAAAAAGTTATATTTTCAGATGAGTGTCGATTTTGTGCAATCAATGATGGTAAAGAAACTGTCATTCGTAAATAACATGAATGGTTATCTTCTGGATGCATTTCAAGAACTGTCAAATTTCCTTCATCAGTTCCTGGTCTGTAGCTCTCTTACTGCTGAAGTTCTTGGAAGCCTCATTGATGGCAACGTTAACATGAAGAAATATACAGAAATCATGGATGATCATCTAATTCCGACAATGCAGTTCTATTTTCCTGAAAATGATTGTGTATACCAACAGGATGGACCACCAGCTCATAGAGCTAAATTTTCAAAGGAATGGCTGTGGTGGCAACACGATGTTGGTGTTCTGGAATGGCCAGGGAATTCTCCTTACCTTAATGCAGTGAAAACATCTGGAGAACAATAAAAAAAGATAAGAAAGACACATCTAACATCTCTGAAGTCTCTAAAAGAAGCTTCACGAATGCCTGGGTGGATATCTCAGCAGAGGAGTGTAAAAAACTGGTTGATTCAATGCCATGTAGAATACAGGCACTTCTAAAAAATAAACGTGTTAGAAACTTATAGTTAACTTTTTTTGATACAAACTGCTAAACTTTTGTCTTTGTGTGACAATGATAAACATTAAAAAACAAACAAACTAACATGTCAATAGTGTTGCAAATAATGCATTGAGAAGTAAAAATGTTATTCTTCATCAGTATAATGTCTATAAAATAATCATGCTTCTTTTTTTCTGTATTATTTGAAGTTTGTGTTTAACAGAGATTAGAATTAATCTCATTGCTAAACTTTTGTCTTTGAGTTGTACACAAGGTGTTCTTAATGAACAGACCCTATTGCAAAGTTGCCTATAGGCGAAACCAGCAATCAGAAAAGTGTGAAATTTTGTGGAGGATGTAATGAAGGGATGGGCATGCTTCAGCGAAAGAAAAAAGCTACCAATTTTGCCACCAGAGGGCGTTTTACGTTGAACCTGTAGTAAAAATGTAAATTTATGTACTGTCACATAGCAACTGTTACATACCGTAAAAAACCAACGAACATTTGCGAAAATATTTTAAATATATTTTTAGATATTTAGTATATTTTTATATATACTAAATTAAAATCAAGCATTTTTTGACAATTGATATCAAAATCATGCAAATATAAACATCTCCACATCTCTATAGCGAAATAATTTTGCCGGTCCCTTGAAATGCCATTGAGTTTTTTCATAGTGTGCAGATTATTTGTGATGTTTCACATGCAAACACAAGAAAACTGTTTTGATCCGTTGCACATATATCACACTCATTGTTGTTTCCTACTTGTACTAAAACTTTGCATTCAAATTAGCCTGCTCATGCAGAAGGCGGTACAGAACACGACAACCATTGTTGCCACAAACATTTTCCATTGTTTTCCCAAGAAAGTTATATCACACACACTTTTCTTAGAGATACGAGAAAATATCTCCCTTTAAGAAGAAAATCTTGCTTAAAGTTTAAGAAATATCATTCAATTAAAAGATTAAAATATTTCAAAGAAAATCCCCGTATTTCTGCTCCATCCTTTTGCTGGACGAGACGATTGAATGTCGTGAGTAAACTGTTAAATGCTTTACCTGGGCATAGTTCCGAAGACAGTCAAAATCTTGCTGCGAAAGAAACTGGTTATAGAGGACTCCTTCAGTGAAAGCAAACCTGTCTCTCTCTATTTCCCAAAGCCTAATTTGATTCGTAATGGTTGGTGGGACAACAGGACTCTTTGAATACAAAAAGACAAAATAAAAAGAGTTAAGGCACTCGTCTGATAAGAAGTAAGAGATGGAGAAATAAAATGTATTAAGAGTACATACCTCCTTGTGCTTCTGGATGTGCATGCATTCGTAGAAAGCTGATTATCTGTTCGGCTGTAATTCCACTTCTCAATGCCTGGCGAACGCTTTCTCTTGACAATACACCAACACACAAACTTGGAAACCTACAAAAAGCATTTTATCATTTCAAAGATATGTGTGAAACAACGTCAATTTCTTATAATTAACCCCTTCAGTCAAGAATTCAAAGACCTGCTTCATTCAAAAGGCTACATCTTTGTTTAACTCTAGGCACAGGCGCAGCTACGAGCAGATAAGATGTGCAAAGTATACAGGCACAAGGAATTAGGGGTCCTAAAAATGAAAAATTGAACATGGGCACTAAAAAGCTAGCTACACCACTGACTCCAGGATAAGTCAAAAGTCACTGGATGTCCCTGTATTTCAGAAATGATGTGTAAAATGAACGTTGTGACCATGCTAACAGAGAATATGAAAGGCTCTATCTTCTGGGACAGTTTTGGAGTTTGGCTGCCTCTTGAAATCCTTCATTGGGTTAAAGTTTTTTTTTCTTAAATGGGAACGTGGCATATAAAATAATGCCAGTTTTCCCTGTAGAGTTTATTCTGAGTTCAATTATCTGTTGTGGTTGACAAGTTATTAACCAAACAGTGAGACTGCACCATTGTCTGTTGCAGGTCATTGGAGAAGGCACTAATGAAGGAGGAGAGGATCGAGCTGACCTTGCTGTCTGAGGAACCTTCCTACTGTACCGTTGCTGCCTAATTCAACACCTGGCAACCCGAAAGAGTGTGATGGTATTGAAGTAGAATGGGAACTGTGGACACAACGATCAATCGAGCGATGAGAGGAGACCACAAATCCACAATAATCATTTTTAATGTGTGACGTATGATGTCAGTTTATTCTTTATTATTTTAGTTCACTGTTGCCAATAAAATATTCATTCTTTTGTGTTAATCCGTATGCGTTTTAATTTTGATTATTTGGTTTTGTTTTGAAATATCGTATTATTTTGTTTTGATAATTATTAAATTATTAAATATCCGAGTGTGATATTATAAATCATCAACAATGTGTCGTTTAATTTCTGAGTATTGTCGGCAAAGATGAAAATTCTCCGTATTGCAAGGGATGCTGACTCCTTGAGACAATTGTTGCGTATGTTGTCGTCGTTTTTAGAATTAACTAGGAGTTTTTAAGAAAAAACTTGCGGAGAGAGATGGTGAATTTTTCGAGTAGCAGAAATAAGCAGTCCTTTTGCGATTAAGCCTAGCGGAGTAATGAAAGGATCGTTCGGAAAATTGATCAATTAATAAACCCGTGCTAATTGAATTCAAACAACGTTTTATGTTTGTATTATCATATGAATTTTACTAGAATTGTTATGCGTATTAATATTATTGCCTTTTATTTCTCCTTGACTACTCAATGTGAGCAATGTCTACAAAGATAACCTGTGCGATGTTCCTTTGTCATGTTCAGTGCTGTTATTGTTCTTCTGCCTCGACGTGTTTGGCAGTGAAGTCGTGCCGGTCGGTGTTCCATCGACGGAAATATCTGGCCGAGAGTTGGTGAGTTATTGAAATATATTGTTGACGGCCCCCCGGGAACTTTCGGC
The DNA here is from genome assembly GCA_023313115.1 of Rhysida immarginata. NCBI lineage: Eukaryota > Metazoa > Arthropoda > Chilopoda > Scolopendromorpha > Scolopendridae > Rhysida > Rhysida immarginata. The sequence continues at coordinate 25,045 of JAHWFO010117008.1, forward strand.
AGTTTAATATGATGTATCTGAGGAGCTTCGAACATCCTGTTCTTAACTAAGAATAGACTAGAACTCTTGAGCATCGTGTATCTTAGAAGAATTGAACTCCATGCATATGCAAATTAGAGGAGTGTTCTAAAGTAAATGCACCAAGAAGAGCCTTGTAATCTATAGTTGTTGTCATTAAAGTAATGCTTAAAATACCAACCATTTCAAAAAAAAAGTGTAAGGTGGCGCAAGTGTCCAAGGGTATATTTATGTTAATTGTCTCAGTGTAAAAGTAGAAAGGTTACCCCACTCTAGTGGCTCTGCTGATAAGCTGTTTGATGGTCTCGCAGCATAGGCACTGAATGAGTACAGTAAGTGGCCCAATGTCTTCGTATTGTAAGTGATGCAATACATCCATTACACATCTGTCCTAATAGTCTATAAAAGGGACTCTGAAGGGTTACTGTGCCCCCCTCCCCCTTCTATTGTTAATAAAATAGGGTGCACACAACGTTTTCCTTACGTAGTGGTTTAGGTATAGTCTTCGAAAATAGGAGACCTACATAACAACACAGCTGATGACTGAGCGCATGGTAGACTTTAGGTACCTTATAGAGATATTGTACTAAAGTGATTAATGAGGCATGGACTTTGTCAAGCCACAGGCAGGAAAGATACAGTTTAACGAGGAGTGCCTGCCAAGGTGAAGAAGTTTGTAAAGTAGATTAAACGAGATTACAATAATACTTAGTGGGGCCCCCTTAATTTTGGTTAATAGATAAGTGTTACTGTGTAGTATTTGTATGATGAATAAATTTTGGCAACAGTTTGGTACACTGCGAATTTTATTAGATTGAAACCCGTTGTCGACTCTCATTTACAGGTCTCAAACCAGTAATTGCTCTCAGGCGCGTGTGGAGGTTGCCTTTTAGTACCCCCAAGTCACGGAACCTCCACACTCCCCCTGGAGCGTCACAAATGCCTCAGATATGCATTTCTGTATTCATAAGAAAATTGTAACACAAATAAACCATTAAAAGAAATTAAACAATCATCAAACCAATTACAAGAAAGTCAACAGGAAACAAAAGCAACCAATCACTACTAGCCATCTCCCAGTAAGACTTATTTGTTTATAAGAGCCCGCAAGGATTTATATTCTATCAAAAGTAAATATCCAAAATGATCCAACGAACCTGGGGACGATAAGCGTTTGATGGATGGGTGGATGGGCGGTGAGTGTCATTAATAATCAGGATTCTTAGGGTTACTGCACATTTGAAAAACGATACACCCACGTCATCTCGTTACATGTCTGTGTGTTCACAAGAGAACCAATCATGCATCGTACTGTCACATACGTCACATTTAAGAGGTACAGGGAATATAAAGTTTGTACATGCCGGCCAAAAATATCAATAAAGGTGTTAGCAGCATTTGCAAAGCGTCCACAATGCAGCAAAAAGATGGCTTGTAGCTGAGTGTGGACTCGGCCAATCATCCATAGCATGATTCTACATACCAGCAAGTAGCATCCATTCAAAGTTCAAATGCAACAAAAACTATCTAAGGATGATCCAAACAGACATGAAGAATCTTATACCTGGGCTTTGGACAACTATCAACTAGACCAGGGGTCGGCAATTGGCGGACCGCGGAATGTCAAAAGCTGGACTGCCAAAAATTTTTTGAAAATTTGTAAAAGCTATAGGAATAACCTTTTGAACTGTCGCTGATTATCACGATGCTATCGAAAATTAAAGTAAAAAATTAGTAAGGAATAAGAGGTTTTTTATGGACCTGGATAAAAATTTTCAAAAGTATCCGGACCCCACCTAAAATTACTTGCCGGCCCCTGAACTAGACCCTTCATTTCCACATAACACTGTATTGAAAAGATACGAACCCTCATTGGAAAGATCTATCCAAAGTCTTTGGTTATGTCAAAGTTATGCTGTTGTTTTGGATATGAGGCACCCATTTAATTGCATCTTTCTTCATAGACAGTACCCTAAATGCTGATGATATAGAACCCTAAACAGTTTCTGCAAATATTACAGAATGTATCTTCACTGTTGATTGAAGACGGTAGTTCCCCAAATTTTTTCCAGCAGGATACTGCAGATCCTAAGCATAAATCACCTTCAGCAAACACATCCTACAGGCCTCTTGACAGCATTACTCCCAATGTGTAGTTCTTGTGCACGTGCATAATGAATAGATAAAATGCTTTCAGGTCTGTTTCCAGCAGCAGGGAAAATACATTGAACAAATAATTTAGTGCTGCAACCCAGTTTCGGTGTGGGTTTTTCAAAAGTGTCAATGGTGGTTTTTGTTAAGAACTTGTGAACAATAATGGATAACTGATATCTGATTGCAGGAATGAACTCCTGAGAAAAAAATGGAACCTATTTCATATGCCACCATCCCATTTAAGAAAATAAACCTTGACCCAAAATGGTGAATTTCAAGATAGCAGCCAAATTCCAAAACTGTCCCAAAAGATACAGCCTTTCCTATTCTCTTCTAGTATGGTCACATCGTTCATTTTACATACCATTTCGGAAACACGGCTACTGGTATGGTCCAGTGACTTTTGATTCACCCTGTACAGCAGCCAATTCATGTTTATAGGTCAACCAAATGGTTTTGCATACACAATCTTTCATCTACTAAAGAAGCCACAAGTGTTGTGTATCTGTCATTAAAGTATTAGGTTGGTTCACACAACCATGCCCAAAAAATAAAATAGCATTGGAGGGATATGCATGTGCTCTTTCACAAAAAACGATGTAACTCTGGCTGCATCACTCAATGTTATAAATCTCTTGGATTTTATATGCCAGAAAGTGGAATCTGAAAGCACTGCTGTGAAAGGAAATTCAACAATTGCGTATGCAGAAGGAAACCAGAACTGCAGTCATAAGAAACACCTTACCCCCCCCCCCAAAAAAAATAATCCGGAAAACAAGGCTAGCAAGACTATACAAGCAGTTCTGGTCAGCACTGAATTTTATAATGGCTCTTTTGATGAAGACTTTCGTTTTAAAACCCAATTGCATGGAGGATATCAAAATGGCAGATATAGAAAAGTACAATCAAGAAATATTGCCAATTAAGGCCTCACCTGCAGATTAACTCACAAAAAGACCTAACAAAACAATTTGAAGAGTTGAATCTGAAATTGGAAAAAAGAAATGCAATCATGTTAATCCATTCAATTTCTACTTTATTACCTTTTTATATATATGCTCCATTTCCAACCTGTATATGCATAAACTCTGCAATTGGTTTCCACAAGAATGTATCCAGGTCTATGTCTATCCAATTCGGATGATTGTATACCCAAAGCCAAATTGATAACGAGCCGCGTGGGATAAACGCGACCAGATTGTCTCTGCAAATTGCAAAAGAAAATTAAATAATTTTAGATAGCATCCACAAATGTTTGCATAAAATATCATTGCATTTTTTTATAATATTTTACGCTATGAAATGAATATTGGTTGGATATTCTGCGTGCAACCAGGGACCCATACGTCAAAGTTTATTATTTTCTTTACGATGATATCCGAAAAAATGGAAGGAAAATTTCCAACCTGGCTTAGAACTGGGAACCACGAGTATCACAATAGTTGCCTCTACCAATTGGGCTATTGTAAACACGGTACAGCAAGGCTGTCGCTAGGTGTTGTTAAAGACTACCAGGAAGCCAAGATGTTGGCCCAATGACAGGTTGGACATCCAGCTTGCAAATAGGGAAATCCTCCTATCTAAACCATCAGAAAAGTTGATGAGCACGCATAAGAAATTATAAATGGAAACTGGAGATGTTACCCCAACCATAAAGAAATGAAATTTGCAACTCCTATACACTTTAATTTATTAATTTCATATACAGTAGAGGACACCTTCAAACCATAGAAATCTAGAAAGAAGGAGTTTTATACTCATATGACATTTTCTGCTTTTTCTGGTCACTGGTACATATCCTGACAGTTTGTACAGACCATTCAGAAACGCCTTGGATAAATACGCATTCTCTTGAAATATCTTAATAAACCCAAGAAAATTTACACACACCAACACACACACAGTTAAAGCAAAGTTAAAGCAAAAGACGGACTTACTTTTCTCTGGTAGACGAGACTGAATTCTCGCAAATGCTGAAGGAATGTCATTGTTGCTTCACTTAGTCCATCACTGCTGTACTCCTGACAATAAAGATTGAAAAAAGTGGTTCATTGCCTATTTTCATATACATATATAGTAGCAAATGCACTGATTCATCAGTAGAGCTCAGTAATTAATGCCAATACAACTTGTAAAACTTTGCATTTTTTTTTAATCGTGTAGAGTTCCCTAAGAAATTGCTGAAACTACAAATCATAGATCAAGAACAGAGCTTTAAAAATTCAATTCTGTTGATTGAGGTTTTGTCTGTGTGGAAAAGTATTGTGATGTCTTTGTTTGGTTTATGTTCGGTTAATCAGGGTTATTACTTAAATTTGAAGCAGCAGCAACAACAACATCTATAAACAGAGGGTCATCTCAAAAGAATATTTGATAGGGAAAGCTCATCAGAATGGCGATGTCAAAATATTAAAAAGAGACAAAGAAAATTAATTGACATGGTGGAATGGTACATTTGCACAGGCTTAACATTTCGCCATAAAACCAATTCAAAAAGTTTTTTTTTCCTTTTCAACAGGGGTTGGGGTCCTTAATACCTTAATCACTCTAAGGGCCTGTCCTGTAATACTGACCTCAGATGACCACCCCTGACTGAATTACGTGATACAATAAATTTCAGTCGTTTGAAATAGGCCACAATAAGTCAATTAAAAAACTAAGACTGCTTGTGCCAGTGGAATAAGAAGATACTAACTTCGTTATAGATTCTTCCACCAAGTCTGAAAGTAGTGAATCATCCGATTCCTCTTCAAAAAACACCTCTGCTACAGATTTTTCAGATAAATTGCCCCTACTCTCTGCCTATTCCTGGTGCGCCTCAAACACGATCACGCTAATACAACATTTGTCAACATGATTATATGTAAATAATCTTTATTCTTATGTGAATGAATGTTCTTCCTTAAGTTCTCAAGAAATGAAGCGATAAACGTGTGAAGCCAGTCGACACTTATGATAGGAGAAAGCAGACATTATTCTTGAAAAAGAATATAGTACGAAAATACAGATGTCACCTTCTGTTCAGGGTTTCATTTGCATTAATTTAATGTGTGCATTGCACCCTTCTTCGCTATAAAATTGGCTTTCGCAGTGTCTGCGTTTGTAAAGCATGCACTTGCTCTGCCATCTTCAAAGCTCTGCTGACTGCACTGCTCCTGCAAATTTATCGAGTAGTTGGGGATTTCCAGTCGTGATTTTCAGGCTTTTAGGACAGCTCAGTCAGTTGCAGGAAGCTGTGTTCCAGACTTTTAGGATAGCTTTTGGCACGACCAATCTCACTGGTTAGTCGCGATCGGTATTACTGGACAGGCCCTAAAATGGCTTATCATCACAGGCAAAAAATATTCATCTTAATGAGAGGAGATCGTTCAAGTCATTGTGATTGCGTTTGGGTCGCTGAAATGAATGTCTCTGCTATATCTTCATTTTTAGAAGAAAAAATTAATATCTCTAAAAATGCTTAGCCCATTTTCATGAAAAATATGTCGATGCACAGTTTAAGAACCCTCTAAATATATATTAATTTTTTAACTGGAAAAAAAAAATTTCTGGCAGAGAGGGGGGGAGGGGAGTTGTTTAGGGGATTGTGTTAATAACTCCAAAATGGCTTATTAGAGCCAAACAAGTTATTTATAAGTAAAATTCACCTTAATAAGAGGAGCCTGTACCTGTCGAGATTATTGAATTTGGTTCACTGGTATGAACACTACAGCCATTTTTTCATTTTTAGAAAATAAATGTCTCTCTAAAAAAGGCTTCACCAATTGTCATGAAAAATACGTCAAGGCACAATTTAAGGCACCCTCTATGTAAGTGTTAATTTCATTCGCTTCTACTCTTTGCCATTTCAGAGGAGATAGCTGCACAAAATTGATCACATACGTAGAGACAAATTTTTTTTTTTAAATTTCAGCATATCTTTTCAAATCTTAAGTTTTTAAGTCGATTTCAGAAAAAAAAAAATTTGAGTTTGGAAACCGAATACACAGGCCTTCACTTTTAGTGAGTGGTAAGCCAAAAGTTAAGGACCAAAAAGCTGATACTATAAGAGATAAAATCAATTTCCCATAATTTTTTATAAGGAATGATGTACGTTTTCGCTGCTTATAGAGTGATACACAATGAGTGTAAAACACTTCGGCATTTTCTTAGAGAGATCAGGTTGAGCAAAAAATATCATATGAACGTAGGTCGCATTTTGATTAGATACACAGTTACAACAGATCTACTGTTTTATTAGGGTAGTAGCAAGTAGGTAAACAAAATACATGTTATGAACATGTATGCTGGCTACTGTCTCGGTTATTTAACTGGATGCAATACCCGGTTCAATGAAAAAATTTCGGGACAGGTTCATTGACACAGTGTCTCCCTTAAAGTGGCCTCCTTGCGAAGCCATACAATGAGTCCAGTGTTTCTTCCACTTCAGGAATGTCTCCTTTTGTTGAAACGAGTCAAGCACCTTCTGCGATTCGCACTGGATTTTCTCAATTGCATCAAAACGGTGACCTTTCAACTGGATCTTCATTTTCAGAAAGAGAGCAAAGTCTGCAGGAAGTAAATCTGGCAAGTAGGATGTGTGTGATAGCGAAATCATGTTGTTTTTCTCAAGAAACTCAAGTGTGAGAAGAGCTCTGTGAGAGTGCACTGTCGTGGTGGAGCATTCCGTTTTTGTCACGCCACAGATCTGTTTGCTTTCGCCGAACGTCTTTCCTTATATTGCTAATTGCACGAGTTTGCTAGTTTTGAAATTTAATGTCCAATGATAAAATTGCAGAGGACCTTGCACACTTGGTCACAATAGCAGTATTTTCTAAGTCCCCAATGCACATGAAACAAAATCCTTTGAATATTATGATTTATAAATGTTGGGGCTATAATTTACTGTATTTGTGGACTTGTGCTGCTATTTGTTGGTGAGATGCGCAATCAGTCTGGAATTTTCAGATTGCACCTCGTTTAAGTAACCGACTATGATTGGTTCGTTTTGCTCCAAAAACATCTGTTCCACATGGCTGATTATTTTCAATTAGCTGTTTGATAATGGGCCTATCCAATTAGTTTATCCAAATAGCTTAGCCATTTGATAATGAGTTCATCCAATTAACTTATTTAATTAGTTCAAAATATACTTCTTTGTTTAAATATCATTCTAAAACATGAAATGATTTTCAATAAATGCATTCTTAGATTATTTCAGTTTCTTAATATCATTTTGTTTCGCTAAGCATAGAGCTAATGCACCGTCCTCCTGTAGTGACGTTAAACTGCTATTTAACATCTGGTTAAGTCCTCATTACGCTTGGTAAAATGGAAAAACTGGGACTTTGGTGCAACTGGCCATAGAGTTACTAATTTTTTTCTAAAAATAAAGAAATGGTTCTAGCATTCATACAAGCAAACAAAAAACAATAAACTTGACATGTACAAATGCTTTTTGTAAATAAATTGTTTCGTTGTGAAATGCCATTTTGGAGTTACAGTAATTAAGGTTTTAAGTACCCCCCCCCCCCCCCCCCCTTTACCCTCAAATCGGAGGCCTGTGTGAATGTGCCATTCCACCAGTCTTTTGCCCAATTAGCAAACAAGCCCGAAACAAAAAGAAATATCCACAACTGCTTACCTTTACTAAAGCTGAAAAACTCAACTGAAACAGGAAGGATAAACATTCAATGAGATCCATGTTACGAGACTCAAAAAACAATCAAACCAAATAATTTAAAAATCAAATTTGGGTAATAAATTAGCAAAAAATGTTAAAAAGATTAATGCAACAGTGAGAAATGAGTATAAGATTTACTTCAACTGTGTCTAAATACTGAAGCAGGAAGTACCATAACTGAGAGCCAGTGCCCATAAGGAGGAATTGAAAGCTGTCGGTGGTGATGCAGGGATTACTCTCACCTTCTTCACTGAAAATAAAAAAATAAAAAAAAAAAAGTTTTGATATGACAATTTTCTGCGTTATCTTTTTTATCTACTTTTTACTTATTCCTGTATAATACGAAAAAAGCCTCTAAAAGAATCATATCAGTTTAATGATATCAGTCAAGGAAGACAGGGGACGCTATTTCGCACTTTTACTGATGTTTGCTACTAACAGATCTTTATAAAGATGCTGAGACAAAATGTTTGAATTATACTTTGCCTGGCAGAGAGTACAAGAAAATACAATTCAAAATGCCTTTGTGAAAGCAGGAATTACCCCTCCTATGGACGATTCAATCGTGAGAATCAAAAACAAGGAAGAAACCGTAATTAGGGTTAACAAAGAACTGCTTACTGAAATGATGGAATTATTTTGCTCAAACACACACGATTCCGATTTTGAAGGATTTTAAATATAAATTTATTTCTCATATAATATAATTTTAAATGTAATGAGCAAATTTTGCTATATCATCATTTATTTTGAATACTTCTCATTTCTTCTTTTATGGAAATATTAACAGTCTAAAGCTTTTAAATATCAGACGATCATAATGTTTGAACAAATATGGCAGGGCATTCTCTATTGCTGAATCGCTATCTTAGGTACATAAATTGCATATAATACACAAATGCGTGATTATATTTGTGAAATTTTTCCAAGATCACACAAAAAATTTAGATCAGTATTATACACGGGTGCATATTATATATCAAAAAATACTGTAGCTTAAAATAACTACACCTCTATCATCTTTATTTTTATGAATTTTAAGTCGTGTTGCACCTTAAATGAATATTCAAAGTGTGTAGACCTTCTGCTTGAGACACTTTATATTCATTTTAATCAGAGTAAAGTTTAAATAATGTATTCAAATTGTTTTCATTCAAGAAACTTACTGCTTCATAAGCCCTGCATGCAGAAGAACACGAACAGTGCCGGCACTGATTCCTTCGTTTGACTGGGAATCCACCATATAGAGCAAAACACACTAAAAAAACATACAAAAAATTATAATCATCAACCACTACTTTTTCTAAAAAATAAGTTTGTAAGTATCATGACCTATAAGTAAAGTCAAAATCATTTATAACGACAATGGTTATAGTGACCAACCAGAAAACAGGGCTTGGACAAAATAATTAACAAATATTATTCGTATTTTCGCTAATATACCACGCACCACTGGATACCATGCGAAATTCCAATTTTATGTAAAGAAAAATATTTTGGAAACCCCGCACCCCTATAAACCTTGTGGGGTATCTTCTTCTTCTTCTTCTTCACAGCCTTCACCTCCTAGAGATATGGAGGCTAGCTGATGGATATCACAGGTGAGGTAAATTAGTTAGTGGGGTATCTATTATACAGGACTGAAAAAACTTTGGAATATTATTTTTTAAAGCAGGAAATTAACAAATATAATTAATTATTTCAAACACTAAACTGAATTAAAATTAACAAAAATTCTATTGGCAGTAGAAAAACTTACAAGAGAAAGCATAAGAAATGGAAGAAGAGTTTATTTTGCAGGAAAAGAAAAATAGAGCAGGATGTTCAATACAGAAATCAGCAAACAATGGATCCAGCAGACAAAATAAACAACTGATAAATGAAAGCCAACTAGCACCCCTTTATACAGGGTGGATACAAAAATGAGCCCTCACTCCTCTTTTTTTATTTTAGCAACTGAAGCAGATATGTCAATTTTGATGAATCCAATGAATAGTAAGTGGTGGATTGCCTACCCCATGGTGACTTTTCATCTCAAATAGTTCAACCTCTTCTTGCTTTCTATCTCTCACACCATTCAGTGATGGTTTTAGGGGGATGCCTTCCAAGACCTCTTTTGAGATGGCAAAAGCCAAAAAAGTCCATGGGGAAGGCGTCAGGTGACTTGATAGAGATAGCAGGGAAGGATATTGCTGGAATCCTAATCTTGTCTTCCATCTGTGCCATGAAATTCTGCGTTAAGCATATTGTGTACCTGGATACTTCATCTTGATGAACACAAACTTTTGTCGCTGCCCTCTCTGTACAATGCCAGGATCTGCTCTATTTACCAGGGTTTCAAAATGTTCTCCGGATAGTAATTTGCATTCACCTTTGCATTTTTCTCTACCCGACAAAATTGCAACCATCCTCTTGAGCAATACCATGAAGCCTTTTGGAAAACTTTCAGGATATTTGCACACACAATCAGCTGGACCAACCTTTCACATCTGCTGGACGGTAGGCAATTGAACGAACCTTACCACAATCTGGATGGTAAACCCATACTTCATTCGACGTGACAAATGCCATTTCTCACCCGCAAAGTACCTTCTTAAGAGTTTGGATGCATTGGTTTTGCATTCACGGATGCGGCGTTCATTAAGAGCATGAACCCTGGCTTTATGGAACTTGCACAGGTCTAAGTTGCTTTTAATTATGCTTTTTACCGTCGACGCAGACGTTCCTGCTTTCTCAACCACAGCCTTCCGTGTCGAAGGGTTTTTCCTGTGCTACTATCATCATCATGTTTTTGACTGTCAGGTGAACAGCTGGGGTTAGATCTCTTCCAAGGTAGCTTTTCACAGACGAACTTGTCGGGAATACCTAAATTACATATGTCAGCTGTTGCCTACCTTTTTTGAAAAAATCGGTCACTAACTTTCCAAGGGATTTTTTTTTTACCCCTTTCCTCTGGCCTCATATCTTCTAGTCGGTAGTTCCGACCAAAAAATGGCTTATAGCTAACTATTTGTTCTTATGTCATCGGTCACTCCCGCTTTTGCGCTCGTCCAGTTGGAAAGTTTGGCCACGATCCCTGTTTCATCACTCTTCGTCTAGATCCATTAAGTAGTTTATTAATTACGGTGGTTATCCCAGTTGATTGAATCTCTTAATAACTTCTTAGTCTAGAGGAGGTTACTGTGTTCCCCCTCCTATTAAATGATAAAAGAGTGCACATGACATAACTCTTGATCGTATGGAGTCGCACCCTCCTAATTAAGACGTTCCCTTGTTCAACGTTTGTCTGGCCAGGCTATTTTCTTAGACAGTCTATTGATGATAATGAGCAAGTTTTATGTAATGAACGACAATATTGGAAATGGAGACACTAATCGATTATCCATCGGTCAATCTTTTTGCTTTAACTACTGAGAAGTATAAAGAGTAAATTCTCGAAGAGGTACTACTTAATTATAAACCTCTCGGATCTTTAAAGTTTTCTATCTGAACTTTTCCTTCTTCAGATATTGAATATATATATCCTTTTGGTGGACAGCTAACGATTTTGGCGGGCTGATCTGTTTTGGTACGCTAATATTTTGAGATTTGTCTAATCGCGTTTCTTTAGGAAATATTAAATTTTTGTTTATATCTTTCCTTTACTTGCAATAGAATCACACTGTTGGTTAACGTCGGATTGTGTCCGATAAACAGTAATTTAAGATGCGTTATATGCAATTGTTGGTTAAAATTCAGCTTTGTTATGGGAGAGGTTTCTCTTTTAGAGCGTCACCGCTTTAAAATTTCCTTGGGCGCGTGTTTTTGCTTTTCCTCTCGTGCTCTCTCTGAAAAAAAGGCAGTATAGCTGTAGATTTGGACGAATTTAGACTCCACATCGAACATGAGGGATGAAGCCGCTGAGGCTTGTCACCTTCATATCCACGACGATTTTGATTCTTAATTGTTCTTCGGATGGTTATTGTTTATCATAAACATTAGTAAGCTTTCTGAAACGGAATTAACTCTCTGAAAGTGGTTCATGCCTTAGCGCTATAATGTGCGCCGCCTCCGCGACTTTCGAAATTTTGAAGAAAACTGTGGATCTATGGTTCTCAGTGGTCACAAATGGAACACGATCACCAAAGCAGCCTACAAAGATAAGTGCTAAATTCTTATGCGGCTATGGAGCTGGGATCGCTCATCGCTGTCAGGGCAAGACTCTCATTTTTTTTT
>JAHWFO010117011.1:0-36344 GCA_023313115.1 Rhysida immarginata
CTGGAGATGAACGTGCCCGAACTGACTTTTCGTTGAGATTTTTAGCACGTATGGAAGTGGATGATGCATGGCCATGGCAAATTTTATGGAGTGATGAGGCACATTTTTATTTGAATGGTGATATCAATACCCACAACTGCCGTATTTGGGCTACATCAAATCCACAAGTGTGTCTGCCAACTCCTATGCATTCACCGAAACTAACAGTACGGTGCGGCTTTACTGCTTCTTTCATCATCGGCCCGTACTTTTTTGAAGAAATCCGTCCCCGTGGACCGGTGACTTGTTCCGTCAATTCTGCTAGGTATGCCGATATGCTTGAGAATTTTGTGATACCACGATTGCAGGAAAAGGGTTGTCTGGATTCTACCAATTTTTATGCAGGATGGTGCGCCACCGCACATCGAACGTCAGGTGCAGCAGATCTTGCGAGAACGTTTTTCAGACAACAAAATAATTAGTCGTGCATTTCCCATGGTATGGCCATCCAGGTCGCCTGATCTCAACCCTTGTGATTTTTGGTTATGGGGATATTTGAAAAGCCTTGTGTACCAAGCACATATTTCTGACCTCTCAACCTTAAAGGATCAAATAACGTTACATATCAGACTAATTAATGCAGATATGCTGCGAGCTGCCGTAGAAAATGTCGTATACCGCATGCAGCTATTGGAACAACGCACTGGTGGTCATATTGAAACACATTTGTAATTAAAAATAAAACATTGTTTATTGTTGTTACTAAAGTTGGTTTTACGGTATTTGTTCATTTGACAATTAGGTATTCATTGTTTTCTTGAAATAAGCGCACCCTATGGCGACTTTTGGTACTATTTATTTTTTATTTTTTTTTGCAGAAATCGAAACTGCATGTTCCACTAAGTATGTACACCGAAATGTGCTGCATTTGGCCTGATAGAATTCTCGCTAGCGAGCTCTGAACACCTCACGTTATTTCTTGCCCACCCGGTATTTTACTATTTATTATAAATATTATATTTTTTATTTGAAATACATATTTTTTTAAAATAAAGAACATAGAATCAAATGAACAAAGATATAAATATGTACAACACTGATTTTTATTTACTTTGAACATTTTTGCACAATTTTTAATTTATATTTTTCACAGCAGCTCTCATTCCTATACTTTTATTGCTGCATTTGCTGTTGACAGTGCATTGATTTTTCTGATTAATTTTTCTTATTATAAAATACATCCTTGTGATATAAAATCCTGTAGGAAGCCTGAAAAATCTTCCTTTTTTTATTGCTGCAGTCCACAGCACAACAGCACGGCATTATCAATTTGGTATTTAAAAAAAAACTCCTCTGTTATGAACGTTAGCCAGGGCACCAAAATGGAGGCGGATGTCACGTGCGGCATAAGAACCAATCAGATTTCAAAGCGGCGAGGAAAAGCATGTCCATACTCTCCTAATACAGTGCTCTATTAGTAGCCTCTCCAGCCGGAACTTATAACATGTGTCACTAAAATCTATTTTGCTAAAATGAGGCTCTGCCGTAAACGTGACGCTATCAGATTTCTTATGTACTATTTGGGAGGTTCTGGTCTACTTTAGGGTGACCAGATTTGGAATGAAAAAATGCAGGACACAATTGCAATCAGGATTAACTATTTTAGAATTTCCTTGCAAAAGTGGTATCACGTTGTATTTTCATGGTGTATTTTCTAAAATTCAATATAAACACGTTATTGAAAATGATAACTTTTATTTAAAGTATATAAAAATGAATAAATCTATTTTATTTAAACCAATATGTCTATTTTTAAACATTTTTATGATGATCATTACGGAATGCAGGACGTTTTGTAGGACAAATAAAAAAAGAACAACATTCTCATTTTTTTCAGTAGGTATAGCAGTTTGCATGACAAAACATAAAAAAGCAGGACTGTCCTGCAAAATGCAGGACGTCTGGTCACCCTACTACTTGAGAAAATCTTAGGCCCTCTATCCCCTCGATAGTCTCTACTAAATAACCTACCCTATCCAGTGATTTACACCAGCTATAAAAAAAATAGCCTCCGTTTCTTCAGGAGGTGCAGGCTGAAGGAAGAAGAAGTTATTTAACCATCGTAGTAGTCGCAGCAACAATTTTTGTCTTGAACTCTTTACTAAAACAGGTGTTATAAAACATTAAGAAAGTGTGGTTTGAAAAACTCCTTTTTTCCCTTATTTAGCATTCGCTGAATGATGGTCACAAGGTGATCGAAATGTCCATCCGGAATAAATTTTTATTATAGACAAGAAGTTTAGGTTTTCTTTCTGTCGTTATTGTTGTTAAATAATATTAAGAGGAAAAAAGGATTTTTCAAACCACACTTTCATTATCTCTATATCCAGAGACCGTTAAGAAAAGAGTTCTGACTGTATCTCTTAGTAAAGAGTTCAAACAAAAATTGTACAGACTGGAAACAAATATTTCTACAATAATTTCAAATCACTTTATCAAGTAAATTAAATTTTATTATATTTATTTACGATATGGATATTATATTAAAATTGTTTAGAAGAATTAGAAATGTAATTACTGATTATTTCTGATTAATTAAAAAAAGATTATTTCAGATGAAGGGCTGATCCCATCTCGGTAGAGAGTTCCACCTAGGACGATAATAAATAGGAGACGTTAAAGAGAGATCGAATCTCAATGCGGTAAAGACCATGTCAGCACCTTGAATTACAGAAATAATTATCAGTAATTGTTTGCAAGCGTCCACAGCGTGATTTTTTAACTAAACAAACTAAAAAGAGTTAATAAATTCATTCAATGTCATTTAACGTCTCCTTTTTTTTAAAAAAATCATCCATTCGTGACTTCGCTTTAGAGCTATACACATTTTAATAAATAAACCTTTACACCAGGGGTGACCAACCTGCGGCCCGCGGGCCAAATGCGGCCCTCGAAAGGAATTTATGCGGCCCGCGATATTAACTATTTACCGTAAAATTTATTAACAAGTAAGATTGTACGTGGTAAACGCTTCATAAAATATTTGAATGTATTTGAATTAAAAATTGCTGGCCCCCTGAAAACCTTCAGAAATTTATCTTGGCCCGAGACAAAAAAAAGGTTGGTCACCCCTGCTTTACACGGAGTGCATTAAATGAATTAAAATGACAAAGTAATATTTGGAACATCTTTCTAGTTTGTTTACTTAATAAAATATTGCTGTGAAGGCTTACAAACAATTAGGATTAGCATTAAAACATTAATGATTCGATCTCTCTCTAACGTTTCCTATAATAAATCGTCTTTGGTTCCACCACCACTTGTAGTTCCTTCCTTCCTTCATGGTTCTATTCGTTATGGTATTTAATGAATAAAATTTAATAGTAAAACTATATTATAATGATATAATTTAATTTAATAAAAAATAATAATTTTTTATATACCGGTAGTAGGCAGTAAATTGATTGCGTGGCATACGAAATGCATTTCTGCGGTCCTGCAATAAATGGCTGTGCAAAATAACAAATGATAAAATGTAGAACGCTACTCCGATATCAACATTTTTTTCAGATATCAGAAAATGTGATGAAGAAAATTCAGATATCAGTTATAGTCCTGTATGTTTCAATATATTAGTATATCATCATAGTGAAAGACAAAATAATTCAAAAATGCGGCGTTCCAAATTGTAACGGGAGTAACGTTAAGTCCAAGGTTAAGTTATACATAAATGACCGAAACAGGGTTCTCCCCAGGCCCTTTTTAAAGGGCGCGCCGCCCGGCTGATTTTGGCGTCCGCCCGGCTGAAGAATACACGAAAAACTGCACAACACTGCATAATATTTTATTTGTTTTTAATTTTTGTCCCACCTGATAAAATTTTCCGGGGAGAACACTGCGAAAATTAGTGTTTTCTCTTTCCCAAGTAACGAAGAACAAAGATTGAAATGGATAAGTGGATTTTGTTCCTACTCTAACAAAGGTATGTATAATGTCTGTCTAGTTAATACGAATTGCATATGCTCTTACCGAGATTTGAGAAACTGTCTTTTATCTGGGCTAACTAGATAACCGCGGATAACCGGGGCCTGAACCTGTGGACAACCCAAGCACCACATGTGCTTCAGTTTTCACGCTTTTGAGCCGTTCTAATTTTTCCAACTTTCTCTATGATTTGTGAAAAAATATCCGAATCTGCAGAACACATTCTACATAATGAACACAATAATTTTTCTGTTGAAAAGGAAAGGAAAAATTATTATATTATTGAAGTCTGAGCTTCTATTTCTATATTTATTTATAAACACGTTTGTAAAATTAGAAGAAACACTTCCCCAAAATCATCAAAAACAATCCGAACAAAATAAAAATATTCGAATACCTATACATACACAAAGCAACACTTACAGACAAAACCCATTTAAATTTCTAAACTCTATCTGGACACAATAAAACCATCTATGGTGCCTGGCATGAAAGAAAAAGGAAACTAGTGCTTGCGTAAATGAAAAAACCTCGTTCAACCACTCAAAAAGGGAAAAGAAACGGGGCATGACTTATTACTGATGCCAGGAATAAGTAATACCCTGTTTCTTGGTCGTTTCTGATTGGTTGAACGAGGTTTTTTCATTTACGCATGCGCCAGTTTCCTTTTTCTTTCGTGCCGGGCACTATAGAACTATATAAAATAAACAACAAACAACAATAGTAAAATCAGATAATTGGCAAATTTAAAAAAATTTATTCATTATAAAAAATATCATTAGTTTAATTTTTTGGCATGTTCTCTCATTAAAATTGTTTTTTTGAATTAAAATACATTTTAAAAATAATCCCCCTTTTTTTTTTTTTTTTTTTAATAATCTAATTAACAAACAATGGAAAAAAAATTTAAAACTGCTAATAGCAGTATACATGTTTAACCCTTAAAGGTAAAATGTATCTTTAAAGATAAGTGAATTTCAAATTTTTTATTGATTAAATTCATTGGTAAAATGTATCTTTAAAGATTCATCTAATGTAGTTATTAAACAAGTGAAGTCCTCAGTTGATAGTAAAATAAAGTAAATAAAACAATTTTTTTCTTCGACCCTATCCTTCAAAATGGCAGATAATGTTGGTGCCTCCTCAATGTAAAATTAACGTACTTTTTATATGCTTTTAACCTTTAAAACTGTATTCGCAGTCGTCAGCCCTCTAGAGGCCAATGACCCAAGCTTTCAATATGGCTGCTGAAGGGGGGAGCTGAACAGCAGTCGATACCTCACAGCATGGCAGCTAGTGATGCAGCTACTTTAATAATAAGCACGAAACCACTCTATATCCATCACTGATATTTTAAATTATCTTGGATTGAATGCCAGTAATGAAAGAAAAAGGTGCTTGGTAGAAGGGGAAGCAGTTTTAAATGCTCAGCATGTAATATTTTGTGGGAGAAACACTATCGCATCTTCACCTTCAATACACATAATAGCCCTTGTGCTAAGGAGTAGCAGTGTTAGTTCCACCCCATATGAGATAAACCTAATTATCAACCCTTGCCAGGGTACTGATCATATAAAGGTACTAATCAAAACATATAGCTCTCACAACGAAAGAAGGGGTCAATCCGATTCGTTCTTTTATTGACTGCACATATTTAGCGATTAACGAACGACTTGGCAGACGAATCTTTCGCAAAAAATTGGATTTTGACAAGAGTAAAACTGGTACTTCCAGTTGGAATTTTGAAAATTTTCTTAACAAAGGTTGTTTAAAATTAGCTTCTAAACACTTTTGTATACTTCACAAATTTTCCTATACCGTCTCATTTCGCCTGAATCAGCCAAAAACTGGATTTTGACAAGAGTAAAACTGGTACTTCCGGTTGGAATTTTGAAAAATTTTCTTAACAAAAGTTGTTTATAATTAAAATTGGAACACTTTTTACCTCGTACAAAATTTAGATTTTGGCACTGGAGAAAACTGATACTTGCGGTTCACCGATTCCACTGGAAAACTAATCAGACCTCCAGAGGAAGATTATAATCTCAAGTTTAAATTTGGTCTCAATAGCGTTAGCCGTTTGGACGCTATGGTGGGCACACACACACAGACATTTTTCAGAAATCACTTTTTCGTAATCTAGGAATCCTAAAATGTGAAGATCAGTGAAAATCTGGAGGTCGAAATTTTTCGTAATTACAATACTTCCTTATACTATGTATAAGAAAGTAATAAGATATATGATAAAGTTCGGCATCTAATGTTTGCTGTTACTTTCTCATGGTCAGGCAACAGTGGAAAGAGGGATTTCAATTAACAAGAACACTGCAGTGGAGAATATGACAGAAAAAAAACTTTAGTTGCATAAAGAGTGATTACTGATTATATTGATTCCGTTGGAAGACTTTCCAAGATTAAAATAGACTAGAAATTATTGAATCCTGCTGCAAGTGCGAGAAAAGAAATTTCTCTTTAGAAGAAATTAAGGAAAAACAAAGCTAGCACAAAGAGAAAGTGTGAAGAAGAAATTTATGAGATGAAACAAAAATCGAAACAAGTAAAAATTTGTATTGAATTGCGACATAGCTAGTTCTTTGTGTACAGCGACAGATGGCACCACCGAACGCGACTTATTCGATTTTGCGACATAGCCAACCCCCTCTTAGAGGAGCAGTTATGTACATCAAAACATTCTTATGATTTTGTTTAACAAACCTTATTTATTTTAAGAAAAAGGAAAATGTTTTGATAAAAATTGAAAGGACTGCCAAATTAATAAATTAAATGACCTAGCTACAAATGAAAAAAAAATTCTTGCCAGTAATTCCATTTAAGTTAAAGAATTACCAAATAATAACTATCTTCATTAATTACTGTATAATTAAAAGCAACAACACCCTAAAATAAATGACAGCATTCTTTATTTCAATTCATGACAATCATATTACTGGTATTTCCACAAAATTAACAAAAAAAATCCAATAAAACATTATATTTTTGGAATCAAAACTATTACTTCTAACATATAGGAGACATGAAAAGTAATTAGATGTAATAAAATCATTCAGAGCTTTTCAGAGTTGCTGATTTTCTTTTTTGTTTAGACATGTTTATTTTATCATTTTAGACGTTTTGGAATAATTATGATAATTTTGGCCATGCGAGAAGTGCACATTTCGGCCAAATCTAGTGACCGTGGCCATATTAGAGCTTTTTCACTTTGCTTTTGACTCCTTTTCAAGAACATTTCGTACGTTTTCAGTCATTTAGTACTTTTTCACAAAAAGTTAATACTATTTAATAAACATTTAATCCATATTTCTAATAAACTGTGTAATTTACAGAACAATTATAGACAATCATTCACTCATGAATCAGAATTATCTGTGAAACGCGAGAATTTGAGAATTGATGTGAGGTCTCGAACATGTCGAGAACTCGTCAGCCTCGCCGTAGCCAGGAAGTAGCATTGATATAAGTTCTATTCATTTTCCATGCATTTAACATTAAAACAATCTGAATTTTTTTCTACCATTCTGATCACTTTTTGCTGCCAGGAAAATAGTATTCTTTCCTTTCCTGAACTGCTCTTTCTGCCTATGACATTAGTTTCGGCAAAGGGTACAGCAAAAGTTTTACATTCATTGTAAGTGAAACGGTTAATAAATGAATTCTAGAAGTAATTATAAATTATTTACTTTTTTGTAAACTCCGCTTATAAGAATCCTTTGCTTATAAGAGCTTTCATTATTGTGGGAGGCTATTTTTTTTTTGTTTTTTTTAAACCTTAGGAAGTTTTTAAATGGATGTAATTACACAATAAACCCATTATTTTTTATTTGAATACCGGGTGATCCAAAAATGTGGTACTTTTTTTTTTTTTTTTTTTTACATTCTTAACGACGTTTTCAGTGCTTGCTTTCCAGCAATTCAATGCTCTCATAAGAATCACGAGGCACGCACAAACACTGAAAATGTCGTTAACTATGTAAAAAAAATGTAATAAACTTTTGGATCACCCGGTATTTTATTATAATCATGCCAACCCTGCCTTAAATGTCTCTTTATTACTCGTTTCACTTTTTGGAATCAAAAGTTTTATGTGCTATTTAGGTAAGTAAAAATCAGTTCTTGGGCTACTTTGAATAAAAGTTAAACCACAGTAAAATGGAATTTGGAACTACTACCACAGAATAACGCAGAATGGACAGCTCAGCATCTCGATGGTAGTGACCTTGAAGCAGCGCTCCTAACATATGGGTGGAATCTGCCGGCTGCTTAACCTGCGTTTCTATGGAGTATGGTACTACTTTTTCTAGATTTTTAATTATTTCTCGGTCTGTAATTAATGGAAACAGCCAAGATCACATGGAATCTGAATCATCAAAGTTGCATTCATGGAAGCTTGAAATGAATGACATGTAATCTATCGGCGTCAAGAAAAAAATTTTTCTACGGAGGAAAAATAGATATTCGCCTAATTAAATGCTTGAGTAACTTGCTTGGCAATCAGCTGACTGGCTGTTAAGTTTACAGCATACACCTAAATCATTTAGACTAAGCAAATTTATTAATATATTTTCCGAAATATAGTAATTTCACCCCAAACTAATCTAATTTCAACAACAGAATTAATTTGGCTTACTTTAATTTGTTTTTATTGAAAAACTGATATGCAAAATAAGTGACAAAAGCCATTAGAATGCAACTTTTAACTATATTATATACACATTTAGATACACTGTATATTTTAATGATAAAATTACATTGAAGTAAATGATGTTGACAAAAATTAAGAAACTTCAGACTTCAACAAGATAATATAACAAAAAACAAAATTCATAAAAAAACTGACAGTTGATTATAATTAATTTACATTTGAATTTAAGCTCCTTGGGAAACGAATTACTATTTAATTTGAATTCCTATTAAAGAATTCAGTTTCTTTAATAATGCGAGGGGTTAAAAGATAACTCTTCATTTGTTAATTTAATGTAATCAACATAAGAAACTGACAATTTTTTTTAGTTATACAATTAAACAAACATCACGAGTAAAAGCTTTCATTTTCTTTATAAACATATAAAAATTCTGAATACCACTTTCACAAGAGATACGTTAAATCAAAAATTAACTTTTTATTTAATAATATCTAAGAAATGGGTCAGTTTGAAAGTTTTAATTGATAAGCAAACATGTTTTAAATGTTTTTATTTTCATTGTATACATGAAATAAATTCATGTACAGACTTAAAATTACCTTTATTTATTGAAATTAAAATGAAGAACGAAAAATAAATATTACTAATGAAATATATTCGAAAAGCGCCTATTTCCCAATGCTATTCCTATGCTAAGTGAACCCATGATTCCACCAAATCAAGCAAGTTACTCAAGCATTTAATTAGTTTAATATCTTTTTTCCTCCATAGAAAAAATGTTTTCTTGATGCCGATAGATTACATGTCATTTATTTCAAACTTCCGTGTGATCTTGGTGGTTTCCATTAATTACAGACCGAGAAATAATTAAAAATCTAGAAAAAAGTAGTAGCATGCTCCATAGAACCCAGGTTAAACAGCCGGCAGATTCCACCCATCCGTCGAAGGGTGCCACCGTCTGATCATTAACATCGCTTAGCATGGGAAACAGCGAAGCTGTCCGTTCTGTGTTATTCTGTGCTACTACTACTGAGAGTAAAATCAGACTGACTGAATGACTGCTGCATGACCTTGGTGTGATCTTAGGGCACAGATTCCATACAGGACAGAATTAAAAAATATTGCCTTATAGGTGTACAGTCAAGTTGAAGGTATACAAAAATATACAAATAAAATATATACCAAAAATATAAATAAATTATAGAAAAAAAATATATACAAAAACAAAATGCAGCTTTGGGAAAGTGTACAATCTGTCCTGCTTGTAATATAGAAAGACGATTGGAGGGGAGGCTAGGGGGTAAATTTCCTTTTGTTTTTGAGTTGAAAGGGTTGATATTAACCATTTGACCCCCATTAAATTTTAGCTTCTCCCCCATCATTCCCCAAAAGGTTAACTGGATCAAAAACTCGACACACACGAAATATATACAGAATTTTGGAAATCATTTCAAAAACTGAGAGGAACATATAACTGAACAAATTTTCTTGATGCAATATTTTACTTTTTGTTATTACTTAAAAAAGTGATGAAGAATAAATTTGAAAATTATTTGATTATTATTATATTTTGTATACTTGTTACAATTTTATTTTTATTATTTGTATATTTTATCTGTAATTATTTTGTTTTTGTATATATTTTTTTCTGTAATTTATTTATATTTTTTGTATATATTTTACTTGTAATATTTTTGTATTTTAACTTCAAAATTTAAGACAATCAGTTTAATTCTCTTATGAGAAGGGAAACCTAATTCTCTTAAAAAGCTGGAGGGAGAAGAAGTTATATTAGGGATCAACCCTTTCAACCTAAAAATGAAATGAACTCTACCCTCTGTCCTCCCCTTCAACCGTCTTTTTATATTAAACCAGATGGTAAGGGGGTATCACCGTGCTATATTAATGTCAAATAACAGATTTATCTACCCAACTCCTATTGTGCCGATTTTAACGAGCTTAAGTAGTAATTTAATTGAATAACTAAACTCTTAGCAATAAAACAAAATAGAAAATGTAACGCTTTTTACAAAATAATTTAATAAATTCGTTAATAAAGAAATCTCATTTATTTGTAAACTAATAAATAAAAGATTCCTGCATAAAAAGTGATTTCGACATAACGTGAATGAAGCAGATTGATTTGTAATTGCAATAAACATGTCTCAATTATAAACAAGTTAAATATCTAAAATTCTTCAGTAATTTAAAATCTCAATCAAATTTGGATTTCCACCGAATTGTCGCGTCCACCGAATTGTCATCCACCCAATTGTCGGGCTCCCCTCCCAAGGCTAGGTTAAGTTCTGGTAATCTAGCTTGTCTTTCTCATATCCAGGATTTTAAGAGTTTTGATTTTTTTTTAAAGAGGGGGGATATTCTATCATATTCTTTAAATCCTAATATTTCTTTTATCCTCAATTCCCCATAAATGAAAAGTTAACCTTTCATCTGTGGATATGGTTTTGGCTATTTTATAATAAAATCTGTTTAGAATCATTCACATTCTAAATTAATTGTTTTGCAGGTGTGTGAACTTCGATGAAAGAGTGGAAAATAATTGTTCGATGAAAGAGTGGAAAATAATTACTGCACCTTTGCATCTTAGTGATAAAAGGTTAGTTCTGTATTTCGTCTAGATAGGATTCAATATTTTCATTATTTATTTCTTAAAAGAATATTTATTTAATATAGCATTTTGAAAATTTTAGATGCAGTTCTATCAGTGTTTCGAAATGGTCCTCAGTATCTGTCACTGCTGTCGTCCATGAAGACCCAGAAGACAGGAGGCAGAGTGGAAATCAGCAAATGCCATTGCAAGATAGTTTACGTGCATTTTGTGAACATAAAAAGGCAATTACGCTTAAAAGTTTTGAAGACTGAAAGTTGGAAGTGAATAGCAATCCATTTTACACTCAATGGGATTTAATCAAAAAAGGATCATCTTTATATTTCAGTTTTAAAGAAAGGGGAACGAAGTCCTCATGTGTCAAAATACCAAGATCTGCACTCATTGTTGTTTGTCAGCGATACAGAAGTTAAATGATGTAAAGAATTGGCTAAGCATGTTAATTTCTCAATAGAAATTGAAATACTGATATATAGTCTGCATTCTGTATATTCCTCTAAGGCATTGAAGAAACTGTCGGTTGTTGGTGGTGTATTTTAACATTTTGGAAAAAGTTTCCAAAAAACAATTATACATATACTTGATATCTCAGAATAGTACAACTGATTTCTGGGAACTAATTCAGTTTCTCCCCATTGTTATAAGTGTATTCAGAGATTCAGTAATTTAATTCTTCTGCTCCACTTTGAAAATAGTGTAATCAAAACTTGCAGCAAACCCTCTGCAGGAACAAAAATGACAATTAACTGCCGTATGTGAAGAGCAAATATCCATTACTGTCACTGGAAGTTAATGTTAATGAATGAGATTCGTATCAAACCCCAGTTGGATGTGCCAAAAAATGCTTTTGCTTTCATGGTTAATAGTCTACTTGCATATTACAAAGATGTCGCCCAAATAATTTCTGTCAGTAATATCCATGGTGAGGAATTGTTCAAAATTCTGAAAAATTTAATATTTGTTTTGAAGGATATTGCAATCAATCCAGCTAAAGAACACGTGGAATCTATTCAAACATGTCTAGTCACCCCAAAGATAAAAACAAAAAATTGTTTTTTTATAGACATGGTCCATATTTTAAAATGTGTCCAAAATAACTAGTTTAACAAAAAGTTTAATATGGTCTATAGTGAATAGACCTTGGATATTACAATGGACTGAGGCACCTTTTGAATGTTTCTGAAGGGCATTACAGGTGGCATGCAGACATTCCAGAGACTGCATGCACAGAATTGGCATACACAGCAGTTTTCATGAGATTATATGAGTAGAAATTAAGGTCTGGTGGCCAGACAGGCCATGCAAAAGGACTGTTTGATTAATTCATATTTGAGGAAATTGTTCAGATATTGATGAATGATCATAAAAATAGGGCTGCAACCCAGCTCTTGCAATCGCATGGATTCTTCATATTTATCAGTGATATATTTCTAAGTATGAAGGACAGTGTTGCTTATAGAAACTGCAGCTATAATATTTTGTGATAATAGATTTTTTTGAACATGAAATCAAACGAGGCCATTCACAACCAATGTGCAAAATCAAATGAGTCTATTTAAGATATGCTCATACATCAGCCCTTGAATTTATTTCATATTGGTGTGATTGTAAAATGGCAAAAAAAAAGAACAGAACTTGATGACTTTGAAGAGGTATTATCATTGGTTTTGACATTGGTGGCATGTCAATAACAGAAAATTTTGGATAATTGGTATAAGAACATGAACCCCCCTCTCCTCATGGTGGATGTTCACAATACTAGCTTAACCCATCTGATAGGTACTGCAGCGTGAAATGCAGAAAAATAAATAAATAAATTAATAATAAATAAATACTCCATCAACAGTGAGTTCCAACAGGCAACGAGTCATGATGCATGACAAAATTCTGTGGAAATAACTGTTTGTCCTTTCCATCCATATACAGTCAAATCCCGTTATAACGAATTCCATTGTAACGAAATTTTCATTATAATGAAGTTTTTCTGCGGTCCCGGGAAAAATCCTATTCATTTAATGTTATTACGATCCCGTTATAACGAAATCTCTATAACGAAGTTTTCACTGTAACGAAGCAAATATTTGATCCCCACAACGTTATAATGAAATTTCATTTGGAAGTTGCACATTAGATAAGTGACAAATACAATCTGTAAAAATCGGCAAATTAAAAATAGCCGCTCTTTATTAGTAGGACACGAATTATTTTAGTATAGGCCTATAAACGAAACTATTTGAAGATCACATTTCTGTTTGTACAAATATTTTTAAGAAATACAGTATTGTTTTGATACATCTTATTCGTCACTATTTTTTATGCTGTGTACGTGTGCTGTATTGTTATCAATATTTTGTGGGAATTTAAATCAAACTGTAGTGTAAAACGATAGCATTCCAGTAGTCCCGTGTGAGAATGGTGCAAAGTTTTGTTAAACTCGTAATTCTTCAAAAAAAAATACAATTGTACTGTAGTAAAATGCAATTATTTTAATACCGGTACGTGCAATACAGTATTATAAAATTTGAATTAAATCTATGATATTTAATATTAAGCAGAAGGAAAAACTTAAAGGTAAACTCCATACCCAAAACAACTTTGTTTAAAATGAAAGATGAAAGTCTCAATAACAACATAGCATGTATAAAACATAGCGGCCAACATAGCATACTCAAAACTGATAAAATATATAAAAAAACTTTCATTTTTCCTCCCCCCCTGCGATAGACACTGACGCCATGGTTCGGCAACTGTTACGTCACAAGTTGCCGAGAAGTGCGAAGGAGTTTCGATTTTGTGACTTCACACATTGGACGCTATCGGTTAGTTGTCAGTTGGGCATCGCAATGGACTATGAATATGAAACAAGACCGGTAGTGACTACTGCGATTTTGATAACAGTGACAGCGATATATATAAGGGCCGTTAGCAGAATTAAATGCTACTGCAACTTCAGCGATATACAGCCCTATGCATTAAACCGTGAAACGGGATCTTCTGCTTGCTGCGTCGGCGTGTGCACATTAGGGCGGTGTGTGCCTTACACAGCAGTTAGGCTTACCTCCTCATTCCTTCGGCGTTTAACAAGTGCTGTTGCGGTCGTTGTTTTTGAGGAATGCCAGGCCCGTTTAGAGTTGGAAGAGCATCTAGTTTCACCTTATACGTGATCTAGTTTCAGCGAATTTCTTGTTTGAATTGATACTGAATTTAAAACTGCAGATGTATAGACAAAGCAAGACGCCTCGAAATGAGCACACGATCCTGTTTGGAGTTGGATACCAGTTTCCTCGCTGTCAAAAACTAATCCACTGTTTTTTAATCAATTCTGATTGTGAAAATCTATGAAACGTGAAATTTCTATCAGACTTTCTATTTACACATCCAAACAGAGAACAAATTGAAGGCATTCCGACATAAAACAGGTTAGCAAAATCTTATGATATGTAGAATCGTTCTAAGCGACTAGAATCTCGGCGACGAAATTCCCCGAGGTTCTCGTGGCAGGAAATGACAACTTGTTCCGCGGAGAAGGAATGGAAGATCCCACGCAAATTTTCAATTTTCCGAGGCATGTTTTCTTAATAAAATATTAGGAAAAAATCGAAAAATTTTGAATGATAAATACTCTATTAACCTGGATTAATGTTTCAATGCAAAAAAAATAGTCGATTTTTTCCGTGGAGTTTACCTTTAAAGAATTGCATTAAAATGGAGCTATTTTAGTTGCGTGAATGAGACACTCTATGTAACGCTTGTAATTATGTTAAATGACCATCAAAAATTGATCACCAAGAAATATTGCCAGAGATATTCTATGTAAATTGGAGGCTCTCTATCCAGTTTCATCTCGAAATTTTTCTTTCTCAAACATTGATGAAGTTAAGGTCATATCAAAGTTGAAATGCATTTGGTTGTTAAGTATCATGCTCTTCTTCTTTTGTTTCTTTTTGGAGATCTCAATGTTTTCCAAGATCTTTTATTCATTTTAGCAGCAATACGTTTGTTATTTGAGATAATTACTGCTGATCTGTCTGAGAATTCCCAGGAAGGTGGCTGAAGGTAATTTTGGAGTGGATCTTCCTTCCCCTTATCCGGAGGTGTTCTGGCTCGGGCAGTGAATCAATTTCCCTCTCTCGCTCCACCATTCCTCTCTGAAAACCTTCAGCACATCTATCCGTTTCCCAACCTCTTCCTTTACTTTATCCTGCCATCGTTTCCTTGATCTGCCTCTTGGGCTTTTTCCATCTTCCTTCCTTTCTAATATTACCTTTTGGATTCTGTGGTCCTCCATCCTTTTTACATGCCCAAACCAACTCAACTAGTCTGTTCTATTTTCTCTCCTATCTTTTCTATGTTAGTCTGATTTCTTATCTCCTCATTCTTACTTTGTCTCTTCTGGTCTTCTTCACCATGGTTCTGAGGAACTTCATTTCCGTGGCCTGGATCTTACTCCCCTCGTTTAGTGTTGTGGTCCATGTTGCTGCTCCATATGTCAAGATTGGTAAAAAGTCGATTTTGTATAAGGCTTCCTTGCATTTTATAGGCACTTTGTCATCCCACAGCAGTCCTCTAATGCATTGGTAGAAATCTGCTACTTGCTGGGTTCTTCTGCTGCTTTCTTTGCCAATTTTACCATCTTGAGCTATCATACTTCCTAGTATGTGAAGCTATCCACAATCTCTAAGGCTTCTCCATTTAATTTAATTATTCCTCTTCCATTTCTCTGCTTTCTTGTCATTATCCATTCCATTTGGAGTGCATGTCAAGGTATTATATAGAGTCATTTTAAAATAGTCTGCTGTATGGTCCATTACCATAGGGAAATCTACAGTGAGCCAAGGACATTCATGATAGATTTTACTGAGGTGAATTCTTTTATGCTCTTCTGACAGAATTTTCGTTTGGTTTTCTTGAGGTTATTGTTGGATTATTTTGGAATCTAAAAGACTGTTGAAAGTGTTTGAGGCATTTTTTTATAAATTAAAGTAAGTTTTTATTTTTGTCGGGGCTGGTGTAAGTTGTACAATCTGGCCTATGGATTGTGATCATTGATTGCTTCTTCTTGGCTTATTTAATGTTTTTTATTCAGATTGTTGATAACTTGATTGTTGGACTGTCTTTAATTATTTCTGCATATAATAAATAAAATTATTTTTATATATAAATTTAGTAAAATCTCGTTTTAACAATCTTCAGGGGACCATGGAAATTGGGTCGTTAATATGAAAATCGATTATTTTTTGAAATGGTCATGAATTTTCGTCTATTTTATTGCTCTGAATACTATATCAATGGTGACTTTGAAAATATCTTACCAACCCTAATAAAGGTTTTCTTCACCTCAGAATAAAATGCTGAATTCAAGCTCCTGAATTCGTGTGTGGTTTTGATAGACTCTGTGTGTGCAACTATAAATTCCTGTTGCTTCGTAAATCCACAACATTCCAATAACTCAAAACTTTCCAACTTCATTTATTTTCTCTTTAAATTGTAGTCTACAACTCTTTCCATATGGTGGATGCATTTTTTTGTGCTTGAAATTCTTTTTCTTTTTCTTTTTGAAGACCAGTATACTTTCTCATAATTTCTTATTATTTTAACTTTTTTTTCTGCCCAATTTTCGGCATTCTGTTTCCTTTCCTTCCCTTTCTTCTCAATTTCAACATCAGTTTGAACATAATTTTCTACTGCACTTTCAGAATGGACAGTGAAATTTAGATGTTCTACTGAATCACCATGTAATTCATCAATATCGTCACTGTATTGGAGAAATAAAATATTTTTTTTTTCTTCTCAATTTTGTCAGACGCATGCGAATAGTACTTCAGACTTTTATGGTACAGAATAAATATCACTCCCATGTTCAGAACTGGTAGCATTAACAGTTGATTTCATAAAGGATTCCATTATGGGTGATGCCTTTCCATGATAATGTAGCCATGATGTATTTAGCTGTTCTTCTTTTGCTACTTTAACACTTGGATTTGTCACTTTCTAATTCTTCAAAACTGATACAACTCAGAACGTTAGAAAATTAATTCTTCTAAAGTGATACAACTCAAAATATCAACAATACGTCATCACAAATAATACAATTCACATTACAATCAATATATCGTGTTTATTTCGAAGAGCTAACAATGGTTAAATTAGAAAATAACGAGATTTTGAAGGCCAAAAGAACATTTCATGTGTATTCATCAAAACTGATGTAACTCGAATTTCCTTGAAATGATTCTTCAAAATTGGCATAACTCAATATATGAACATTCTATGCTTGCCTTGACCAACTAAAGTGATACAAGTAGAAATATCATGCTGCATTTTTGTGACTTAGATAAAAAAAAATTCAAAACAAAAAACCCCCCCCAAAATATCAGTTTTAAACTTAAGTGATCCGTTCGCTATGGAATTTACAGGCTGTGAATCCCAGATCAACTAAAAATGCGACACTCCTGTTGCAATCACGTTCCTACTCCGAACAGTTAAGGTGACACTCTGACTGCCAAAGAAAGGAAGTCAAAGAACTACACTTTTGATGACTGGTTAAGTATAGTTTCTCCAACTCGGTGGCATCTTCTATAAAGCTAGAAGAAAGTAGAGTTTGTCCATGCTTCCTATACTTTTATTGTAATGAATAATAAGGGACGGACGAGGAATAATGAACTTCTCCTTTCTTGACTTATCTCAGCCATATCCAGAAGAAAGCATGCTAATTACAGGGTGAGTTTTTAAAAATGGCCCGGCGCGAAATTCTGCGCAGTAAGTTTTCAAATTACTTAACATTCATGTAATATTGTGCAGTTGAGAGAGTGACATTTGTGTGCTTGGTAGTCGTTTGTGCGAAGTGGCGAAAATGGTGTTATCTCTGCAACAGCGCATTTTTCTGGTAGAGCATTATGCACGGCATGGGTCATGGAAATGATGTGCAGATGAGTTTAAAATTAAGTTTCAAGTTGGTGTTGTGCCTGCAAAACCTCTTGCTAAGAGTGCAGTGCAAAACTTAATTGCGAAATGGCATGCTACGGGATCAGTACTGAATGCAAAGAAAGTGCGCTAAAGGACGGTCCGTACGACAGCAACCATTGCTGCTGCTGAAGAATACATGCTACCAGTCCCAAACCGTTATCACTGTGGCTGTCTCAGCAACTGGGTTTTTGTCAGTCAAGTGCAATGAAGATCACAAAACAGGATTTACACTTACACTCCTTCAAAATGACCTCTGTGCATTAGTTGCATGATGTGGACAAGCCAGCCAGGGTTCAGTTTTGTGAGTGGTTCCTGAGCACCATTGCTCCGGAGGTGCTGGAGGATGGTTTTGTGTTCATCTTAGATGAAGCGTGGTTCCATCTGTCCGGTTACATCAACTCAACAGAACATGCGCCACTGGTCTTCCGTCAATCCGCATGTGTTCATGGAGTCTCCACTGCATCCACAAATAATAGGAGTGGTGTTCTGTCTCAGCCTGCCCCATCAACCCTGTGTTCTTCAATGAAACAGTGAATAGTGACCGTTATGTGCACAACATCTTCAACGTGCTTGCCGCACAACTTACTGATGACGAGCGTGCCAATGTTTACTTTCAGTAAGATGGTGCAACAGCCCATTCTGCACACGCAACACTTGCCCGTATCCAGGAAGCGTTCCCACTCGAACATGTGATCAGTCGAGGAACAAAACAGCCCTGGCCATCACGGTGGCCAGACCTATCGATCTGCGATATCTTCGTCTGGGGTGCACTGAAAGGTGTGGTTCTACCAGAAAAATCCGCGCACAGTCGCCGACCTTCAACAAAACGTCCAGGCAGCCATTCAGGTCATTCCAGCGGAAATCCTTGCTCGTGCCTTCAGGAACATGTGGACACGCCTTCACACATGCTTCGAGGTCAATGGAGTACATTTCCAGCACCTGCTGTAGGTTATTTGCACTAACCTTTGATCATTGTTATCTCTTACGCTCCTTTTACATGTTGTTTACCGGGCCACTTTTAAAAACTTACCCTGTATGAAGTCATCATTCCATCTGTGATTACACCTTATTTCCATTTCATTCTTTTACTACCATCACTTGAAGTAAGAGAAAGTGGGCGAATATAAGGTACTTTTCATCTCAAATTAATTTCCCCCCCAAAATAGTTTATTATTAAAAAGGAATTACACTGATGATTATTTTGGTAAACAAGGTTTAATCAC
This sequence comes from Rhysida immarginata, assembly GCA_023313115.1. Classification (NCBI taxonomy): domain Eukaryota; kingdom Metazoa; phylum Arthropoda; class Chilopoda; order Scolopendromorpha; family Scolopendridae; genus Rhysida; species Rhysida immarginata. The sequence continues at coordinate 19,443 of JAHWFO010117011.1, forward strand.
AAAGTTACAGCGACTTTCTGTATATAGGAAATTAGCAAATACTGCAAATGAAAATGTTTCCATTACCATATTACCAGACATATTCGGGTAATATGGGGTACCGATTTATTCAATTAATCACTAGCGTTATAGTTGCATAGATCAGAAATAAAATGCTCTTTCTCAATTCCTGCACATTCTTCATGCGCCCAGTTTTGCAAGACACTCGCATAATCCATTTTCACTGTGGTCATCCTCTGAAAATAGTTTGTGGCAATAGAGGCATGAAGCGTCGTCCTTTTCTGGTTTTTCTCGTTTTAGGTTGAGTGGATCTGGGCTTAAACAACCGTTTTTTGCACTTGTTTGACCACTCTTAGGCAACTGTCTTTGAGCAGACATCTGTAGCAATTGCTTCTTATAAGGAGTAGTGGTTAACACCGCTGTGCAGCCTTTATGTTTGGTATCTTTTTGGCGTTGACTTGCTGTAATACGAGGAAAAGGGCTAATTTCTTCAGCTGTTGTTCGAAGTGATTCGCCTGAAATCCCTGGTTTTGCATTGGAGGGTTCCATAGGGGCAATGACTTGATTGTGACGCAGTGGGGATCCATTGTGACAGTGACTGGTTGGGTAGTGACAGTGAATGGCTATGATGCGGGGGGATCTGTCATCTCTGCTTCATAGACAGGAAGATCTGATTTCGGCAGGTGAAACGGGTGATCTTCAAAAACTTCGCGATTGACAGGATATTCTCTAGCTTTCTTGAAGCCATTGATAGCAATTGAGAGGGACGCAGCACGGCTGTACGCTTTTCCAAAGATTGAAGCAAGTTGATAATGCGTGACTACCTTCCCAGGATCCGCACATAGTCATACTTGTATTTCTTGATCATAATAAGTTGTAAGCAGCTTCATACACTGGTGGACAAAAGTTTGGACCAACCAGCAAAATCAAGAAAAAATTAATTTATATTAAAAATATTTTACACCTACAACTCTTAAGTGAATATGAAACAATATTCAGGGAAGAAACAAATTTATTTCTGCGTCGTTGCTTTTTTATTACCTTAAATCAAAATAAGACTGGCCAAAAGTTTGGACCAACATCACAAACATGCAAGTAATTTGCATATTACAAGTCATCGTGTTTGTGGTGAGCACTAAAACCATATTAGGTATTGTACAATGTTAACTGAAGGCCAACGAGAGCGAATTAGAAATTTTAACAAAAAGCAATTTACAAACTTCAAAAAAGTTGCTGAAATCTCCCGTGTGAGCTACAAATCTTTATCAGAATTGTTAAAAATGTTAATTGAATAATAGGACGACCTTGTGCACTGACGCAAAGAGACAAATCAAGAATTAAGAGACATGTTAGAAATGATACAGTGGTCGCCGCTTAATGTGGCCACCTCGGGACCATGCTTAAGTGGCCACTTTAAGTGAGGTTACAAAAAGTACTTATTTTTTTCCCGGACAAGTTCAGCATGTGTTTGTACTTACATATAGACAAGCTTGCTTGCTTAAATAATCATTTATACACGTACAGTGTCTTCTCAAAATAGTCTATTTAAAATATTGTCTAAGATGCTTGTTCCATATAGCTAGCCAATTAATCCAGATCTCTGATGTCATCCATGCATTGGTAGACGATTCGTAAAGAGTTGGGAAAGTTTTTACATTTTTGAAGCAGCGTGGAGATTTTGACTTTCCAATGATGATGAGTTTTTCTCTCTGCCCCTCCAAGTTGAAACAGACAAGGGCAGTGATGCGATCTTTGGCTGTTTTAAATCCTTTCTCATTTCTAAGTTGTTGATTAGCAACATAGGTGCTATCCGGTAAGGCCCTGAAATAAATTCCTGTCTTGTCGGCGTTATAAATGTGTGAAGGCGGGTAAGATCTTTTTCCTCCTTCCACTGGGTTGCACTAAGCAGGTCTGCATCAGCAGCCTCTCCATGAAGTTCTTGAAGCTCAGCCCATTGCGTTTTTTCCAGCGATGAAACCAGCCTTCACTTGCCTTAAAGGCCATGTGGCCTAATTTCTTTGTAATTTCATCAGCCTTTTGACATAAAAGAGGACCGTTCACTGGAGCATTTCTGTTTCTAACATATTGAAACCAACTGCAAAGTGCTTCTTCAACTTGAGCATCTTTTCCAATTCGCTTACGCTGATAAGTCACATCTTTTTCTCTTCTGAGCCATTTCTCTTCACCTAACCTAACCAGTGTTGCCAACTCAAATTTCAGGAAACAATTTCGCTTAATAAGCGTTCTAAAGGAAGCAATTTCCAAGGAAACAAGGGATTTAGTGCAAATTAAAAAAAATTATAAAACAATTTATATACGTTACTGCATAAAAAAGAAAAAGTCGGTCGATGAAATGAAAATGTAGAATTCGTGAACTCCATCTGAAAAAAAGTGGCCATTTTAAGCGAAGTGTGGCCACATTAAGCGAAAATTTGTTACATAGGAAACAGTTAGAAAATTCCGGACCGAGCTGAAGTGGCCATTAAAAGCGGGTGGCCATATTAAAGGTGGCCACATTAAACGGCGACCACTGTATTACATCTGGGCATATAGTCAACACCACACAAGTCAAACTTAATCTGCAACTTGCTGCCTCAAGAAGAACAAGTCGCAGCGAATTATGTGCTCAGAACTTTGCCTATGACATTATACCCAAACAGTTGCCACTAACACAGAAACACATGCAGAAGAGACTGGAGTTTGCTAAGACACATCTGCGTGAAACCAGACTTCCAATTGGTTGTGTTTTCTGATGAAAAACGAATCAGTTTGGATGGTCCTGATAATATAGCTTTTTATGAAGAGCATCGTCATAAAGAAACCCTTGTTCCACTGCAGATTAAGCGGCAAATGGGTGGTAGTGGAGTGATGATTCTGGGTGCCATTGGTTTGGTTTGGTTTGTTTGGTATTAACGTCCTTTTCAACTGCTATGGTCATTTCAGGACGGCGTTATAGGGGCCGCAAATTTTGCCTCGCAAGGGTTCTTTAACGTGCAGCCGGCAAACGACTACACGGGACCAACGGCTTTACTTCCCTTCCGAAGGAAGTGCGTGATCTCAGGATTTACCCCTGAAAAATCCTCGTCGTCCTCGGCCGGGATCGAACCCGCGTACTCGGGCATCAGAGGCGATCACGCAACCTGCTGAGCCACCGAGGGTGCCATTGGAAGCAACGGAAAGTTGAAGATTCATACTATACATGGACATTGCACAATAGCTCAATATAAAGATGATCTTCACAAAGTGTTCATCCCTGTGTGCAAAGTATCTAGTTTAAGCAAAAACCATGGATTTAGCAGCAGGATAGTCCTGCAATCTATACTGCACGAGTTGTGAAAGCCTATTTTGAGAGCAACAACATTTCCAATTTTGCTTGGACTGCTCGAAATCGACATCTCAATATTATTGAGAATGTGTGGCATCTCACGGAACCAAAAATTTACCAAAACACTCAGTACAAATCTCGAGAACAACTAATAGCAGCCATTCAGAAAGCTGTGAAGCCAAATGTTATTAAAAGCTTATTTAATTCTATTTCAGGTCGTTTGTCAAATATTGTAGAGTCAAAATGATCTCCAATATTATAATAATTCATTAGTTAATGATGTAATGCTTTTTTCCTTTGTTATACAAATGTGGTCCAAACATTTGGCCGGTCTTATTTTGATTTTAAGTAATAAGAAACCAACAACGCAGAAATAAATTTGTTTCTTCCCTGAATATTGTTTCATATTTACTTAGAGTTGTAGGTGTAAAACAGTTTTCGTATAAATTCAGTTTTTCTTGACATTGCTGGTTGATCCTAACTTTTGGCCACCAGTGTAAATGAGGCATCCAATGGTTGCATACGATGCGTGCAGTGCGGTGTAAGGCAAATGATTGTTACGTGATTGTTGCGAGCAAAATCAGTGACGTCCAAGTTCTTCGAATGCGTGGCGTGACCATCAAAGATCAGAAAAACTGGCTCATCTTCTGAAGGCTTGACGTGCTGAATGAAATGCTTAAACCACTGCGTGAACGTATCTCTAGCTGTATCCATCCAGACTTATGACAAACGTACACGGCCACCGCAGATGTGCCATCCATTAGCTCCATCTTCATGTGAGCTCTTGGGAAGATGAAGAGCGGTGGTACATACTCTCCAGTTGCACTCGTATACAGGACTGTTATAACCAGCAGCCTCGCTCCGCTGATGAGGGCGCCAACCTGCTTCTTCCCTCTCAATACAATTATTCTTTCATTCTTCTCTTGAACATTAGATATACCCTTCTCGTCCATATTATATACAGGATGTTGTTAAATTTCATGTCAAAAATGGTAAGGGTGATGGAATACGCGATTCTAAGCAAAAAAGTTCATATGAGCATGGGTCCGAATTTGCACGATAACTGAATTAAGAACAGAAATAAAAATGCCGCTACTAACATCAAGTTAATAACTCGCTTTCTACATCATCTAGGAGATGAAATTTGGGAGAATAATAGGGTACATCAAATTGGGTATACCGTTAAAATTTGATCGTTAAAATTGGTTAGTACTCACATGTGAGCACGATTTTGAGTGCGTAAGTAGGAAACTATTCGTTGGAATTCGTTCAAATTTTAACGGTATACAATTTTATATACCCTATTATTTCTTCGAACTTCATTATCCTAGATGTTGTAGAAAGTGAGTCATTAACTTGTTGATCTTAGTGGCGGCATTTTTATTTCTGTTCATATCTCAGTTATTGTTCAAATTCGGACCATATTCATAAGAACGTTTTTGCTTAGGGGTGATGGAATATGCGATTTTATCATTTTTGTCATGAAATTTAACAACACCTTTATTTGCCTAGGAGGAACGTTTTTCCTATCTATTTCTTCTTCTAGCAGGCCAAAGAACTTCCCTACATTAACTTTGTTGAAGGAACTTGCTCGAGCCGCTGATGTAGATTCGGGACTTCGCAACGCCAGCGACGGATGTCTTGCTAAGAACAGCTCTAACTAGTCTTTCCCCGGTTTTTGCCTTTCCACATCAAATCTATTGACAATGCCGTTTCGAAGCTGAAGAGGGGTTTTCAGTTTTCAAAATGTATTGTACTAAAGCGGTTTCCACGTCCGGTGGTAACGTTGGTTTCCTCCCCAAACCCATTTTCACAGCCTCCTCGACGATTAGACCTGGGCTGACTTTCCCTGATAATCGTTTTAAACTGGTCTGGGGGACATCAAAGGTTTTCGCTTCGTTTTGTGCTCGTCTTTGAGCATTTTTGGAACCCAGTGATAGGACAATACGAAGTTTAAGTCTTCAATGATTTCGTGAACAGTGCTCTTTGGAATACCAGCCATTGCAGAAAGTTCACGAATCTTTATTCTTTGATCATCCATGATCAAGCCGTCAACAATCTGACAATTTTCCGCCGCGTGTGAGGTTCTCGGTCTGCCTCTAAGGCATTCTGCATCACCACCCAGTTTCGTTCTCCCTTCTTTAAATTTCTTACACCATACACTAACTTCTTTTCGGCTTAAAACGTTCTGTCCATAAACTTTAACCAAGCTGCGATGAATTTCGTTTTGATTTACTCCTTCAGCTTGGAGAAATCTGATTACTCCTCGAACTTCGACTCTGATATACACTACATGATCAAAGGAGTTGGGACACCTGTTGCTCTACCGTAAAGCCGCAAAAAGCTTCAATCAGTAGTGTGTAGGACCACCCCGAGCTGCTATCACTGCCTCTACCCTACATGGCATGCTGTCCACAAGTTACGGTATGTGTCCACCGGTATTGACCTCCATTCCTCGAGGGGTGTCGTGGTCAGTTCCTGGACAGATGTAGGGCGAACCATCCTGGATCTCACACGTCGTTCCAATTCGTCCCAAAGATGTTCGATGAGGTTGAGATTAGGATCTGGGCAGGCCAATCCAGTTCTTCAACCCGCATCGCGTCAAACCAGTCGGATATGGATCTTGCTTTGTGGCAAGGCGCATTGTGGTGCTGGAAGAGGAACGGCCCGTCATCGAAGTGTTCCCACAGCGCTGGAAGTGCCCCGTTATTCAGAATGGTCCTGTAACCATCAGCATTGAGGTTTCCGTTCACCTTGATGAGCGGGTCCAGTCCAGTCCAGTCCAGTCCAGGAGAACACCCCAGGTGTTCACATGGGTGTTCCAACTCCTTTGATCATGTAGTGTATTTGTCGATAACACCAGTCAATGACCCATTTTGTCAACTTGCTGTACAGTTCTCATCCGATAAGTTAAACCTCGACCTTGAAGGGCTAGGATTATTCTATTGCTGAAATGGGAGGCAAGAGGATGAAAAAAAATCTGATGTAGTGCAGAATACTTCCCTGAACTACATCAGATTTTTTTTCATCCTCTTGCCTCCCATTTTAGCAATATAATAATCCTAGTCCTTCAAGGTCGAGGTTTAACTTATCCGATGTGGACTATACACCAAGTATTGACTCAACGAACGAACCGTTTCAGTGATAACTACTACTGACATGTCCTCATTATGTATGCATGTGCCGTCGTAGCTGCGCGCGCATGTCTCGTATGCCCGTCCCCTGTATTGTGCATTGTAATCGCGTATTTTTTGGCATATTATGCATTTATCTTGTGAACAGTTTTCTAAGAAATGATTTATTATTATTATTTTTTATAGATTATTATTATTATTTTCGATTAAGCACGCCTTCGAGACGTAAATTAAAATTAAGATTACATATTCAGGAGTTAAACTCCATTGTTATTATCAATATAAAAACTTGTCAGTTGGCTTTTAAAATGACGGCAAGTCATTAAACAAGTTTGAACCTTACGTTCCAACGCAAGGCAGCGCATTTCATACGTAAGTTCATTGTAATGACCCCTCCGTGGGCACTACCTTGACGTGGTGGAGGGGCTTGAGTGCCTCAGTGACGCTAAGGGCTATGCTGGATTGGGTCACCCATGCCAGACAGGCCTTAGCAGAGAGGCCAGACTAAAAGTGTCCGGTCGGTTGTGGACCCGCCCATGGGACCGGTGCTAACACCGGAGGCTTCATAGCCTCCGGTGTTATCAGTACGTCCACCGCGCGTTGGCCATGCGCGGCGACCCGAAATCGGGGGAAAGGGGAGTTCTGGTGGTTGCGGGAAGGCTATTCTAGAACAACACACCACTTTGGCCCCTGCTTCTCTGATAGAAGGGAATCTGAAACGAGCCCGTTCAGACCAATCGGCTAATCGGACCTCCTTGGAGGTTCGGCTTGAGGGTTAGGCTATGTCTATATCCCCCCGTATCCCTGGTGCCAATGTGCATCCCCTTGTTGGGCTCGGTGGTGGGTGGGGAGCGAGGGGGCTGAATATAATTTACTTTTAATATGGGTAAACACAACGCCTTAACAGGACAAGATGGAAGAAAAGAGCTCACAAGCAAAAAGCCTCGGTTTCTTGTAATAGAGCTAGAGAATGGAGCATCCTTTAAGACAGTATCTCCGTTTTTCGTGGCAAAGGATCTGCAGAGAGTAGCAGGAAATGTTAAATCAGTGAAACGACAGTTTAACGGGAATTTGCTAGTTGAAGCTTATAACGAGAAGCAAGCGGAAAATTTATTAAAAATGAAAGATTTTGTTAACAAAAAGGTAACTGTGAAATCTCACGGAATCTTGAATTTCTGCAGGGGTGTATTTTCCTGTAGAGAATGGCAGGAATTCAGTAATGAAGACCTACAGGATGAACTGAAAGATCAGAATGTGGTAAAGGTGCAGCGAATTGTTTCAAAAAGACAAGGGGTTGCTCACCCTACTAATTCCTTCGTAGTAATCTTCGAAGGAAATCAGATTCCAGAATTTATTAAAATAGGATATCTAAGGGCAAAAGTAAGGCCATATGTACCCAATCCTTTGCGGTGTATTGACTGTCAGAGATTCGGGCATACAAAGGCTTCTTGCAGAAACAAACCCATCTGCTACAACTGTGGTCAAAGTGATCATGAAATTGGTAAATGCAATTTATCACCTTGTTGCAGTAATTGTGGAGGAACACACTCGACATTGTCGCGAAATTGCCCAGTTTAGATAACTGAGAAACGCATACAAGAATTGCGTGTAACGAGACAGTGCTCTTTCAAAGAAGCACGTGATTATTACCACCAAACTGAGAGAACTTCTGGAAAATCTTATGCTGATGCTTCGCGGGGCAAGATAACCCTCAGTGTGGGAACAATGACTGAATCTAAGCCTGAAGCTCAAATTTCCAAACGAACAGAAAATAAAGATAAAACGATAAAGAAAAAAATTAACAAAAATAAGGAATCTAATAAAGGCAACCCATCTAGCTCTCAGGAATACAATACCCGTTCCAGAACAAAATTAGAACAAATAAAGGATGGTGAGACATCTCATTCTCCTGAAATGGATATTTCGGATGAGGAAATGGCACTCCAATTCAATGTTTCCCAAGAAGAGACAACGGATTTATATAAGCATAGCCAACAAATATCCAAATAATGGCTCTCTTGCAATGGAATATCCGAGGTCTTTACTCAAATCTTGAGGAGCTAAAAATCATTACTAGAAGTAGCTCTCCTTTCTGCATTGCATTACAAGAAACGATGTTAAAACCTCAGCAGACTCCCAATTTACGCGGATACTCAATTATCCGCAAAGACAATACTAAAGGTGACAGGGCATGTGGAGGGGTGGCAATTTTTGTTAAATGCACCATCCCCCACACAATAATTAACCTCAAGACAAACTTTCAAATTGTTGCAGTGAGAATACATCTACCAGCATCTTTCCTCCTAACAGTCTGCTCAATTTACTTACCACCAGACGAAATTATAAATGAAACTGAATTGGAAGCCGTCATAAATCAACTCCCACATCCTTACCTTATAATGGGTGACTTCAATAGCCACAACCCTCTCTGGGGATCAAAAATAATATCAGAAAGAGGTCGCACAATAGAAAATATCATAAATAACCTGAGCCTATATATCCATAACAACTCTGCCCCAACCTATATGTATTCCTCAAACGGTACCTTTTCGTGTATTGACTTAACACTCTCTACACCATCCCTCAGCCTACATTTCGATTGGGCCGCAGGAGAACTTTATGGGAGTGACCACTTCCCCATATTTTTAACCAAAATCAGCAGTGTCCCTTTACAACTTGCTGGCCAACGTTTTAAATATGAGAAGGCAGACTGGGGAAAATTCCAGCAATTTTATAAATTCACAGTTAACGATGACCTTTCCATAAATTCTCTAGTCAAGGAGTTTGCTGAGAACATCCGAAATGCAGCGAGAAATTCCATTCCACTAACAACAGGTTTGCCAAACAAAATACCGGTCCCCTGGTGGAATAACGATTGCGAAAAGGCAGTACGGGAAAGAAAGAGAGCCCTCCGAATATTTAGCAAAACACCTACATCAGAAAATTTAAAAAATTATAAAAAGATGAAAGCAAAGTGTCGGTTGGTTATAAAAACTAATAAAAAAGCCTCCTGGAATTCCTTTCTGGCTTCTATTAATAAAAACACCCCAATAAAATCGGTCTGGGACAAAATACGAAAAATCTCGAGAAAAAGAGTTACCCTTCCATGTCCTGTTGTCACTCACAATAGTCAGGATCATTTTGATCCCAAGGATGTAAGTAATATTTTAGCAGCATCCTTCGCAAACATATCAAATTCCTACCACTATTCCCCAAAATTCCGACATATAAAATATACGGAGGAGAGAAAAACTCTAAATTTCCTTTCAGATAATCAGGAAGATTACAACGCTCCCTTCTCCTTATGGGAATTAAAGTCCGCTCTCCACAGAATGAAAAATTCAGCACCTGGCGCAGATGGAATTAGCAATACGCTATTAATCCACCTCCCAGAACGCGCCCTAGTCGATCTTTTAAAAATATACAATAAGATATGGGAGAATGACGAGTTTCCAAATGACTGGAGAGAAGCCATTGTTATCCCCCTTTTAAAATTAAATAAGAATCCCAGAGAACCAGGAAATTATCGACCAATTGCCCTGACAAGTTCTCTTTGCAAACTAATGGAACGAATGGTATCTTTGCGTCTGTCCTGGTGCCTTGAGAGCAATAACATGCTTTCCAGATATCAGTGTGGCTTTCGTACGAACAGATCGACTTACGATCATTTAGCGAGACTTGAAAGTGAAATACGAAACGCCCAAATCCAAAACCAACATCTCGTAGCAATATTCTTCGACTTCGAAAAAGCGTACGATACAACATGGAAATTCGGAATTCTTAAACAACTTTATTCCTTAGGCCTAAGAGGCAGGATGCCCATGTTTATTAGAAATTTTCTCCAGGAGAGGAGTTTCCGCGTCCGTGTGGGTACCGACTTATCAAATGTTTTTTCGCAGGAAAACGGGGTTCCACAGGGCAGTGTCTTAAGCCCATTACTGTTCATTCTCGCAATGAATGATGCATGTCGGGATATTCCTAGTACCATTTCATACTCTATCTTTGTTGACGACTTGTCTGTTTACTGCAGGGGCCGTTCAATGGCATCCATCGAGCGGCAACTACAGCTGGCGGTGAACAGAATGCAGGGATGGAGTGAGAATAATGGATTCAGTTTCTCACCGACGAAGACTGTTGCAATGCATTTTTGCCGCCTACGAGGTTTGCATTTGGATCCTAGATTGCATCTAGGTGGAATCCCTATACCGGTGGTGGAAAGCCACAAGTTTCTTGGTGTAACACTGGATAAGAAGTTGACCTGGGTATCTCACATAATGAATTTAAAAACAAAGTGCTTGCAAGCCTTGAATATCTTAAGGATGTTGGCTGGAACGACTTGGGGAGCTGATAGAAGCATGTTACTTATGCTCTACCGCTCACTGATTCGTTCCAAGTTGGACTACGGATGTTTCATTTACTCATCGGCAAAAAAATCAACTCTCCGAAAGCTCGATGTCGCCCATCATTTGGGCATTCGAATAGCCACAGGAGCATTTAGAACAAGTCCTGTTGAAAGTTTATATGTCGAGGCAAACGAACCTCCACTGTCAATCCGGAGAGCAAAGCTCTTGACCCAATATAGCTCTCGCGTGTATTGTCAGTCAGATCATCCCACATTTAAACCGTTGTTTGAGCCCCAGTGTACTGCCCTTTATTCAAACAAACCCAAATCTCCCAGGAGTATTGGGATTAGATTGGGGGAATTGCAAGATAATTTGACATACAGTTATCCAAAAATGTTTAACTTACGCCTTTCTCCCTTGCCACCATGGATTATCCCTCAACCAGCAATAAAACTAAACTTATTAAAGGGGAAAAAATCAGAATATGTTCTAGAATAAGTGAGTGTTGCCTTTCGCGAGCTCAAGACAAGGTATCATAGTTATACGAAAATCTACACAGATGGTTCCAAATCCGACGGTGGTGTTGGATGCGCATATATTTTAGAAAATAAAATTTATTCGTATCGCTTGCCCGACTTGTATTCCGTATTCTCCTCTGAACTGGTCGCAATTGATATGGCTTTAGAAAATGCCATGACAATCTCAAATAAAAACATCATTGTTTTTAGCGACTCGCAGAGTGCCTTGGAAGCAATCGAACAGTTGTCTCCTACCAACCCGTTCATTCAGAACATACAAAGAAAACTTTTTTTTCTCTCTCAGAGAGAAATAGAGGTAATCTTTTGCTGGGTGCCCAGTCACATGGGCATTCGAGGAAACGAAGTTGTCGATCGGGCTGCCAGAGAAGCAATATCAAAGGAAAAAATCATGGATCTCCCGCTCCTCCCAGAGCATATGAAGCCAGTGATCAATAGGAAACTTCTGGGTGCATGGCAGGAGAGATGGAATACAGTTGGTGTTAACAAACTTTACGAAGTGAAACCCACTATCGGACATTGGGCATCTAGTTGTAGTTCTTTCCGAAGAGAAGAGGTCGTGATGGCCAGAGTGAGAATCGGACATTCACGACTTACTCACGTACACTTATTGAATAAAGGAAATACACCAAACTGCTCTTGTGGAGAAAGACTAACAATTAGACACATAATCTTCAGTTGTCCTAACTATACATCAGTACGAGGTTCATTGGGGCTCAAAGGAGATTATCGTCATATGCTGGGAGACGATCAAATGCAAATTAGAAAAATATTAAAATTTTTGAAAGTCATAAAGTTGTATACACATATCTAAATATCCGTATGTAATTAATTATATATAGTTGAATTTTTATTGTAAAGTTTTTATTGTAGTTTATTATATTTATACCTTATTAAAGTTGGTCTACACGTCTTATTGACTTTGTAGACATCTTTTATATCTTTAAATGAAATTTAATTTTTGTCCCTTTCACATTTGTATATAGTTGTATTTTAAAGTTGTTTCTTTATATATTATATTTTTACACTGCTATTAGTTGTATATGTCTTGTTGATTTTTGTTTTGTCTACTACTATAAATGTTTTGTACATTTATGTACATATTTACTTTTAATAAGAATATTAAATAGGAATATTATAATATCACAGAGTATCTTAAATAAGTTTTGAAAAACATTTTGTTAGGGTGCAAATGACCGCTGCAGTTGAAGCACCCATAAACTAAACTTCCATTCCATTCCATTCTAATGAATGATGGCATTGTACGGAAAATGTTGTTGAAGATAATTTGTAATTCTATGCGGGAGTTGTATCTTGCCAAAACGGGTCTTTCGATATTGGTTTCCCGTACACGCCCACTTTCTAATAAAAAAACTGGGTGATCATCACTTCGAAGAGCGTTAACAATTCCAATTTTCCTTATAATTTCTAATGTCGGTATGTTATTTTGGATACATTTACTTGTGATGGATACTTATTTATTGGTGGTCGCCTCTGATGCCCGAGTACGCGGGTTCGATCCCGGCGGAGGACGACGAGGATTTTTCAGGGGGAAATCCTGAGATCACGCACTTCCTTCGGAAGGGAAGTAAAGCCGTTGGTCCCGTGTAGTCGTTTGCCGGCTGCACGTTAAAGAACGCTTGAGAGGCAAAATTTGCGGCCCCTATAACGCCGTCCTGAAATGACCATAGCAGTTGAAAAAGGACGTTAATACCAAACAAACCAAACCAAACCAAACTATTTATTGAGGTTATAGGCTGTTCGAATAACCTTATTATAGGCTACGGTAATTCTTTGTATGTTTACTTTCCTCGAGCTCCCCCAAAATACCACACTGTATTCGAAATAAGGACGTATAACCACGAGCAAATATTGAATCATATCTTGATGTGATAAATAAGGTTGAATAAGCTGTATTAAGTATGTTTTCCATTGGAGGGCTGTTATTACTATATCCGTCATATTATCAAAGTACATCTTACAGTCAAAGGTAATGCCTAATATCTTAATGGTATTATTGCTTTGGCTATGCTTGCTAGTTACGAAGACGGTAGTTTTTGTTTCATTAAGAGTTAGATCTCTGTGAGTATAGCAAGTATGAAGATAATTAAGATCTTGTTCCAACTGAGAATTTACTTTGGTTTGTTCTTCTGGACTATATGGTGTATTTAGAAAATTATTATCAAAGTAACTTGAAATTTGGAAATTAAATTGATGATTATAAATTGAGGCTGTAGCCACTGCATATAAAAGGGGTATTATTCCTGAGCCTTATATTATGCCTCTAAGAGATGGTCTTTGAATGGGAGGTCTTTGTTGTATATGGTTTATTCGGTTTGTAAAGTAATCTTTAAGTCAGGGGTGACCAACCTGCGGCCCGCGGGCCAAATGCGGCCCTCCAAAGGAATTTATGCGGCCCTCGAAATTAACTATTTACCGTAAAATTTATTAACAATTAAGATTGTACGTGGTTAACGCTTCCTAAAATATTTGAATGTATTTGAATTACAATTTGTTGGCCCCCTGAAAACCTTCACAAATTTATCTTGGCCCGAGACAAAAAAAAGGTTGGTCACCCCTGCTTTAAGTAAATCAGAATAAGGTTCAATTACCCCTAAAGTAGCTAAATCTTGATGTAATTGTGGCCTAGAAACTGTATCAAAGGCCTTCGATATATCTGTTTGAACAATGATAAAACTAAGACCTTGATTTAGGGAATCAATAGCTTGGAGATATAATTTTATGGGAATCCATAATACACTACGTCCAGGTCGACTTCCATATTGTTGATCAGGTATTTTAGTCCATAAATAACTTATCAGATTCTTAAATATTAGTTTCTCTACAATTTTTGTTAGGGGAGGTAAAACAGTTATTGGTCGATAATTGGTTACCTCCTCACGATCACCTGATTTATTTACTGGTACTATAATGGATTGTTTAAGATTATTCGGAAATCTCTTCTGGGTTATAATACTTAAACATAATGTCTAATTTTGCTTAATCAAAACCATCTAAGTTTTTGAGCAGTTTAGCCGGAATACCAGAGGCAAATCTGGTGTCCTTAAGTTTTATTTTGCGAAGTGTCTACTTTAATAAATAACCATCGGGAATAGTTGGTTGAGGTGATACCTCATTGGTTTGTAGTGAAACTGTTATCACACTTGCAGGAACAGGACTCCAGTTGGATTATTAATCCAATCTAGAAAAAATTCTAATAGATTTTTAGGTAACATATACTTTGCTTGTGCTGTACAGTGACGTGCAACGTGCCACAATCGCTGAGAGTTAATATTATCTTTAATAAAATACCGTTTAGCCTATCTAACACACTTTTTATAATTCGTTGTAGCCACTTTATATGTTAAAAGATTATCATTATTTTTGACATTTTGATAAATCGCATATTTTTCGGTTTTAGCTTCCACATTATTGATGTGGTGGTGTTCCACCAATACTTAAACTTTCGTTTTCCCCTTATTCTATCACACTTTAAAAGTTAGGCCAGCCTGAATGGCTACACTAAATAAGATAGTTTCTAATAAGTTTAACTGAAGGTCTACATTAGTAGCTGGATTAACTTGTGACCAATCAACTTGATGTAATAATCTTTGATACATATTCCAATCTACATTATCGTAATTAAGATATGTGGCAGGTATTATGTTTTATTCCACCTTCATAAAAACTGTCAGAAATGGTAAGCTGTATGGCCAGATGATCACTTCCAGGAAAGGATGTAAAAATTTGCTTACTCGCTTGTATAGTTTGGGAGATATAAATATGATCTATCAATGTGGAAGATGTTATTAGAAATACGAGTTGGATCCATTACGGTTTGGTTAACACAAAGATCTTGAGCTTCGGACAAAAGAATACGCAAATCAGGTGACATAGTAAGATAATTACAGTTAAAATCACCGACAATAATATTTCTGTCGGTAGTGTTGAGGTGATTTAAATTTTCTACACAATCGGAAATTTTTTATATAACATGATCGATACACAGCCGTTAGATGAACCTAACCTTGTTTGTCGGCATATATGATAGTTAACATCTCGAGACCCGAGTTATTAACAGACATAATAAATTTAGATGGAATAACATCCTTAACATAAATAACTATCCCACCTCCTCGAGTAGAACGGTCAACTCGATAATGATGATATCCATTAATAGTGATTAAGTTACGAGGGTTGTACCAAAAGTAAGGTTCCCATATTTTTTACAAGTAGAAAACATTGTTTATTGTTATTAATTTATACATCGTTGAAAAGCTTACACTGTTGTCTATTTTTCAACATAGTCTCCATTTTTTTCGACACACTTTTGAAGACGGTGCTCCAGCTTTTGTATTCCTAAGTCGAAGAAGTCTCCCGCCAATCCGTTGAGGAAGCGTGTGACCTCTGCTCGGACTTCATTGTCGCTCTTGAAGCGTTTGCCACCTAAGGCCCGTCGCAAATTGAGAAAGTCGCCTCTACATTTGTAGAGAGATGCTTAGTGCGCATGCGCACGGGGTGAACGAAACGCGTCACTTCCTCCTCTCTACATCGAAAAGTAGAAGTAGAGAGCAGTAGAAAAATTTCTACTTTCGTTCTACAGTTTCCTCCTTCCACTCCAACCAAATAAACATGGCGGCGCCTCGATTGCTCGCCAAGATCAAATGGACGAAAGAGCAGGAATTTGTAATCGTGGATTTTTATAAAGGTAACTTTTATTTGCTTTCACATTTCACACTCATATATAATCTAGTATATCCTATTTATTTGTACATGCTGTTATTATGTACACGTGCGATATTTATTGGGGATTCAAAAAGTATTGGAGGGGTGGAATAATGCGAAGAAAATAACGCACTTCGCTTATTAATTTGTTTATTTGTTTATTAAATGTAAATATATAAATGAAATATAATCGTTTATAAATATATGAGAAAAAAGATATTTTATCTTATTTTGAATGCATCATACGCACATGTGCATACACTGATACTAATTTTATGCATGAAATATTTGCAATAGCACATATACACCTAAATATAGAAAAATATATGCTATATATATATTATATAATATCTGTAATAATATAAATAAATAAGAATAAATATATATAGAAATATACAGTATGCTATGTACTATACTAGATGCTTAGATATATATAGTTATATAGCATGTACACATTTCATGGCATACAGTAGTATATTAATATATGCATGAAAAATATGCTTAATCATGAAATAAAGATATTTACATAATCAGTGTATACTCAATTATTATTATTTTTTTTTACAGAACATGAAATGCTTTGGAATACACATCATGCATATTATCACAAGCGAAACATTAGATCGAATGTACTTGCAAGCTTGGTGAGTTTATTGCAAGAAAGTACCGGTATTCCTGACTTAACTGGTAGGTATCTCACCAATTGCAACATAAATTATTTATATAGAGTGATTCTGTAAGTCATTAATAAATTCATGTTACTGTATTATTCAGAAAAGGAAATTGCATATAAATTGCATATAAATTAGAGCGTGTTTGTGTGGGCGACTGCCTGGTGG
>JAHWFO010117012.1:0-26093 GCA_023313115.1 Rhysida immarginata
TTTCTCAGGCATTTGGCTAAGAAGAATGCCTATATGGTTTCTCAGCCCTATGGTTAAAAAGTATGCCTATATGGTTTCTCAGCCATATGGATAAGATGTATGCCTCTATGGTTTCTCACCCATATGGCTAAGATGTATGCCTCTATGGTTTCTCAGCCATATGGCTAAGAAGTATGCCTATATGGTTTCACAGCTATATGGCTAAAATGTATGCTTCTATCGTTTGTTGACCATATGGCTAAGATGTACGCCTCTATGGTTTCTCAGCCACAAGGCTAAGAAGTATGCCTATATGGTTTCTCAGCCACATGGCTAAAAAGTATGCCTCTATGGTATTCTCAACAATATGGCTAAGAAGTATGCCTCTGTGGTTTCTCAGCCATATGGCTAAGTAGTATGCTTCTATCGTGGCCGAGAGCGTTGAGGCACAGGTCTTGCCGCTCTCGTAACCAGCGAGTTGCGGGTTCGAATCCCGCCAAGGGCATGGATGTGTGTGTTTGTCTATTTTCATCATCATCCTTTCATCCCATACGGCTAGTCTCCTGGAAGAGGGAGATGCGAGCTGGAAATCCATCCATCCATGCTTCTATCGTTTGTTGGTCATATGGCTAGGATGTATGGCTCTATGGTTTCTCAGCCATATGGCTAAGATGTATGCCTCTATGGTTTCTTAGCCATATAGCTAAGAAGTATGCCTCTAAGGTTTCTCAGCCACATGGTACTATTTAATACATGTTTTTTTTAATCAGTCTTCCAAAATTTCAATTTAATCGACGCGTCGCGACGACCAGTTCAGCGGGCGTCCATTTTAAGCTACTAGAGAAAGCGGAAGTTGAGATCAGTCCAGAATTCAGCTACGAGAATTTTATGTCCACTTGGGTTTGCCTAGGAAAATTAAGATGAAATTCGGAGTCTGTCTCCACGGCCTTCTAGAACATGGAATAGATAAAATATTGTTACGTCGTTCTGGTGGCACTCCAGGCCTACGAGTTAACAAGGCCTTGAAGCGGAAAAATCACCTGACCATTGGGATGCTATCAATAATCCAACTTTTATTGTCTCCATCTCGGGTTTTAACACTTAGGTTTTTTCCGTTTGTTGGAAACAGTGAAGGTTGGATTATTGCTAGCACCACGATGATCAGGTGACTTTTCCACTTCTAGGTCTTGTTATCTCGTTGGCTTCGGCACCACCCGAGGCCAACGAGAGACAGGCCAGGGCACTCAAAAATCACCTGACCATCGGGGTCTGGGCAATAATTCATCCTTCATTGTCTCCATGTGGATTTTAACAATCAGTATTTTTTCGTTTGTTGGAAACAGTGAAAGATGGATTGTTACCCGGACTCCGTTGGTCAGGTGACTTTTGAGTGTTCTGGCCTGTTTCTCGTTGGCCCAACACCACTTAAAAAGAAGGTCTGCGCACAGAAATTATTACATCATCATACCTAGTCATAACTGGTAGGTAGTGTGAGTACGACCCGCTCCCAACATAACTCCCAAAAGAAAATACTCTGCCCTCCTACAGAAAAAATAAAAAAGGGGAAATATAAGAGAGGAAGAGTCTAGATTAAATCAGTAAATTGTTATAACTAGTATCAGCACTACATAGAAGTTAATTAGGCAAACTACAATATTAAGCTTAAGCAAATTGAAACAGGCCTAATCGGGCCTCCCCCTTCCATGACGAACAAGAGCCGAGCCTCTTCGGCGGGCAAGGCAGACGAGAAGAGGATTAGACTAAACGACGACTCTCAAACATCGGGAGCCCGTCGCGAAATATGTCCCCAAGGCCGCACAAAGCACGGAAAGATGGGCAAAACAAATTAAATCTTACTAAATATGGTCACCAATACAAAAAAAACGTAATCTAAAAACAGAAAGATAACGTGGTATGTTAGATTCCAAATGAAGAGAAAACAGAATCGTCATCGAGTTCAGTAAATTGAATAGGCAGCCAGCTAACCTCGCCGGCAGAAGGAACCCAGCCAAATTTTAGTGCTCCTAGGAATAGCGGCCCGACCGTGGCTGCTGGTCTCAATCAGCTCAAACAAATAATAAGGAGCAATTTTCACATGGATTTGTAAGGCGAGTAATAAATTGGCTTATCGGAGGAACAACAAATGTCAACAAATTACAATAGGGCAAGTTCCTCGTTAAATTTTCAACTGCGGCATTAGCAAAAAGGCGCGCAAGATTTAAAGATATTGGACCCATCAAGATTCCTACTAGGCTACGAAGTAACAAGATTCCTGACCTCGTCAGTGGGTACCATTTATGGAATCCGAGCCAACGTTTCGCTAGAAGATCTACAGTCTGAAACAATGCTGGATATATAAAACAGAAGTGAAAATCCCCCCACCCTACCATTTCAGGGAGGCAAAATTCTCGAAAGCTATTCGCGAGTGAAAGGAAATATAGAGGGCGCCACGGTCACGCTAGTTTAGCTGCCGTGAATGGTACAGAAACGTGCGCTAGTGAAGGAATAGATATCGTCGATTCAACAGAAATGAACGTAATTTTTCAGACAATTTCCTTCGCAAAAATTTTTGACTATGCAGGAGGAGAGGGTAGACGATGTTTCGTAGAAGGAACGGCGGTGGTGGATGCGAAACAAATCGGACTGAACGAAAGCATGAAGCTATTTTCTCTGTCTACAAACATCCATGATCCAGTCAGTCATCACCTCAGCATGAAATTAACGTTGTTGGGGAGGCTACAGCAAACAGAAGGATTTTCATGTATATCTGCACATGCAAAGCTGAAAATTCTGGAAAATGCAAGCATATAATTGGAACTTTTTTCGATTAAATTCCAGAGTAGCCTCCCCTAATTTTCTCGGATAACATCGATCAGCTCCGTCGCGTTTATGTTCTGAATTTATTATTGTAACATATCTAATTAATAAGTAAATGATTTATCGTATTAAGAAATTTATGCGGAAAAAAAAACATGAAAGCCCCGTGATGGTGTATGTTAAATGATGGACAGCCATATTTTTCCATGATTGGTCATTAATGTCGGCATGGCCGCCCGTCATTTAACGTACACTATAACGGTACTTTCGTGAACATTTTCCGCATAAATTTCTTAAAATACAATTTCTATAATATGATAAATCATTTACTTATTAATAAGATTTGTTACATTAATAAATTCAGAGCATATATGCGACGGAGCTGATCGATGTCAGCCGAGAAAATTAGGGGAAGCTACTCTGGACATTTACCTCGCCTTACCTCGCTTGATTTTAGAAGGAAAATAAGTGATGTATAACAGTTAAAAAGAGAATAGTAAAAAAGACATCACAAAATAACATAGGGAATAAATAATACGAGGCCTTTCGGTCATTTTATTTACAAAGACCTTCTTCAGGTAAAAAATTTTTTTGAAAGTGTAACTGATTTCTTCTCTCAGTAAAGATTAAGAATTTAAGTTTAAATAGATACATTGTTGAGAGGTATTATTACAATCAATTGATTGTTTACATCTTTAGTTTGAAATTTTAAATTGTTATAATCAAAGACTTTTTTGTACAATGTTATTTTTAATTGATTAAAGGTATATTTACAAATTTTTTTATATATAATTAATTAATTATGATTATTTTTATAAAATATACAAATATAAATAATAAAATTTTTTTAATAATTGAAAATAATTAAAAAAAATTTTATTATAAGTTTTAAAATATTTTAAAAAAAATTTTTTATTACAATATTTCCCATTTTTTATTACAATATTTCCCATTTTACTTTAAATTTTGAATATCCTTATTTTGTTCTTAAATTTATTTTTGCAAGACGTCACAAAATCCATCTGTTTGCATGATGTCACAAAATCAGTGCCACGGCTTGATTATATCGTGTCGGCTTCGGAAGTCCTCCGCCTCTCCACCTTTGGTTCAGATCTGTCCCCATGTGACTTCCACATCTTCGATAAACACAAAAAAGCACTGCGGGGCTAACGGACGATGAAATCAAGTTGTGCGTACGCAACTGGTTTTTCAGCTGAAGTATTTCTACGAGCATGGCATTCTGTAAATGGGATAAATGCCTAAACAATTGCGGACAATACTTTTGAGTTTCCTTAATTACTTTGCTTCGTTATTTATTGACTGTACCTAATAATTCGTTGATAGTGTTATTTCGCTCATTTTTCCATTAGAGAGGTTTCCAATACAGGCATGATTTTCCCTTCCAACTGGAATTGGTACTAGTCTGTGCACTTGCGCTTCATTAATCTTTTTTTTTTTTTTTTTTTTTTTGTTAGCTATGTGACGTTCCGTCAGTGTCTTGTTTTTGTTTTATAAAATATATCTTGTTATACTGTCAGCTAATTTGAATTATTTTATTTATTTATAGTTGAATTTAAGCTTTGCTATTTTATTGCCATGTCATTGTTGTGTGAAAAAATTTATTTCTATCTCTGCTCCTCTAACAATGGCATGAGTTTGTTTGATTGTTGAGAGTTGCTGCTGTGGCTATCTAGGCAACAAGATGGAATTTTGAGAGCTGAGAAACACAGTAAGTTGTTATGCTGTGTTGAAAACCACAGAATGGTTTATTTTTTGATTAATATAATGCAAAGCATGTTTTCTATGCATTATAGTTAGTTTTTGTTTTGTGAAGACTACAAAAGTGTTGTGTATAAAAAGGTTGCCAGTAATTGTAGTGCAACTGGGCCTTTTTCTTGCCATGAGTAATATTGGTAAGGGGTGGTGATTTTAATTCTGTAGTCAGTCAACAGTTTGCAAATGTAAATAGAACTTTTTCATTTTGTTTAATTTGGACTATTTTTTTCAGTTTTATGTGTTGTTAAATATATTCCCTATTTGCTTGGAATAATAACATTCACTTCCAATTGTTTGTTGGCATTTTCACATCAGACATGTTCTGTGTACTCTTGAGACCAGTTTGTCTGGTGCTGAAGCTGTGACTGGTGTCAGTGTGCGTTTTGAGTTCGTTTTATAGTTGGTTGGTGTCGTTTATGCAACTTTGTGTTAAGTGTATTTGTTTGTGTTGTATCGATCGTTTTGTGGTAGTTGGGTGAGTGTTTTGTGGTGTTTGGGTACGAATATGGATCGAGTGTTTGTGATATTTTGTTTTTTGTTAAATAAAAACAAGTCAGTTTGTGGTATTGGAAATTACTTTTTTTTTTTTTTTTTTTAAGTATGTACGTTATATTTTTCCGATTGTTCGGAGTAACATTGTTTTTTTAAGTTATCTGAGAAAAGCTGCCGCAATTGTTTGTGTAATCTTAGACATTGTTGGGGCAGCTTTTCTCAGTATATGAGCCTCAACAAACCCGGAGGGACTGAGGGATTGTTGAGAGAGCGATCGTTGTTGACGCTTTGCAGGCAAGCGTCGCTGAGGAAGAAAAAAAAAAAGATCGTTCTAGCAGCGATGTTGGAGACGGAGTTTTTCGCCCATCTTGACAGTAAGTTATAATATTGAACAGGAATAACAGGCCTTCACGATATTTATAAATCGAAAGCAAGGGGACCTATCCTGGAATCCCGGAGGTGTCGGCAAAATATGATGAGCAGCAGTCATCAGTATTGCGAGATGGTACGTCGCATGTTTAGAGAAATCCGAAGCGATAATTATCGACCAAGATAAGAATTGCTACTTGAAGTTGGTGAGATTGTTCCAATTTTCTTTTATATTATTCCCCGATAGATGACATTGTTTTAAATAACAACTATTAACTTTTGAGACGTAACGCGTTGGATTAAAGCAGCGCCCATAAAGTTCAATTGTGGCATCTCTCTATGACGCAATGAGCAAGGCAGTTGTTAGCTTGTGTGATATGGACACAAAATTAAACTAACGTCAGTCAGCAATTATTGACTTAAGTTTTAGTGCCTTCAATGCTTAAGAACTGCTTAATAATCAATGTTCAAGTCCGTTTTTATGTTTATTAATTATTTAATTTTGAACATTAAGCTCTTTTATTAAACGTTTCAGTGCGATTTACGTACTGTTCTTGCATACTTTGTGAAGCAAAGCTTGACACATGTGGTTGGCCGAAAACTACTTAGAGAAGAGCATACTAAAGCGTACTACTTCATGCTGAATAGTAGCATATGGTTTAAAAGGAGGGTATCGTTGCATATCAAGCTAATATTCGGGAGTGAATAGAGGGGGAAATCGTAGCGTCCTTTTCAGTTATTGTATAGTTTGAGCGTCGGTAATTAGGGGGTTACTGCTCTCCCCCCCCCCCCTCCCTTGCGATCCAATCACATTGGTGTATAAAAAACACGGGATTGACGACATATCAAAGGAGAGTGCGACGCGTTCCTTGGTGAGCCCCTAGGACTATTCATTTCTTGTTTAAAAGCTTGCAACATGTTGTGGTAAGGCCCAATTGTAGAAGGCATACCACTGATGGTACGTAGTATGATCGTTTGAAGGCAGCCCATGTGCTAGTGCGTGCTTATAGTTAAGCAGAAGTTGGAAACAATTTACCTTGATTTATATAGTTCTTTTAGATGTTGAGAATCATTAATATTTACCTGGTATGTCGTATATTGATGTGGGGCCTCAATTATAACATTAATGACATGTAAATGTAATTGGTACCTTTAATTAATTAAAATGTTTGTTGTATCGTTTATCAGCCTCTACTTGCAAATATAACATTTACCCCGTGCAAGTTCAAAAACCCGCTCCTGCTGTGCTTGGGAGTGAATTTTCGTTAGGGGTTCCTTACGGCACCCCACCCCCTCCTACGTACAGTTGGACAGAATAACAAGACCGTGCTATCATTTGGTCATAGTTAGTCTTAACTATACAACTTTTTAGGATAAAGGAGGCTTTAGTAAGCCCCTCAACGTTTGACAAGATAGATACAGGCTATGGCAAGCCTTGTGCAGCATTACCTGGAGCTAGGCTTTGCCAAGCGTAGGGATGGCTTGTATTCAACCCAACCACAGCTGGAATTTTTGAAAACCCATGGAATTGCTGAGCTACATCGTAGTGAATCTGCAGCAGCCAGCTAAGTCTTCAGTACTGATGGTATAACCACATTTGGTTGTAGGAGAGAACAAGCTCACTTGAAGGGACCATTGACAATTCAATTTGCGTATCCTGAATGGACCCAAGAGCATAGTGTTTAAAATTCCTTGTAAACTGAGGTAGGACTGTAATATTTCCTGAGATGTTGGTGAGTATTCAGCTGTTTGTTACTCTTAAAAGGTTTTCCGGCTAGTCTTTGAGCTATTTCCAATTAAGTTTACCGCAAGTGAGTTAATCAAATCTGACTTGATTAATAAGTGAAAATTTCTTGATTATCAAAACTTAGGCTTTCATGAATTTATAAGGGACTAAGGAACACTTGTAAGGCATCGTTAGTGCGTTAATATAGTCTTAGTGTATTATGCTCTAATATACACTTTTAATAACTATATACCTTTCTAGTGACTTTTCAGTTTTAATCTGAAAATGACATTAATTATACAGTCAGTGCACCACATATAAACGTTAAAATGATAAGAACTATTTAATTTACTGTAATAGACAATTATTAAGTACGAGTTGGAAAGTTTGACTTTTATGGGAAAACTATTCATTTAAATTTGTCTGTATTGAGTAGTAATTTTTATTTTGCAATCTTTCTATTTTAATTGTGTTAATTTATCAACACAAGTTATTATTACTACACCTTAATCTGGGTTAATATAGTTATTCAGTAAAATTAACTATTTTTCTTACATCAATTGGTCTTGTCATACCAGGTGATCGCCTTCTGCTGTGGCAATTTTGCTGTTGGTTATGGCATACCTGGGTCGGGTGTCGTGGAACAGTTGGGCGCCCGCTATAGGCCTAACATACATGAATATACGAATTGTAAGCTTTCCTAGAAAAGTTCAAACTATAAATAAAACAGGTGGCGATATATTAAGAAATAAATTAATGCATTATGGTATTTTGTGCGTGACTGTCCATGCATGTAATGGACTTAATAAGAAATTACTGATTAAATTTAGTTTTTAATTTTTCAGGAATGAAATTGTTCGCAAAATATGGAAGATTTGCCTAGTTTGCAGGTATATAAAAAGCTATCTTCAAAAGTATTTTTTTAGATTTTATATTTACCTATATTCCATCTTTTAGACAAGCTTAAAATAACGGAAGATGGCGAATTGTGGAGAAGGTGGAGGGAATTCGTAGTATTGTACCGGGGACCGAGGAGCAGCGCAAACTCCTCATTGGTTGTACACAACCCGTTGCTGCTACACCATAATTTTTCTTCTTGTCACTCCCTTGGTCTTCAATGAATGGAAATTTTATTTTAATAAAATATATTTTCCTTCAATAGCTCACTTTTTGAAATTTTAATTGCAGAAAATGTTATTCTTCATTAAACTAAATTTTATAACTATTAAAATTTTAATTGTAGAAAATTTGTTCAATAAAATGATTTTACAGTTTTGGACTAGTATTATGCTTCATGAAGCACTTTGAATTCTTAATAGTCAATGGAAAACTGAAAAAAAAATCGTTTATAAAATATGCAAATTTAATACACAACTAATGTATTGTTGAAGCATTTCGGAATCTTAATACACAACCTGATTAGTGGAGAATGTCCCTCCCCCCCCCTCCTATTTATAGCGAAGGAAGGGGGGGGGGCTTAAATCATGTAACCGCGTACATAAATGCTTCATTTTTGCTGAAAAGATGTACACAGTGAAACTCTGGGGTATTTTTATTAGCTTTATTCAACAAAGATGGAGCTGGTATTTGCTGCACTCTTACACAATTTTCTCACAAATTTGACTCCCCCCCGCCCTGTTGACACAGGACACGTTTCGAAATGCGTTGGCTGTATGACACTTTTCGAAATACGTTGGGTGTAATAAGAGCACAAGGAAAATGCGCTCTTGATAATTCTCATCTTAAAATATAAAATGCCTCTATTTTAGTATACCTTCTGTGTAAAAGGATTTGACTCGATGGCTATTCGTTACGGAGGACAAAAAATATTTTGTTTATTGTAATGCCAGAGAAGTCAAATTGGAAGAAAAGTAATCAACTTAAAAGCGGTAACGCAGTGGTTAACATCAGTATCTGTGGATATACTTGTCTTTGTTCGATTCCTGTAGTATTGAAATGTTTTTTTCATTTTTTTCCCCATTTTTCTTGCCATTTCCCCCATTATTTTTCTTGTTTTTCGCCATTATTTGTTTGCACTTTGTATAATAACATTAACATAAATAAGCAAAATTTCTTCAATATTCTACAATATCGTCAATATTGAAAAATTTTTGTAGAATATTTCCGCGGATAGTCATTGGCGATCCGTGATTTGGTGGTGACGATTGCGCATAGATCGTCGATAGTGCGAAGAGATCTTTATAGTTTTCTTTATTTCACACGCCACGGCAATGACTGTCCGTGAAAATATTGCACAACGCATTTTGCATTTTTTGTGACCTGTGACGTTGCTTATGTATGTGAACGTTATTATATACTCTGCCGTGTAGCTTTTTTCATATAGAGAGACAGTTTGGGAAAGCACGTCACTATTTTTTCACCTCCGCCCCGTAAAGTAGTGCTCAAAAACATGAAGCACTGTTTTAGTTTCATTTTAGCCTCTACGGTTTCAGTTTCTTTTTATTGGCTGCGCGTTGATCTGAATGAGATGACAATTGGTAACATGGCTTTCCCATACTGCCTTGCAGCTTTTTTCATATAGTGGGACAGAGTATAGTCTGTCTCACTATATGAAAAAAAAAAGAAACTGAAACCGTAGAGGCTAAAATGAAACTAAAACAGTGCTTCGTGTTTTTGAGCACTATGCGTACTATACCAACACCACCTAAAGAGAAAGCCTGTGCACGGAAACGTCATACATTGTTGCATCATCTAAGTAGTGCATTGTTATTCGCATTTCTACCAATAATAAGCCCTAAATTTGCACTACTATGATGATGTAACAATGTATGACGGTTTCCGTGCAGAGGCTTTCTCTTTAGGAGGTGTTGACTATACGGGGCGGAGGTGAAAAAGTAGTGACGTGCTTTCCCAACATTTCCTTCAGTTTTTTCATATACTAAGACAGTACATACAAAGTGAAAACGAATAATAATAGCGAAAAATACAAAACAAAAAAAAAAGAAGAAAAATACTGGGAAAAATGAAAAAAATTCAATACTACAGAAATCGAACCCGGACAAGTATATGCACAGATACTGATGTTAACTACGGCGTATACCTTTCTTCCTATTTGGCTTATCTTGCATTACAAAAATAAATGCAAAATATTTTTTTTCTTCCGTAACGAATAACCATTGAGTCAAATCCTTTTACACAGAAGGTATACTAATGTTGTAGACTGACCTCCTAAAATTTCAACCAAATCAGTGATTACTTGTCCGTGCGGTCTCCTTATAAGCTAATCGAGGAAAAGTGCACCAAATACCAGCTGCATCTTTGTTAAATAAAGCTATTAAAAATATCCCAAAGTTTGACTGTGTACATACACACACCGGCAATGAATTGGAAACCTTCTTTCAATATGGCATTGACCCTCCTTTGGCTTAATTACAGAACATAACGCGGTTCGGCATCGACTCTACAAGGTGTTGCAATGCAAATAAGGTAATCGCAGACCATGCATTCGTCAGAGAAACCTTCAGGTCCTTCAGAATAGACGGAAGCGGATGCCTTCGACGAATGTCTCTTTCCAACATGTCCCAAACATTCTCGATCTGATTCAAATCAGGACTTGCGCTGGCCACGGCAGATGTTGCAACTCTGTGTCATGTTCAGAAACTACTCCTGAACAATTCTTGCAGTAGCATTGTCGTCCATGAAGAAACCGTCACCATTTGGGTACAAATGCACCATTGCAAGATGGACTTGATCTGCAACAATGTTCAGGTAGTCTTTGGCTTTCACCCGACTGTCAAGGAATATCAGGGGACCCTTGCCATACCAACAAAACATGGCCCATACCATGGCACCTCCTCCTGCAGCTTGAACTGTGTTCACAACACATAGGGGGCCCATCGCTTCGTGGGGCTGCCGCCAATTCTCTGCCGGCCATCGGTGTAAAACAATGTGTAACGTGACTCGTCCGACCACATCACCTTTTTTCAGTTGTCTACTGTCCAGTCACACCGTTCTTTACACCACTGCAGGCGAACTTTCCGGTTTGTTGCTGACACCAGGGGCTTTCTCACTGGCATGCGACTTTCCATTCCTATTCGCTTCAACTCTAGGCGCATTGTTCTGGAGGAGATGGGTTGCGATGATCCTTCATTGAAGTCTGCCATCAGTTGCTCCACAGTAGGCCTTCGGTTTTGCCGCAAAATCCATCTCAGACGACGTCGGTCCCTGTCTGTGTTGACTGTTTTTGATCCACAATTCTGCCGTTTGGACAACTCTTGTGGATTTCGTTTCCACGCATTGAACACCTTGGAGACCTGACTTTTTGAGATACCGGTCAGTTGTACTGTCCTGGAAATCGTAGTTCCAGCTAGACGGGCTCTCACAATAACTCCTTTTTGGAACTCAAACAGGTCTGCTGTTTTCTCCATTTTGCTCAACTTGAGCAGCTGCAGCTTGTTCCTACCCTGTACCTGCAGCTTGGAATGAGCATGTACCTCACATGATTGCATTCATTTGCATATCACAATCGTTTCTGACCTGTGACCCCGCTTTACATATCAGTACAGTAATTCATCACGGGTTTCTAATTCATTGGCCAGTGTGTGTATTATTTTCAGCAAAAATGAAGCATTTATGTACGAGATTACTTGATTTAGCCCATGTATATAAATAGGAGGGGGGAACATTATCCACTAATCAGGTGTAAGATTCCGAAATGCTTAAAGATTACTTTAGTTGTACGTATATTAAATTTGCGTTTATTAAAAACGATTTTTTTTCAGTTTTCCATTGACTATTAAGAATTCAAAGTGCTTCATGAAGCATAATACTAGTCCAAAACTGTAAAATCATTTTATTGAACAAATTTTCTACAATTAAAATTTCAATAGTTACAAAATTTAGTTTAACGAGGAATAACATTTTCTGCAATTAAAATTTCAAAAAGTGAGCTATTGAAGGAAAATATATTTTATTAAAATAAAATTTCCATTCATTGAAGACCAAGGGAGTGACAAGAAGAAAAATTATGGTGTACAAGCAACGGGTTGTTGTGTACAACCAAAGAGGAGTTTGCGCTGCTCCTCGGTCCCCGGTACAGTACTAAGAATTCCCTCTACATTCTCCACAATTCGCCATCTTCCGTTATTTCAAGCTTGTCTAAAGGATGGAATATAGGTAAATATAAAAGCTAAAAAAAATACATTTGAAGATAGTTTTTCATATACCTGTAACCTAGGTAAATCTTCCATATTTTGCGAACAATTTCATTCCTGAAAAATTAAAAACTAAATTTAGTCAATAATTTCTTAATAAGTCCATTACATGCATGGACAGGCACGCACAAAATTACATAATGCATTAATTTATTCCTTAATATATCGCCACCTGTTTTATTTACAGTTTGAACTTTTCTAGGCAAGCTTACAAATCGCATGTTCATATATTATTAGGCCTATAGCTCGGCGCCGCTAACCAAAAAAAACAAAAACAAACAAACCCCAAAAAGATAATGAAGCGCACATGCTCAAACTAGTACCAATCCGAGTTGAAAGGGGAAAATCTTGCCTGTATTTGAAACCCTCCCTCTAACGGAAAAATGATCGAAATAACACTATCAACGAATTATTAGGTACACTCAATAAAGAACGAGGCAAAGTAATTAAGGAAACTCAAAACTATTATCCGCACTTGTTTAGGCATTTATCCCATTTGCAGAATGCCATCGTAGAAATCCTTCAGCTGAAAAACCAGTTGCATGCGCACTCCTCGATTTCATGGTCCGTTATCCCCGCAGTGCTTTTTAGGGTTTTAGCGTCATCTAAAACCCTATTAACGACGGTACAGACAAGGATATGAAACGAGTAGATCGCTCATGAGCTGCTTTCAGCGCCACCAATGCGTCCCCATTTGAAAGCCTGTCGGCCATTGCTTTGGTTGGCAAAAAAATGGCCTTCATCGTATGTTTACGTTTGAAGTTTGCGTAGACAAACACAGTAAAACTCAATGCCGATTTCTTGTCCAGCTTTAAATTGTAGTAATAGATAGATTAAAGGTTCACCACTGACCTTTCACAGGTGGGTTTTTATCTTTCTGCGTCTTAGAATGTTTTTCTCATGAAAAAATCCTGGTCGTCTTTTATATCGTGATTGTTGATACATAAAAGATGTCGATATTCAACCATGTTATCGTCGTTTCAGTGATACCAGAATGATTGTTTAGAGGTATTTATGAAATTATATACCGTTTTTATTAAAAAGCTTCTAAATTTGGGAGAGGTCGCTTAAGAAATTTCAGGCTACAAGCACAATGTTGGTGGGAGGGGGGTGCTTTCTCGCTGGCGACAAAGCGGATATACAGGGTGTTTTAGAATTGAGTACAGATTTTTTGGGAGATGATAGAAGAGGTCCTTAGAAGTATTTTTTGTCATATGAACATGGGGTCCCCGCAGCTCCGTTTACTTACAATACTGCATTGAACAATCAAATGCCAGCACATTGAAACTTCATACATTGTTACATCATCGTTAGACAGACTAATTTAAGACTTATTATTCACGGCCCAGGCAACATCACCTAGAGAGAAGGCCTGCGGACGGAAACGTCATACATTGTTACTTAATCATAAAAGGTCATGTTTAATCGTATTTCTACCAATAATAAGTCCTAAATTATGACTTTGTACGATGATATAACAAAGTATGACGTTTCCGTCGACAGCTTTTCTATCAATCACGGCCTCCTAGAAACTACCAGGCCGTGTATCAAGACCTCTTTATAGGAGGTATTGTTTCTGTCTAGGTGGTGTTGGCCCAGCCGTTTATTATAGGTGATATTCTTACGACTGGGCAGACTTTCAAGGTTTTTTTTTTTGGTTTTATAGTTATCACATAAAAGCATGTTTTTTTAAAACAAAATAAAGACTAAATTAAAATATTACCATAAAACCTTTTAAAGCTCACACTTTCACCTTAAAAAGTGCAGTGAAAGGTAAAAAATATAATTTAATGAAAATGTAAAAGTGGTGGCACGTTTAAAATTTAATTTTAAGGCGAAAATTTGTGCTTTAGATGTTATTTTATATTTATGTGCTTTACTTATCCGTCGGCATATTGTTGTTGGTGACAGAGCAAAGAGCATGGTCAAACAAACAAACAAACTCCATATTTTTATATACAGGGTGTTTACTAAACATACGGCAAAAATTCAAGAGATTTTTTTGGGTTATTGTAAGAATCTTTTGTCCTTTGATGATATGCGGAATGCCGCTTTGTTCCTAAGCTAAGTTACAAAGTGATGAAGGTTGTTAACAGAAACAATACTGATATCTTTTAACAATATTCTGATTATTAAAAACGGTTGTTTTTTGCACTCACACCAAGTTGGTGTGATATTGAAAACACGAGCATTTTCCCCGTTAGTTTACACTACTTCAGCGGAAAATGTGGATGATTTGATAAATGGGATGAGAAACAACCCTGGTCATTTCGAAAGAGTTCGGCAGTCAGAAGATTGGTTATATATATCCTAGCTGTGGTAGTCATTTTTAGCGGTTATTAACAAGCTTTACATGGAATATTAGGTAAAAAAAAAAAAAAGATTGTTTTTGTCGAAAAACTTTTATTGCCCTGTATCTTCGAAACAAAGCGGCATTGCGAAAAGATTCTTAAAATAACTCTGTAGGGGATGACGGATTGACGGATGTAGGGGAGAAGGACGAGACTCAAGAACCATGGAATATAATAGATAAGTAATAAAAATAAACTAACCCAAAGAATCATCTCTTAAATTTTTCCGTGCATGTTTAGTAAACACCCTGTTTATAATAGTAATGAAATTTCCCGAAATCTTGGATAGTTCCTCTTCTCTTTGTATACATTAGCTCAATACTACTCCGGTTTTTCTCCGATTTTTAATTTCGAGTTTTGTGACCTCCGCGAGATGGCAGCTCCAATAAACACCTTGTGTATGATTACACTGTGATGAAATCACACAATCTAACCACATGTTTCTCTTCCCTTGACTGTGACCTAACCAAATACCCATTTCCTCTCCCCTATTTCCCCTTCACAACTCCTACCAACTCCTTTTAACTCAAGTGGTTAAGGTCATTCTCTCTTGCTGTATCTGATACAGTTTCCCCATTTTTATTGTAGTTCTCTAATTTATTATACTTTCAAACTACTTTTCATGCTTGAAACCAATATGTAGCAATCTCACAAACTTTCCTCCACCCAATAGTTGCAGTTTTTGAAATGACATTTCGTTATTTCTACCAAATACTTTAAATGTCTGAGTGAAGTGCAACGTTTAATGAAATACATTTTTCATTGCATTGTTTGCATTAATTGAATATTTGGTCGTTCATATTTGTAGGTCGGACTACTATACGGAAGCAATGGAATCCATTCCGGTCAGTTCATCTCTACATCCGCCCCCACCAGCAATCTTTGAGATGCCCCATCGTTTCCTCATCCAGTAAGTTTCGATTTTTATTGTTTAATTTTGCACGCGTTATGCCTAATAATTTACCAAGATCTTTTATGCGTTCTTCTATGTCTCGTTTTTACAAACACGCTTTTTATAAAATGAAATAATTTGCCTTCATGTAATTACATGTATAAATGTACACTTTTGCTTATTTCACAACTTTTTATTTGTTTTGTTCAAAACATTCAATTCATTTTCATCCACTGATTCCTTTCTGGTGACATAAAATTTTCAAATTCTTAAAAAGGATTAAAAAACTGATTTTCGGTAGAAGGGTGGATCATAATACTGTTCCTATTGATTAAACAGTATAACAGAGGGACATCAGGAGTTCCAACTAGTTTCGCCATTTATTCCCGGCTTTGTCAAGTTAGATTTTCATTTAACTTTCATCTCCAAAGCCATCTTCAGTATTTTTTGTTTTTTCATTTTCACAAGTTTTAGCAAAAGCAAGGGTTAAAAATGGATTCCAAATTCAAGACTTAAAAGAATAAAATAAAAATATCAAATATAATAAACTTTGAAGCACCCAGAAAAAGTGCAGTTAAAAGTAAAAAAATAATTTTGTTGGTGGCTCTCATTTATAAATAGCAATTCATAAAATTAGAAAAAGTGTGTGGCGGCGCGTTTAATATAAAATATATATAATCTGAAAATATGATTTTATTTTTTCTTTATGCTATGGTATTTATTTTGAACTAGCTATAAAGAATATACTATGTAGTACGCGTATTTTCATTTTAAAATTTAATATTAAACGCGCCGCCACACTTAATTTTATGAATACATTTTATTCCCCTTATTTTTATGAATGCCTATTTAAATGAGTGGTACCAAAAATTATTTTTTTACTCTTTACTGCAGTTTTTAAAGTAAAACTGTGTGCTTAAAAAGTGTTGTTGTTGTTTTGTTTTTTTTAATGTATTTATTATTTTTAAGTTAGAGGTGCAAATTTGTTTTGGCCACGTGAAACAGTGAAGCGTAGGGAAACGCCGACAGATGGCGGTAATGAACAGAGGAGCGCATTCTATGCTCTTTTTGTTACTTCATATCATAATCAGTAAATAGAAGTTTCGGTTTACTGATTTTGGTTCATAGCAAAATGAATGAAATAAGCTCAGCAATTCTTTAGTATGGATGTGCTTGCGCATACTTTATTGATGCGGAAGTTTTCAAAGAAATTCTGAAGTTTTTTATTTCACTGGCTTCACTATCCTTCTTCTTATAAGTTAACCTAAGATTATCTGTAATAACGTCTGTTTCAATTTTTTCGATGAGGTTCCTGTTTAAATCAAAAGGCGTGATTAAGAATAGAGATGAGTCTTTTTTTCTGTATAATATTAATATAAGCCGCTCTGTAAGGGCGGGAAAACTTACATTTATATCATCGGCATTGGCGGCTCGGGCATAGGCACTTCGGAACTGCAGTTTCACTTTCGATATTGATAACATTCAATGTAATGTCTCCTTTTTTTTTTTTCCTTTAATACTTTCTTTAACGTGTATATTATAAGTTTGTAACACTTAGGCTGTTACACCCTGTATAATCCTTAAGCTTAATGCCAGTTCCATAGTTCGTGAAAAAAAATCACAATTTTCTGACGCAGCACCCCCATAAATAAGTACATAGCATAAAAATGATTGGTTTTCCCTGCTAAGAGGTGAACGTCATTAGCATTATTAGCACCATAAAATAAACAAAAGGTCCCCAGATAATCCAGTCTAGATAACATAAGCGAATATATCCACTGTTTCGAAGCATTGGCTTCATGCCTTTGTGTCCGTTTGGGCTATGGATAATTTTCATTTACAAAATTAGCGGACCGGTTTTATAAAATACTCGCATGGGAAAAGCGAAAAACTTTATGCAAATGTTTGGCCATTGGCAAATATTTTTTTCTTATGAGCAATAACGCGGCAACATATTGCTCCTTGAGAAATTCGTTTGGCTTCGCAAGTTTTGGAGAAAAAATGAAGAAAACTAGCAATAGAAGGAAACTATCATAGAACTTGATATCAAGTGTCGATAAGAACTAAGAAATTATACAGATAATGAAAACATTATGCCCCTGAGCCGAATTTGAACTGGCGACCGTATCTTTATATTTTACATACTATCGACAGAAGAAAAAAAAACAGTTGGAGAATGCGGGGTAGTTCATTGTCAGAATGACGATAATAAAAGTCAGTTAAAAACATCATTACTATATTTGCGAAGTCATTCAAAATGATGCAAAATCGTGGGGGATATGTCATTTCAATGATCATTAGATGGACTAGTGTGAAATACCATTTCATTGACCAACATATATAAGATCACAGAACTTAAAATTTTGGCCAAACTTTGACCGCCGTTTTAGCCATGTTCCCGAAGAGATAAGACATGGGTGCCTATTATAACTTTTACTTACTTTTTGATGCTCTTTTCGAATTAGGAGTCAAAATCTAAAAAAATCGAGAAAAATTAGCAACAGAACGGCCGACTTCGCAAATACAGTAATGAAAAGTTTTTAACATCATTGAAAATTTAATTCTATTATTATACTTTTGTAATTCTAACAAATTACTCGTGGAAAACGTTGCATTCAACCTCTCGACTCGTATATAACGCCACAGATATTAGTAACGAATCGTCACGAAGAAGTTCGATAAAAACGCCTATACACAAATGGCATATAAAAATACTCAATTTACATAAGTAGTAAATTGTTATTTGATTGTTTAACTATTTTTTGATTTGTTTTTATTTCCCCGTGGTGGGGAATAGGCCGATCCTGGATGTACTGCAATACCAGGCCAACCTGCGGCGGGGGTGAAGCAAGCCTCGAGCTCCCCGCCAAGTTCCAAAAATCAGTTTAATATTCTGGGCCCCCAATGGGGACCGTATCAGATATTAAGCTGATAAGAACAGATACTACACTTTGATCTTAGCCAAAAGGCCGAGAAGCGATGCCAAAAATTAATAAAAATTTCGAGTCGATCCGCAAGAAAATAGCATAAAAATTGGCTTCGCACGTGTAAATGCCAAGTTTCAAATAAGACCCTCACCTAACGTCAAATGGCCCACAATGAGAGCTTAAGTCGTCAGTTCCTGGACATCATTCTATTATGTGCTGCAGCCCCTATAGCTATTAGAATATCATATAGAAACAAAAAATAAATGCATGGAAACATTGTATCGCTAATGTATTCAAAAATAACCAGTGGGGAGATCGAAAGTAAAAGCGCGCCAAGGTAAGTCGCCATTCGTGGACGCCTCTCTTTTATTTATTAACGACCGTGACGGTTATTTCAAGTAGAAGTAGTCATATGCACCTTATCAGCTTTTACTTCAAGAATGCAAAACGACACTTTAATCACTAAATTATATTACATTTAATAATTGCCAGAACCGAATCGGTTGTCATTGCCCTACGAAGCCATTGCTCATTGCTGTCACCTC
This sequence comes from Rhysida immarginata, assembly GCA_023313115.1. NCBI lineage: Eukaryota > Metazoa > Arthropoda > Chilopoda > Scolopendromorpha > Scolopendridae > Rhysida > Rhysida immarginata. Next base: position 19,049 of record JAHWFO010117012.1, read on the forward strand.
GTGAGAAAACCACAACCGACGACAGCCTGTCATCGTTAAGGTGGCACCCTCTGTTGATAGCATTAATGTCGAAATGCATTTAAGAGCAGTCAAAAATATGGTGTTTACTCTGTTTCGAGACTATGGGACATTTTCCAGATGAGCATCATAATAGTTAGTGATGGAGGATGACGAACAAACGAGAGCTCACAATTGGGGATATTTGTTACTGTGTCGGAGGCGGTGAACAGTATAGAGTTCAAGGACATGTAATTATTTGCAACACGTGTGACAGCGGGAAATCTTTTTAAAAAAATTGTGTAAACAATCAAGTCAAAATAAAATCACTTTGAAAATTGTTCCTTTGGATAAAGGTAAAAGCTATAAAAATGAAAAATCGAAGATGAAATTGGGAATGATAGAGCATAAATGCTGACGTATAAATAGGGGCAAGGGGGAATGAAATGAACAAAAGAGTGCTAACCCCCACTACTTGAATTTTAAACTAGAGAGAAAAGAAAGTTTGTTCAAATCCATAAATTTAGATACATTTATTTGGTTACATTTTTTTAAAGATAAGTCAACACACATTTTCTAACTACACAGGTCTACACGACTGTTTTACATTTGTGATTATGAATCTTTCAGTTCTGCTCATTTCAAAAATGTTTTCCGCTTTTCATCATCAAATCAGAAATTTCTAAACATATCAAGAATGAAATATTCACAGATTTTGTTCAACAAATGTTCATTGCTCGGGAATTGCATAAGAGTTACAATTGTGAGTTTTTTAAATACCCAAGTTCAAATTTTAGTTCGTTATATACAGCACATCAGTAGAATCTTGTTTGTTTGGTCTAGAATGTTCTTCTCTTGAATTTTCTTTCATGTGTTTCCGTAGATTCAATCCCTACACAGCATCTAGCAGTAAGTAATCCGCAGTCATTGATGTATTCCATCGCCCTTGGTATCCCCTTTATTTCTTCTCTATGGGTGGAACCTCTCTCCTTGCTCTTCACTGACTGCCCCCAGGTTTTTAGGAAATACAGCCAAATGTGATAAGAGAAAGTGTAATTTGAGACTCATGTTACATCCCAAAGCTCTGAATCTCTGTGGCATGTTGTTCACAATAAAATTGCCACAAATATAGCAAAATGAATTAGGATTGTTAACAACACCTCCTTTTCATTTTTCTCTAGTGAATTACTCATGATAAAGATAGCAAATTAAAGTATTTATAGACTGTAATCAAGAGCACATTAGGAATTCACAATACAAAATGGTGTAAGCAGCATCGGATTTGCTGCCACCTGTCTTAAAACAGCCAACTTAATTCTTTTAAGTAGATTTATTCTAGTAGATGGCATTGGTATAAGGAAACAATGGTTCACGTTCAACCAATAACTCTGTAGAATATTTGGATGGCAAATCAACCTTCACCACACATCCTCAACAGTCAATAACGTTAATAAAACTTTATGAAGTGATAAATTAGAATAAAATTTTAATTGTTACAATTTTTTGTTTTGAATTAATAAAAATTAATTAAGGCATCGTTATCCAACGATAAAAGCGTTTTAGCATCAAAATGTTACAAGCAATAGTGGCTCGTGGCTATAATAATTGGGGGGGCACAAATACAAAATTTCAGGTTCTTAGGCCTTTTCGTACAACAGTTATAGCTTGATTTGTATTTGGAGCCTCGCAGCCCCTGCCGAGGTCTCAGAGGACTATATCAATTTTAGTGTGTAATAGCTAAATTTTTAAGCAACACACTATAAATATAAAACATTTCAGGTTTCTGAACTTCTAGTTTAAATTTATAGCTTGATTTGAGATTGAGGCCGCAAGGCCCCTGCCAAGAGACTTATATAATTTTTAATATAGATTAGCTAAATTTTTAACTACCACACAACGATTAAACAAAATTTCAGGATCGTGGGCCTTTCCGTTCAAATTTTATAGCTTCAACTGTATTTGAGGCTGCCAGGGGCCCTGAGGTCTATACCAGTCTCCTTGTATATTGTCTATAATTTTTAAGTAACGCACTGTGAAAATATAAAACTTCAAGTTCTTAGGCCTTTTTATTATTCAAATGTTAGAGCTTATTTGTGATTTGGGCTTCAGGGCCCCTGTGGAGACCTAAGAGCCTTATACCAGTTTTTCGTGTATATTAGCTAAATTTTTTTAGTAAACTACTACGGTGCGCCACGTAAGTATAGGACCACCCATATTTTCCCTTGTCTGCAAAAAACAAAATAAAATAATTAAGTCAATGTCACTGTATTAGATTCTCACAACTATTATTTATTGTTTTCAAACAAAATAATGAAAAACAAACAACAACAAGAATGAGAATTTATAAAAATAGAAATTAAGCTGCCACATAAGTATAGGACCAGCATCACTTAATGCCGTTTTTCGAGCAGAAAAATTAAGAAAGCGGTGATTAATCAGTCAATAGATGGCAATAATGATTACCTAATATGGTTATGTGGTTGTAAACAAGCAACTTAACACAATTCCTCGTAACACCATCTTGTCAGACTATGAAAGGGGTCAAATAGATGCTTTGAAAGCTTCTGGAGTAAGTGCATGACATATAGGAAAGGCTATAGGTCGGTTACATCAAGCTGTACTTAATTATTTGAAAGCTGTTGCTCAGTATGGCCAGAAAAAGACACCTGGAAGATATCAGAAGACGACTAATCGACAAAAAAGGGCGATTATTAAAAAAATGAAAGGCCCCACAACATCTTTGCGTGCGGTGGCCAATTTTGAAGATGTTCCAGTATCTAAATCAACCGTGCAACGGATTGTGAAGCAGGCATCATCTCTTGTGTACAGGAAAAGAACACAGCAACCTGCACTCCAACTACACCACAAGCAGAAACGGTTGGCCTTTGCCCAGTCAGTGATGTCCTCAGCAGAAGATTGGAAGAGAAAACAACTCTTTTCTTGTCTATTGGTTTTATTTTTTTTAGAACCGCGCTAGAAATTTACGAAATTTCAGGATTTTTGCCCTCTTTGTTCAAAAGATAAAAAAGAAACCATGAAATTCATACAAGTGGCCCCTAAGAGGCCCCAGGCCACCCAAGAGGAGTCGCTATATTTTTCGCACCGTCCTCTATATAGTGCCTACGAGTGTACAAAATTTCAAGCCTCTAGGTCTCATTTTTTCAAAAGTTAAAAGAGGAACCATGAAATTCACACAAATGGCCCCTCAGGAGCCCCGGGCCACCTTAGAGGATTCGCTATATCTTTCGCACCGTCCTCTGTATAGGACCTACATGTGTAGAAAATTTCAAGCCTCTAGGTCCATCCTTTCAAAAGTTATGGCATGTGACATACATGTTACATACATCTGTACCGTCGTTAATAGGGTTTTAGATGATGCTAAAACCCTAAAAATGGTGATTTTAAAATAAATTTCTCTCCTTCTTTATTGATATATGTCACTTTTTCACAAGTTCTTATTTTTAATTGAAATGAATTTTTAAATAAATTCATAATAAATTTAACAGAAGTGCAAATTTAACAATTTATAATTGCTTTCTAAAATTAAAAATGATAGGCTAAACATTCGTATGGAATTATTGAATTATGTAGCTGAGCAAAATGATTTTCAAAATTAAGCAGCATTTCTTATTTTTGGTATTTTTCAAACAAATTTTTTTAACAATTTTCATTTGATATTGAATTTCTATAAATCTTAAAAAACCGATTTATTTTTCCCCCTCGTAATTAAAAAATTCAATTAAATCTGCCTTTTTCCCATAGGTTATCATTAAAAATGGCTCTGTAAGGATCCCTAGTACAATCCGCCATCTGGTGTCTTCAGTGACAAATGCTATAAATTCTTCCCTATTGTGAATCGACATTAACTTTGGATGCAAGGTCTCAGCTATAGCTGCCGCCACGTAAGTTGAACGATCTTTTTGACATGCGCAGCAAGTCATCTCATCAATATGCTTTGTCTGGATTTTACCCATGATGCACTTGTTCTACTATAGTAATGGTGGAGATATCGTTGAAACGTGGAAAGCCTATTAAAAGTCATAATATAAAACAAATTGCATTTGAGTCGACTATTCTGCGTCATTTTTTAATTTATTAATTTATTAATTTCATTTATCTATTTAAAAGAAAAAACGAAAATAGAAACTAAATATAAATACGAAAACAATGTTTCGAAAACGAAAGCGGATGTTTCATGGAATAGCTAAGCGATTTACTTCCCGTTATCGTCTATTGGCAGGCATTAGAAACGACGCCATCCTGTCGTTCAACTTATGTGGCGGCAGCTATAGTGAGCAGCATACGGCTTCTACAGCAGCCATTAGCCAGAGCGGCATACATCAATCCAAAGAGGGCGAATTCTGTTTTTCGCAGTTAGATATACCGGGAGTTCTTGCCGTTTACCTTCAACGATGATTGGTTTCATTAGTTCCGACAGTAAGTAGTGCAGACGCTCATGTAACCGGTAACTCGTGCGTTGCACACTGCGATGCATGTAAAGCTGATTCCATTACTAATGGATTAGTAAGATCCTTTTTCTTGACACTTTTGTGAACGTAGAGTATTAGCAGGGAGTAAAGAATAAACTATCTATTCTTTACTCCCTGGTATTAGTTTTAGTGTGCTGTGAAGTGAATTATTACTTATGCTTGTTCTTGATCTCTCCGCCTTAGAACCCACAAATACTTCATTGGTGTTTCCCACGTTATCGAATATTTTGGCTTCAGTTTTCCTCCCACTTCAAAAGGACCACATGACAGCGCAGCGGCTGGCAACCAAGAATACTTAAAAATGTCATTGCCATTTATTTCGATTTTAAATTTGTAATTAAGTAAGCTATTTAATAATCAATTTAATACACCCTCTGCATTACTTTTTAAGCACCACTCACAGTTTTACATGACACAAATTATTTCCCCTCCTGCTCGCATACTTTCACAGTTCCCCTCCCCTCCCTCCCCCCATCAACCTAATCTCTCATTCGCTAACCCCTAATCCCTCCCATGACAAATACAGACTACCCCTAATATCTGTCTATATAAATAAAAAAGACTTTTTCTGTGGGTTTGTGTGTTTGTTTCTTATTCAAATCTACAGTTTACTCCGATCTTGATGAAATTTTTCACACATGATCTATCTTCAAAGCAAGAGGAAGGTCACTGTCTACCTCAGATTTTGAAAAAATTATAATTATCGATAACAAATCGATATTCATGATGACGGCAGTGCATATTAATAAGAGGAATTTCGTGGCCAACAATACAAGGAATTTCGTGAGCAACAATAAGCTCATCGTGTTGTATCAACAATAGTATCAACACGCATTTCACCAACAACATGCACGGACCAACGATATAAATAACCAACAATGCAAGACAAAGTTTGTGCACTATAAATAATGTTCATTAAGAATGCAGATTCCATCCCAACTCTGCGAATTATTAAAGAGAATTGAATCTGTAACAAATCCATTAAAGTCCTATTAATCAGGCTATTCTTATAATTGATAGTTCATAGAACCTAACAGTTTCTTGAAAATCTTTAAAAATGAACAGTAACTGTAGATAATGGAGAGTTAGCAGACTATTGAGAAACTGAGCATGTGGTAAGTAACCTAGTGATTATCGAAGTTCTCAGGCGGCCGTCGACGATGCAAGCATGTCAATTGAGAAAACCGCGATTGCTAGACCACACAAAGGGATGAAACCCCAAGTTTTGCTTCAAAACTTCTAGAGCAGAGCGCAAATTGTATCATATTTTCAAGTAGTGAATAACCCCACTCAGTTTGTTGGAATTCCGGGACACAGGGACACAAACTATCATGTGCAACCACTACCACCCAAGTAGAGAATTGTTTCTTCGAATTTATTGTTGCCATATATTTCCACATCAACACGGGGGAATATAGTTATCTATGTACGAGGGTAGATACAAAAATGAGGCCCCCCCCCCCCTTTATTTTTGTAACCGAAGCAGATATGCCAATTTTGATGAATCCAATAAATAGGAAGTTGTGGGGGACCTATTCCATGGTGCACTTTTCATCATCCCAAATATGCAAATTAGGACACATTCAAATCTATCTTAAAAACCGTAACAGATAAACGAAAAATTCCAATTGAAGACTTGTGCAGCTTGGAATTCCAGATCACACAGATTGTTGGGATTGGAGAGCACGCAGACTGAAACGACGGGGCTTCCCCAACACGCAGCTCCCCCTTCCTCTTACAGTGGGTTGGATATTATAGACTATAAGGATGCTGTCGGTCTCGCACGACAGTTTACGACACAACCGATAACAAAGCATACATCAACTCGACTCTTCAAATTAACTGTATTGTGCTCTTTAATAATCGTTTGAAGGAATACATGTTAATTGGTCGGAGAAGAAAATAACGAGTATTGGTCAGAGAAAAAAAAAAGTTTCCGGGTGTCGGCGACATCGCAACAACAGGAAAGTCTACAACAGGAAATTGTAGAATTACCGAAAACCAACCTTGAGTTATTATCTAATTTCTTGAGGTTGTTCTGTTTACCTATTATTGTAATTATTATCCCGGGCAATATCTGGTGCCTCTGCTAGTAATCTATAAATAGGGATCCATTTTCATACAAACGCCGAAAGAGGTTGCAAACGTTTCATGATTCGATGCTGTTCTCTGTCGGGGTACTTTTCTTGGTACATCCATGCAGCCTCTCGACCATTCCTATGTACTTCTACACTCACATCAATTTCCAGGTCGTAAGACTCATTTTATTAGGTTCTAGCTCTCTAACTCGATTATAAGAATACAGTACTCCGTAGATAAGTTGTATGACCTATCTTTAAGTATATTAATTAACGGATATATATTTAGAGAAGGACGAGACACAAGAACCCTGGACTACAATAAATAATAGTTATTAATTAAAAATACAAAATGAATAAAAAATAAGATATAATAAACAAAAATAAATAATAAAAAGCTGACGTTTCGGATAGAGACTATCCTTTATCAAAGCAAAAAGGATAATTCTCTAAAAGCAAATAGAACATTAGGGGGCAAAG
>JAHWFO010117013.1:0-19607 GCA_023313115.1 Rhysida immarginata
TTCTTCGTTTGAATTTGAATTAATTCTTGAATTTTATTATGTAAATTATTATTTTTTTAATTTAAATTTTATGAATTTTTGTCTATTTATTTTCTAATTTGAAAACCACATTTTTTATTTTGAAAATTACATTTTTTCAATTGAAAACTACATTTTACCAATTGCAAAAAGCTGTAAGTTAGAAAAACAAGATAAGAGGAAAAGGGTTTTTTTCAAACCAAGCTTTTATAACGTTTTATTTAGTGAGCTAAATAAAGCTTAATTTTGCAACAATAAACAATAGATGCATTGACCTGTCGCCATAACGAATTGTTTGTTGTGGCAATTGGACAATTCGTAGTAATGAATTAGTACCATTAGAACACGAACCAGTGAACGGATTTGAAAATTTTTTTTGTCATCTATCCTCCGTATGTGTGTTAAGTTTCAGCTCCGTAGCTTGTCGAGAAATTGATTTAATATTGATTACAAGATTTGACCTAAACAAACCAACATTGCAAGTTTAATAAAAGCTTTTAAAAATAGAAATGGTCGATAGAGTTGTTTTGTATCTGGATGCAGTAAATTCAACGATATACATTTGTTTCTTGCCTTTTTACCTGGAATAGGCTTTCAAGAAAAATTTTTATCAGAAAGCTATGTATTATTAAAACAAAAGCGGGATGTAGAAAGCGATTTCGTTATTAACAATATACATATATCTTACCCTGCTGAACATCCACAATAAACATTAGATGGAGGAAGATGAAGAAGTGATACATGACACACACAAATTAATGACACTGGCTCAGGAGCACATGAGATCTAACTGCAGAAGGCAAGCCTAGGTTTTCTTGAATCAGAGCTTGAATTAATTTTTTTTATTTACATAACGGTCTATTAATTTATGATTTATTAGCACCTTGGATTAGGTATATAATGGATACACTACAACATAATCCTTAAAAAAAGTTAAAATTGACAAATTTAAGTATTAATATCATAAAAATTTTCTCTTTAGTTCAGTAATGACATACGTTCTCAATTTAAAATTAAAATGTTTACACGTATTTTTACATTTTTCATTAACACAATAATCTATATAACACCGGATATTATCTGGACTACTATTCCACTCAACAAACGTGTTAACAGGGAAACTCGTGATAACACGAGATTTCACATGTGGCGGCGTGACGAATTTATAACGATTTGTGGTACGAACCAATGGCCCATCAAGCATATATTCAGAATAATAGTGAAGAACATGATGAGGATTCCTTATCAAGTTGGCTGTTTCCCTTAATTTATAGAACCTAAAAATGAATTGGGGAAACGGAATATTCTTTGATAACGCAAATCGTGTAATAGAAGTATAACGGTTTAAACTAAATAAACAGCGCAATAGATTGTTATAGGCCACTAAATTTCCAATTTCCACTAAATTTCCAATTAAATATTTGTAAGCTTTATGAACATTCCCCGTTTTATTTCCGTAAGCCAATATATTTTAATTTTAGATAATGGATATAAGCCGGCCAGGTGGCCGAGAGGGCTAGGGCATAGACTTTCTAGTTCTCAAGTCCGCCTAGTCATGGGTTCGAATCCCACCGTGGGCATGGATGTTTGTGTTTGTCTTGGGCTACGTACAGATATAACTTGTGTAAAAGGCGCAAAATGACCTTAGTAGTCGACGCCAAAAATTCTAATAAACCAACCAATAATGGATATAAACATCATCTCTATCCTGTTTTCATATTGAAAATATTACGTGCAGACCCTCCATCGTGAAAACTTGAGCCGCTTGAGCTGAGTTAGCGAAGAGCCGTCCCCAACAGTGCATTACAAATTTTGACACCAGAATGCGTACGCATATTTCGGATGCGCAGTAAAATAAAGTCGAAATCGTCAATTGGCAGTTTTTAAAATAAAAGCCAAAAGATAAACATATAAGTAATAGCTGAAGCACCCGGCATTGCTCAGAGAAAAATGTACTTTTTTATATTTATGATAATCCCGCGCGAAAATCTTGCAGCCATTGTTGATGCTGCTTCACTGAACAATCGCAAAAATCCTCATTATACTCTGTCCAATGAAAGAAAAACCGGGAATGTCCAGTTAAATTTCCAATTTCAATTGTTAGCGATTGTTAATTTTACTTAGCAACAATGTCGACAATTGAAATAGGAAATTTTATTAGATACGCCCAGTTTTTCTTTCGTTGAACATAGTAGGCAGGGAAGAGGTAGAACGGGAGGCGAAGCTCGTAACTCTTCCAATGCTATTTCGTTGAAATCAAAAAAGCGCCACCAAACTCTACAACGCCAAGTTCGGAAACTCGAAACATTTAAATTCCTTCTACCTGACAAGTCCACAACTTAATAAATAAAGCGGCAAAAATGATGAACATTTCACGTCCTTTTTACAATTTTCACCACCAGGGTATCATTTCCTGGGCCGCATTCGCTCTACGGGAGTGTCAAGTCTATTGTTAATCGTTCTAGGCTATAATGGCTGTTAGTTTTATTGGGCTCCTGCCACTGCTATAATGGCTACGGCTATGCTTAGCAGCTGCATCCTCCCCTCCTGTGCTATATTATTCCGTCAACCGCTTTAATTGTTTATTATTAAAAGTTGAGTTGTTGCATGTTTTTGCAGCACCAAATCCAGCAAGAGTCCTTTTAATCATTTTAAAAAAAGAGAAAAAAGAATGAAAAACCTTTACAAAAATTTGAGTGTAGTCTCATCCCAAGTTGTTAGTGCTCTAACGTGCATCTCAGCAGACCATCGAGAGAAAGAAGGCCTGCTCACAGAATCGTCATACATTGTTACATCGTAGCCGACGAAAAAGACAGGCCACGACGCGGAAAAGTCATCTGACCATCCTAGGCTGAATAACAATATAATCATCATTGTTTCCATCTTGGATTTTAAGAATCAGTATTTTTTCGTTTGTTGAAAACAATGAAGGTTGGATTGTTGATCAGCCTACCATGGTCAGGTGATTTTTCCGCGCCGGGGCAACATCTAGAACGCGCCGGGGCCTGTTTTTTTCGTAGGCTACGTTGTTACATCACCTAATGTCGTCAATTGTTAAGCGTGTTTCTACCAATAATAAGCCCTAAATTATGACTAAGTTAGGTGATGTAACAGTGTATGGCATTTCAGTGATGAGGTCTTTTCTCTCGTTGGTGTTGCATTAACGGACAGAAAGCGATCACTTAATCTACGACCTGACAACGTGGTTTTGTTTATTTATTCAGTTTCCAAACCTACCGCGCAGTACTACTACGATCGCTTTTATTTCAACAAATGAGCGGAGCTTCGCTTCCCAAGAGGTAGCTCTTCCCTGGTATAGGCAACACCTCCTAGACAGAAGGCCAAATAACGGAAACGTCATACATTGTTACATCATCATTAGTGGACCAAATTTAGGGCTTATTATTGGTAGAAATAGAATTGACAATGATCGACTAATGATGATGTAACAGTGTACTGCGTTTCCGTTATCAGACTTTCTGTCTAGGTGGTGTTGATATAGGCAACACCTTCTAGACACAAGGCCTCGACACGGAAGACTTTGACGTCATACAGTAGGCAGCAAGGCCAACTATAAATACAGGCCGGGGCAGTCGAAAATCACCTTTTACATTGTTTTCGACTGCCCTGGCCTGTATTTATAATTGGCCTTGCTGCCTACTATTTGACGTTAGTGTCTTCCGTGCCGAGGCCTTGTGTCTAGAAGGTGTTGATATAGGTGGCTATGATTAAACAAAGCAAACGACGACGTCAAAATTTTTTAACGCTGGAAAAATCCCATTTAGCTCCAGGTAATTTTAAAAACAAAATACAAAGGAAACCCTTTCTTATTGGGTGCTTAAGTCACAAAATAATTGTCAAAATTTCATGTAATTAGCTTCAACGGTTTCGGCTCGATGATGATAAATCAGTCAGGACATTTTTATTTTATATTTATACATAAATTTGCTCCATAAATTTAAACTTTGTTTACTCAAGTTAATTATGGTTTACTTTATAGTACTGTACAAATGAACCATATTGATAAAAAAAATGTATGTAGCTTGCTCTCCGAAACAAAGCTGAAGGAAAAACTGTGCTGAGTAATTTACCCCCCATGTGAATCATTGACATGCTGTGACGTCATAAAGGAAAGAGGAGTTTTAAGTATAGGGATGGAGTTAATAGGAGGGGACATCCAAAATATTTAAGCGAAAGGGAAGGATTGTATCGTGTATGAGTGTGTGTGTGTGTGTGTGTGTGTGTGTGTGTGTGTGTGTGTTCTCTAAAAACCTAAAGTAGGCTTTTTATTTAATAACTCCTCTCTCCGATCGTTAAACCCTTTACCCCCTTGTTTTTCAATTTTTTTACCCCCTTCTTCAGTGGCTGTATTAATTCCCCTATTATTCCATTATCACCAGCTTGGCAGGCGCCATCAAGAAAAAAAAAAGGTTATTTCCGTGACCATAGTGAAGGGGAGAAAAAGTGTAGTGTTGGAGAGACGGCTTTAATGGATTAAGGAACCGAAAAAGTCTGGTGCTTTTATCATATTCCTTGTGTCATTCTTCATTTTCAATAATTAACTATTCACAGCTCCAAAAAATACTTTTTCTCCCTCCCACACTTTTTTCCCCATTTAAGCTCTTGTTATAATCCCTATGATCTTTTCATTTTTTTTTATTTTTTTTTTATCTTCCAATGTTTCTCTAAATTTTTTAGGCTGTAATTTTAATTCTCTTATGGGACTTTCTATTGGGTCACACTGTTCAAACTTTCCCTTTGTACTTTTGCACATGAATAATTAAAACTGAATTTAACATAAAAACAACACAGGCTGACTGTCAAAGGAGATAAAGAAATATGAGAAATACTCCTTTATTATTAAGAGTTAAATTTTTTCTTTTTAAATAGCGGTCACTTAAAATTTCACATGAAATTCGGATTAAAATTAACCTCTTTGTAGATTAACTTAGAAAATAGCTTATTTTTCCGCACGCCTTTAAAAAGTTGTTGAAAAAGACAATGTTTATAAATTTTATGTACAAAGGGCATAGAATATTCGAAAGAAAAGTTTAAAACAGTCGTTTTAAAGTGACATTTAAACTGCACTTATAGTTACAGGAGAATATGGTAGAGAGAAGGCACTAAAACAAACATTTTTTATTAAGCAATGTGTGTCTGATCTCGCACCGGTATGGCGCTACTTGCTTCAGTTGCAGCAACTATTCATGAAAGCGCTCATTGGCTGGACTCTCTAGCTGAGCTATCACTGAAAAACAACAATGACGTTTGACAACGTGTGCATTACAGAAGTGCTTGGAATTGACGCCCCCTTCTCTTTTACACAACACTGGCATCGACTGTCGCACACGTTCAAATATGCCTGGTGTAATACCTATGTTACAGGCGTCAACAATCCGTAGAAGAAGAACATCGACATGATTTACGAGTACAGGCGTGGCATACACTGTGATCTTCGGATGCCCCCACAAGAAGAAGTCTCCAGCATATTAAGACCTGGCGATTTTGCTGGTCATGGGACGGGACCTCTGAAAAATGAAACAAGTGTAGCGCTGTACCGGTGCGTGATACGACACACATTGCTAAATAAAAAATGTCCGTTTTAATACCCTCTATCTACCATATTCAACTGTAACATAAATTCTGAATCACCCTATGTAGTGATGCAGAATGCAGATTCGACATCGTTGAATTGTTTCACCATTTGATATAGAGAGAGTTATAAAGATGAATGCTGGATCTGCCAAATGGAAATACGAGGTGCGATCATTAAACTCCGAATCAACCTCATAAATTGAAATAAAATTACCCGATTTAAATTTGGCTGCCATCCCCTTCATATTAGCCCCCCTGGGCAGCTGTAAATCGATCCCAGCGTCTGTGCCATTTTTGGAATGACTTTTAGAAATCGCATTCTTATAGCCTGTCAAGCACCTTTTGCGATTCGCGTTGGATATCCTCCACCGTGCCAAATCGGCGACCCTTCAACTTCAATTTCATATAAAACATGTCACTGGGTGCCGAATCTGGTGAATATGGGGGATGAGGAACAACGACCATCTTGCTATGGGCACAAAATTGGCGTGTTGGAACATTCTGTGAACAGATACATTATCGTCATGGATCATCCATTTGTTCTCTGCCCAAAGTTGTGGTCGTTTCTGACGAATGTTCTCCCTGAAACGTCTCAAAACCTGATGTTAGCTCTCTGCTGGAATTTCGAATCCTTCACGATTTCGTAAGCGCGCGGTTGCACATCTAACTAAAATGTCTGTAAACGACTCAATGAAGATGGTGCTTCGAAACGTCTATATTACGACTCAATGAAGATGGTGCTTCGAAACGTCTGTAACACGACTCAATGCAGCGTCTTCTCAGGGTTGTTATTCGTCACTGCTGCGCAGGCATGGCCATCGCGTGATCCGTCTCCCTACAACGAGTACAGTGTCGGAATTTAATGATCGCACCTCGCATTTTAAGAAAGGTCAGTTCCTCTAGTCATGCACAGGCGTTGCTTAAGAAATGATTACGATCTTTAGCTGAGATAAAGATAAGGTCCTCGCACACCCTACCCTTCAGTTTGGCAGGGAGTGTTTTTCAGTAAAGATTTATGGGTGATGATATTTTATTAAAATAATTAATAGAGACAGACGTATCATGTATAAGAAAAATAGGGAATTACAAGACACCAAGCCCTTCATAGTAACCTATTCAGCGTTCTCCCCAGAAAAATTTATCAGGTGAGTGGAAAGATAAAATAGCCAAGCGGACAAAAATTAAAAACAAATAAAATATTCTGCAGTATTGTGCAGGTTTTCGTGTATTCAGCCGGGTGGTCACCAAAATCAGCCGGCGGCGCGCCCGTCCAAAAGGGCCTGAGGTATTCTTCCGGGGTATTTGCAGGCTAGGGTTAGACCTATGCATCGAATCCGTTACGTTGCTATCAGTGTTTGAGGTTTGTCCATACTAAATCAAACTGGCGATTATTTGTTCTCTGCAGGATACGTGGCAAAGAGGGACATGAAAGAAACAACTGCGATTCTACACATGGTGTAGCAATTGTAAGGTCGACGATCATTCCGTTTCCAGAAATTATCCATTATGGAAAGCCTTATCCACTAAAGACCAAACAGGGCCGATATCCAAGAAAAAAAATCTGGACAGCAGATGGAAGAGTGCACTTTGAGATATTAGAGTAAGGTCAAACCATCGCAGCACATGTGTATCGTGTATGCTCCAACGGGCTCATCAGAAACTTCTCCAACAACAACCTGCATTGGTAAATCGCAAAGGCCCCGTGCTGCTACTGGACAATTCAAGATCGCACACGACTTTACAGTTCCGTTCAAAGAATATGCAGCTTGCGTGGGAAGCTTTGCTTCATCCTCTGTACTCAACTGACATCTCTCTCTCTCAGATTATCACCTGTTTAGATCATTGGATAATCATATGCGCGCACGACAGTTTAGATATCGTCATCCCCTCGAAATAGAGTTGCAAGACTCTTTCAACTTTAAAACCAAAGATTTCTCCCGACATGGTATTTACATATGATCACTCGTTGGAGTTGGCAGATCGCCGCTAGGGTTCTATAGCGTCGGTGAATTAATTATACACTCTGCTTCAGCCATTCGAGCAATAAATGTCTTCTTTTCTTCTCTATCAGTATGATTATGTAAGCTCTTGCCGAACAGCAGCATTATTTGGCAGGATTGAGCACGGTGTGTACTCATTTTATACCCATCCGCTTGGTTGCTGAATCAAAATGATGACACTAGGTTTCATATCCCGCTACGATTTGGGACAGGAATGCCAGTTCATAATAAAGAATGAGATGTTGCATGACTTTCCCCGTACACACAGAATTTTATTTTCTGTTAAATGCTTCAGAGCCCATTTAGCACACCCCCTGGTTGCCAATGGTTTGGATATCCTTGACATGGTCCCGATGTTCATGTTGATAGTGAGCTTCGCTGAGAGCTCACTGAAGATGAACCAGTTTTACAAATACCTTTGAAATAAGTTATCCTTTGATTCCCTTTGCAGATCAGAATTGACCATGGTCACTTCCGGTCACAGTGGCGGGCTGTCACTCATCCCATGGTAAAGCCGGATCAAACTATTGCAAAGGTGTGTTAATTGCTCCAGGGATGTAGGAGAAGATCACGAAGGCACAAGAAACTTAACATTTTATAACTATAAGTAGATTTTGTATGAATTCTTTTTAACCGTATCTTGAGACATATTCTCTATCCGTTATCTTAAATTCATTAACTTTTTTCTCGCTTAGCATGGCTGTCATAAGCAAATAATACCTAAACTTAAAAACAACGGATGTTTCAGGCAAGTCTTAAAATTTTGAAATGGTTTTTAAAAGCGAAATACTCCTCTACCTATTGTTTTTGTTCTCCCTTTACTAAACGAATAATGCTAAATTTTACCAAATAAATTAGTTACATTCACAGTTTTTTTAGTTGGTGAAAAGAGTAGAATATTTAGAATTCCGTAAACGATTCTGGAATTTTATCGATATACCTTCGAGCTAAGAAAGACCCTTCAAAAAAATTTAGAAGAAATTCCATAATTCCAGTACGAAATTTCTAATTGGATAGCAGAGAACGTGGTAGGGTGAAAAGGAGCGAGGTTCATGAATTTTTTTCTCCGCAAGAGCCCCAAGGAAATTTTTAATTTCCCCTACGTTCCCTAAACTCTCTCCTATTGATCCACTTACGAGACAAAAGGAGGGAGGGGTCCATGAAGAAAGAGAGAGAGAGTAATATGCAGAATAGTTCAAAATTGATTCGTAAATTCGAAGCATGGCATTTGACAGTAGGGGAGAAGCACGGTGAAAGCTGCAAGGCAAACAAAATAATTACTTAACTCTTTGAACTCCAATGCAATACAACCATATCATTGCAGAAAGTTTTACTATTTTTAGGTACTTAAAATCATGATAGAATAATAAGTTTTCAATAATTGCCTAATTTTATATGATCAAAATTCCGTCTAGTTAGAAACTAGTTAAGTTTATTAAAAAGTAAATGTGGAATACAGATATAAAAATATATTTTGAACCTGTACCTAAAACATCCATTAAGCTGAATATTTAAATAAAAATTAATTGTTATAATGGACAATCGTCTCCATAGATGTCTCCACCAGATGCGGAATTCTGATCACCTCCTTTGAATCTGTGAACATCGTAGATTATACATTTGTTGTAAATCTCGTCGTTGTTGACGATTCGTTGTATTCATAACACAGTATTAAAACCGCTTCTTGCCATGTTATGTCGAGTCCACTAAAAGGTGTGTTCATTTCCGTCTGCTAATTACAGCCAACAACAACAGTAATCGATAAAATACAATGATATGCTGAAGTGAATTAATTGAATTTATGTTGAACTTTATTTTATTTTATTATTTTTATTATTATCATTTTTCTTCTCCTTTTTAATTTTTTTGTAAAAACGATTGTTTCCGTTCAGATATATCAGGAGAAAATCAAAAGCAATAAAGGAGGAGCCAAACTCTGCGTAGGTTGATATATCGCAATGTGTGAAAAGCAGGTACCAATTGTATAGAATGCCTAGGAAATATGTAGAATGCCTGACGTTTTTAGGCAAAGTATAAAATATCTGGTTTTTGTGATTATGTTGCATACTTTTCCTAGATATTCTATACATTACCTAGGTATTATACAGAATGACAAGAACACTATAGGCAAAGTATCAAAACACGCCTTTATTGGCACTGAACAGGTTTTTGAAAATGAACAAAGAAACTGCGACATTAAATACAGCATGTTCTTACCAGGTAAATACGAAAGCAGAAGTGGCTTTTAATTGCTTGTTGCATCAAGGAAGGCTAGAGCACAGATTAAGGATAAAGACAGATGTGCCAAGCCATTGTTAAAAATTGTTGCGCTAAAACCTAGCGGTGTATGGATATAGCAAATGAATAAGTATTTTGTTGCATTTGAGTTTACTGCATGCACCGCTAGATCTAGGCGCAACATTTTTAACAATGGCTTGGCATATCTGTGTTTGCCCTTAATCTGTGGGCTAGAATGCCATTTTTAATTACACTTACATTTTCTTTTTCACACAAAAACACTTCATGTTTTGGCATATGGTCTTGCACATGCACCTCACGAATCCTTATTGACCGCGTCCTGAGAGGCAGCAACAGATCGGAAATCTATTTCGTGGTCATGGAGGTCTTTAACTCAAATTCTTGAGACAGACAGTGAATTGTGATCGCACACACAGGTAGTTCAAGATTCCATCTGCAGTTCCAAGCCAGTAAAAACAGTCTTATGGCACTATAATAATGTTGACCACAGTACTTTTTTTGACATTTTTTTTTATTTTTCTGGCTTGGCTTACAAAGGTACAATTCAATATCATGACGAGTAATATTCTTTTACTTGTGCGAAAGTTCTTTCAACATTCTTTCGCCTTCCACAGACCCAACGGCCAAATCAGCCCCATGAATACGTCAATTAAATTCAGAGTACATGACATAAAAATGATTAGCGCTGACGTCTTTTTTAACGAGATAAATATTACTTTTGTGAAGAAATTATTAGATGGAAACTGAAGATAATACTTCAAACATAAGATAATGATATTATCAGAATAATGGAAGGAAAAATTTTCGAACCAGGAACCATTAGTATCACGCTCGTTGCCTCTACCAATTGGGCCATCGTGAACATTTTACAGCAAGGCTGTCATCAAGTGTTCTTAAGACTACAAGGTAGTCAAGATGGAGGCCAATGATAGGGCGGGCACCCAGCTTGCAGATCGGGAATTCCTTCTTTCCAAACCATTAGAAAAGTTGATGAGCACACTTAAGAAATTATTAAATGGAAACTAGAGATAATGCTCCAAATATAAGGTAATACTGATAATTATCATTACTTTTGTTCTCTCCCACCATAACATCATAACATTTCAGCAGCTAATAGTGCCGTGGTTCCTTCTTAGTAATCGTCTTAACTTTTTTCACATTGTCCACTAATCTTTGGTAGTTATTGGTGAGTAGTGGGAGTATACTATACTCTGACCGCTGGCCCTTTGGCATTGTATAGGTTGCCTAGGAAATTGGTGAAATTTAAACCATTTCATACTTTGCCTAAAAACTGTAGTCATTCTATATATTCCCTGGGCATTCTATACAATGCCGGGTTTAACACATATGGTTCAAAATCAGAGAGGTGAAGATTTCACTTCGGAAAAAGATTTTTATATTAAAATTACATGTTAATATTACAACGTGGGGTTTAAAACATAGGTATCATCTGTAATTGTCTGCACCCTGTGAATTCAATGGTAATATTATCAAATTTCCTATTTTATTTTATTTAAAATATACTTCAAAACTCATTTCGGGAACGCGTCCATAAACAGCTTCTTGTAATTCAAACAAATAAAAAAATGCATTAAACTAAACATAGAAAATTATGTCTTGGTAAATAGCTTTATATATCATTTATTTAAACAAAAAATGGGAAACTGTATTTTTATTACTTAAGATTTTCATTTATTGGCTTTTCAAAAGTTGGCCGACAGTTAACACGTCATTTCGTGAACGCAATAAGGGGTTTGGCAAAATGTTTCGAAATAACCGCGCCAGATGGTGCTGGTAAAGATGCACGTGAAGCTTTTTCGACAAGGGAGACAGTATTTGTGTATTTTGTGAATCTATAATTCATTTTGCTGGTTAAGCACCTTTCAGTTTAAAATTTGTGTAGCGTACTTTAATTCCTTATCATTTGGAAACGCCATTATACACTGAGTTAGCAAAACTCATGGGATAGCTACTTAATATCTGGTCGGGCCACCTCTGGCCCTGTGGAGTGCAGCAATACGGCGTGGTAGTGAGTCTGCAAGTCCCTGGTACACTTCTGGAGGCAGTTGACACCAGATAGTCTGCAGAGCCGAAGATAGTTGCTGCCCGTTCGTGGGCGGATGATCCAGTGCCCGGAGCCTGACTTCAACAGCATCCCAGATATGCTCGATGGGATTCATGTCAGGGCTCCGGGCTGGTCAGCTCAGTCGTTGGACCTCTCCTGCATGCTCCTCGAACCATTCGCGGACGACATTGGAGCGATGTGGTGGAGCATAGTCATCTTGAAAGACTGCTACGTCGTCAGGGTGTTGAAATGTCAAAAACGGGTGCAGATGGTCTCCGATGAGTTGACGATACCGTGGACCATTCAACGTTTGGTCCAGGATAACCAGAGGGCCCATTCCAAACCAGGAAAATGCACCCCAGACCATCACTGACGCCCCACTACCCTGCACCACCACCTGTTAGCATGCCTGTTAGCATGCGGGATCCATCGTTTCGTGAGGTCTGCGCCACACACGGTGCCTCCCATCAGCGTGGTACAGTTGATATCGTGACTCATCTGATCATATGACGTTACGCCACTGTTGCAGAGTCCAGCCAAGATGGTTGGTGGCAAATGCACGCCGGAGTGTCCGATGACGCTGGGTAAGCATTGGCACCCGTGTAGGGCGACGGCTGCCAAACCCGAGGGCATGCAGATTCCGACGGATTGTCCACCGAGAGACGTTTCTTTAGCGGCCAGTATTGAACTGGTCTGTGATTTGCTGCACTGTTGCGCTCCTGTCTCTCTGAATCATTCGTCCCAGGTGTCGCCGGTCACGATCATTCAGGGCAGCTGGACGCCCGGTATGGTGCCTGTTGTGGACTGTGATGCCTTCATCCAGCCATTCCCGATACACCCTGGAGACAGTTGAGCGGGGAAAGCCAAATTCCTGCACCCCCACTGCCGAAATGGAACATCCCATGCGTCGGGCACCTACTATCATACACCGTTCAAAAGACGTCAACTCGCGACGACGTGCCATTTCTGATTAATCACTTATCCAAGCTCTTCCCACAACGTCTAATGGTCCATTCCCAGAATCCGTTACCCCTGTGAATTCGTGAGCCATGCCCATCAATCAATGTGCTTGCTATCCCATGAGTTTTGCTAACTCAGTGTATATTTCGTTTGCGGGAAAAGTATATACTTTTAGCGTAATTATGCTAAATAACACGATTTACTAGTTAATAACCCTGAAATCCGGCTTATAGGGTGGGGTCGATGCCGTATAAACAAAATCAAATGTCAAATAATCATTTCGGGAACGGTCATTTCGGGAACGTTCTCGGACTATGACATTCGTTACTGAAATGATGACTGCGTTCTTGAAATGACGCTTGCATTCTCTACACAGATAAAGGTGAGAGATTTAGCTATTTTAAGCCAATTTTTGTTTTTTTCTTTTAGGGCATTAATATACACTACATTTCCAAAAGTCATGGGACACCACCTATTTAATGGAAATACTTTGAAAAATACTCGTGTTAGTATCTAGTTGCTCCACCTTTTGCTGCTATCACATCCTCTATTCTGTCGGGCATACTGTCCACAAGTTTTTGATATGTTTCCGCAGGAATTTTTCGCCATTCTGCCAAACGTGCCTTTAACAGTTCAGTCAGATTTCGGGCGCTCCGCTCCTGCTCGCTATCGACGGTCCAACACATCTCAAAGATGTTTGATGAGATTGAAATCGGGCTCTGTACAGGCCAGTCAAATTCTTACACCCCCATTTCATCAAACCATCTGCCATCTTTGTGGCAAGGTGCGTTATCGTGTTGAAAGAGAAAAGGACCATTTCCAAACTGCTGCCAGAGGGCAAGAAGTACGGCGTTGTCCAGGATGTCTTGGTAACATTCCGCGTTCAGATGACCAGTCACAGAAATGATTGGACCCAGGCCAAACCATGGAAAGCACTCCCACACAATCACTGACCCTCCGCAAAACTTCACTGTGGGCACTACTCAGCTTGCCAGATGACGTTCTCCGGGCATTTGCTAAGCCCACGTCCTTCAATCCGATTGCCAGATGGTGTATCGTGAATCGTCACTACCTTCGACTATCCACCATTGCTCCAGAGTCCAGTGGCGTCTCTCTTTGCACCATTGCAATCTCCTCGCTGTGTTGGCAGGTGCTGATGATGTTGGGTGTATGGACCGCAGCTCTGCCATGAAAACCCAGCGAATGCAGATCCTTGCGAAGCTAATAGAGTCAGTAAAGGATCTTGTCAATCCATCAACCGATGTTTTACGGTTTGCAGTGACCACTCTGCGAAGTGCCCTTTGGTGTCTGCCCGACGTAATCTTGGGTCTTCCGCTCCTGAGCTGAACATTTGTTCGGACCCTTATCTTTCCACGTCCGGCGTTTTGAACGGATGATTTGGAGATGTTTAGCAGAGTTGAGGTCTCTCTAACACTTTTGCCTGCAAGGTGTCACCCAACAATTGTATTCCTAAGAAATTATAAATGAAAACTGCAGATGATACTCCAATCTTAAGAAAATGATATTATCAGAAAAAATGGAATGAAAAAGACTACCAGGTAGTCAAGATTCGTGGTTCCTGGTGAAAATTTTCCTACCAATTTTTCTGATATCATTATCTTATGATTGGAGTATCCCCAGTTTTATCTCCAGTTTCCATTTATAATTTCTTATATGTGCTCACCAAATGTTTTGATTGTTTGGAAAGGAGAAATTACCGATCTGCAAGCTGGGTGCCCGTCCTATCAGTGGCCTGCATCTTGACTACCTGGTAGTCTCTAAGAACATCGGGTGACAGTCTTGCTGTACCTTCTTCACGTTGGCCCAGGAACCTCTCACGACTGGTAGAGGCAACGAGTGTGATACTCATGGTTCCTGATTTTGTCGTGGAATCTTTCCTTCCATTTTTTTCTGATAATATCAATTGTATTCCTTTCGAAGCAGTGTTGCCAGATGCAGCATTTTTGATGCTACGGTAGCATATTTGAGGCTTAAAAAGAGGCGGTAGCATAATCCGTAGCATAATTGAAATTGTAGCACTTTTGTAGCATATTTTTGCGATTTTGTAGCACTTTTGACAAAATCCAGATACTTGATACATCATCATGACACCAATAGTACTATACCTGCATATTACAAAGCACTTAAGCTAATCGGCTCTTATAGGCAGCACGGTTTGCAGTGATAATAGCATATATACACCCTGAAATTTCTGCATGTTCCCCAGGGCTCTGTCCTAGGCCCTGCACTCTTCAACTTTTTCATCCATGACTTCCCAACCTTTATAAAATGCAAGCTATATCTGTTCGCTGACGACACATCCATCATGACTACTGACTACTTTCCCGCTCATGTGATATCTCGGTTGCAAAATGCCTTACATCAGTGCGAGAAATGGTTTGCTAAGTGGAGACTCAATCTAAATGTTGACAAATGCAAGGCAATGTTCATTACAAAGAAACTTCGAAAACCCCCGAGTCCTCTCTTCCTTTCTGGTAAAGAGAGATCGAATGGGTAAAACATTACAAATACCTCGGAGTGGTAATAGATGCCAAGCTAAATTGGGGCGACCATGTCTCCTACGCCATCAGCAAGACCAAGAATGCAAAATTCACTCTGGTAGCTCTTTTGGGGCAAAACAGCGCACTTGGATTGGGCTGCAAACTCTTGCTATACTTATAGGGTATGCCAGCCTGGGCAACAATATGTAAGTCCAGATGGAAGCACCTCCAAACCTTCCAAAACGTTACCTTGATGACCATTGCTCAACTTGACAGGAGAGTTGCAGCAAATACTTCTATTGCCGATGATTTTGATATACCTCCCATTGGAAATCACGTCCAGTTGCTGGAAAAGCTGCTTCCAAAGATGAAGGACCATCCCAATCCTCTGGTTGCAGGAATTCTTGAGCATCCGCTCACGTTTAGAAGCTTCCTCAGGCATCGCAGGCCTCGTCACATCCTGGACATCAATTTCGACGACATGCAAAAGGTCATCTTTCCCGAATACTGGATCTCCTAGCTCCTCGTGTCCCTTGTCCCTCGTCAATCAACAATCAACTGGATCTCCATCGTCCTGATAGGAAAGGACTCCATCTTATCCTCTGATGACTTAACTAGGTTACATCTGACTTCTTGTCTAGTTCAGTATACTTCCCCTGGTTACTTTCTGGACGAGTACGGCAGTGAAAGTATTGTTTTCGGACCACTCGTTTCGTTTTCCCTGCACTGTTCGATTGTCGATTGTCGCATGGAATTCAGTCGGAACCCACTGCTGCTACTGTACTGCACGACGGCTTCACTCGATGGACGATGCACTTATGTAACTTTGTTTCAAAAAATATGCTTAAATTGTTGTTGCATGATGACAATATTAAATGCTCGCGGACCTTCATTGTAAAATTCTAATTATGGAACGTATACATAATGATGAAACATGCACATCATTTACACCATCAACTGAAATGTTATCACGTTTTAATAACGATACGTTTCAAAATATTAGTGAAATGAAAATGAAAAGTTTTAATATATTACTAGTAGTTTATTTCTTTTGTGTTTGGCAATCACAGTTGTGATTTATAACAGGCTTATATGTAGCATAAAGCGTAGCATAATTGAGATGGGTCCGTAGCATAAAGTAGCATAATTCAGTTGGCATGGTAGCATTTTACGTTTTCAAAACCTGGCAACACTGTCTCGAAGTCCGAAAGCTGCTTTCTTTAAGCCATTCCTACAAGCATGCAAGCGATCTCTATTGTGTAGTGTTGAGATGAACGATAAGGGAATGCCTCATTTTTATGTAAAATTGGTGAGTCCCATGACTTTTGAGAAAAGTCCTGCAAAGTAATGTATTTGAGAAGTAAAGAAAGATCGTGATTCTTTATTTTTGACTAGAAGAGGTACCCGGCGTTGCCCGGGATAATTACACTTGCACAAACTTTTCCTTTCATTGTTAGTCATGAGATATATATTGTTGGTTAATGCAGTGTGTTTGTGAATTGCGTGCTGATACCATTGTTGATACCTATTGTTGTACCAACTTTGCCTTGCATTGTTGGTCATGAGATATTTCTCATTAATATACCTTGCCATAACCATGAATATCGATTTTTTATCGATATTTATTATTTTTCCGAAATCTGAGGTAGACAGTGACCTTCCTCATGCTTTAAAGGTCATGAATGCGAAATTTTATCAAGATCGGAATAAAACTGTAGATTTGTATAAAAAACGTACACACAGATCCACAGACCCACACACAGACCCACAGACGCACAGACCCACAAACATCCTTCTTTATATAGATAGATTGTGTAATTGACCAAAAGTCATAATTCCTAAAGTATAATAAAAATTTAATACTGCTGAAAAAGTTTTCTTTGTGTCAATTGTAAAGAATGATCGTAATCATCATTCAGGGAACGCGGCCGTCATTTCCGGGAACGTCGGAAAAAGGGAAATTAAATCAACATTAGTTTATTTATCTTAAATTGTTTGTACATAAATAAATAGATACATTATCGCCCCTTTGCATCATAATCTGAATTGAATATACAGGCTCATAATATAAAAACTAAATTAAAGTTTCGTTTGTGAATTCACACCTAACACGATATCGCGATAAATACTCGTAAAAATCCATATTTCAAAGTTTAAATATTTTGATCAAAAATATTATCTAATTGAGAACTACGTTTTGCTTTACTTTTTTAAAAGGAATAATAAATTAAATTAATTACATCATATTTTATACAATTTCAAAAAGCGTTCCCGAAATGATAATATTTACTTCCATTTCTGTTATTTTATGCCATAACTAAAAAATAAAAAGGTTTTTTGCGTGCCCCTTTTCAGAACCTTTAGAAAACACAAGGCACTATCTATGTAAATTATAAATTAATTTTCTAATGCAGGTTTATTTTTTCAAAAACTGAAAATGCTCACCTCTTTGATTTTGAGCCATATACACTAAATAAGAAAAAATCACAAAATAATTGTTTAATAAGATTTCAAAATTAATTAAAAATTTCTTAATACACCAATAATTTTTAAAATTTGGATTTATAACAATTTTAACATTAATGGCCTAATAAAAATTTTGACATATAGCCTGATAATTATTTTGACATAATTTTGAAAAGGTTAAAGTTACAATTTTCAGTTTGGGGTTGAAAACTTTACTTGGAACCAGGAATTTCTTGGGTAGAACTATAGATAGAAGAAGTCTTTGGACGCCTACTCATGAAATTTTTTGTTATGTTTTCAACCCAAAACTGAAATTTGTAAATTTAATCTTTTCAAAATTATGTCTAAATCATTATCAGGCTATATGTCAAAATTGTTATTAGGTCATTAATGTTAAAATTATTATTAGGCAAAAATTTAAGAATTATTGGTGTATGAAGAAATTTTTAATTCATTTTGAAATCAGTTGCTACTGAATGGCTTAACATGCACTTCCCTAACAAATGGATTGGGCGCAATGGGTCCATAGCATGGCCACCTCGCTCACCGGACCTTAATCCACTGAATTACTATCTGTGAGGACATTTGAAACAAATGGTGTACTTATTAAACTTTGTGATTTTTTTATTAATTAATTTGTTGAAGTTTTTAAAATTCATGAAATTATTTAGTAATCAATACTGTATTTTAAAGAATAATTTAACGATGATTAGATCGCTCCAAGGGTTTACTTGGTCATAAAAGAGTTTGATTTGAAAGTATCCGGTTGTTGTGCAGTCAGATTAAGCTTATCAACGATTTGTATAAATTTTTCCTATGATAGATTGGCGCACAGATCTAGACGTACGTACTAAAAGAATGATTTTAATTTCAAATTATTACACACGCCTGATTGCTTTAGTAAAGAAAATTTAGTAATCACTAGGCTTATCATGTCAAGCGATATGTTCGTTTACGAGACCTGGCATTAATCAATGAATCAGCGGCGCCAACTTCAAGAAAATATTGGGGGGAGGGGGAAACTTTTGTATACCCATCTAGAAGAATGCCCAAAATAAGAAAGATACTGTGAAAATTTGAGAATACACAAGCTTATTACAAAACGCATAGAAAAATATTGAGGGAGCATGCCCCCCCCCCCCAGTAAAATTTTTTTTGGGGGGGGGCAGAAAGTGTCATGCCCCCTCAAAGTCGGCGCCTATGAATGCTCGATTATTGTAGTGGGCTATTGTGAGTGATGTAGAATACCTCACTTGCGTCTGGACCCTGGAATGGACTCGCATTCTGATTGGCTGTGGGCGACATCATAATCACGTGATGTAGTTTCGTTTCGCAAATTCGTTGTAGGTGTTTAGGTGAAATTTCGCAACCAAGTCTGATAATGTTAACAGTTATGTTTTTTGCGATAAATGTTATAAAGCAAAGAAACACTTGTATGCTCATCAGCGTAAAATTCATAACGTGGAACCTAATGCAGGAAGAGCAATAAAGTGCCCTAAAGAGAAATGCAAGTTTACTTGCAATTTCGTGTCGGCTTTTCGAGATCACGTTGAAATTAGTGTTTTTCCTGAGTAATGAAACATCGATGTTTACAGATATTCGATATAAAGGTGAGCGATTGTTGTAAAATCATCATCGATAGCTCTAACCATCAGCGATGGTTTTTGAAAACAATCGATTGTTCTGTATCCTGGCGCCTGGACCACTCGCGTCTTTCTTTTCACTACACTGTTCGATTGTCGA